>CM051239.1:434623250-435024569 GCA_027917425.1 Gastrophryne carolinensis
CCCTTTACTCCTCCACCATTTACCTTGTCTCCCTTTACTCCTCCACCCTTTACCTTGTCTCCCCCTTTACTTCTCCACCCTTTACCTTGTCTCTCCCTTTACTCCTCCTCCCTTTACCTTGTCTCTCCCTTCACTCCTCCACCCTTTACTTTGTCTCTCCCTTTACATCCCCATTCTGGATGCCCTGGGGGGGCGAGTATTCCTGTCCTGTAACCTCATAGACTCCACTGTGAGTTTTGGTCCACATTAAAATGATTATAAATTGCTTAATTGATGGATATAGCGCCATCATAGTCCATGGCGAGTTACAATGTGATAGTAGGATGAAGCCCCCCCCCCCCCCCCCCCCCCCCCAGAAGCTTACAGCCTATAGGAGTCCACAGGATAGAGATGATGGGAGCGGGCTGTGGCTGATGCGATAGGAAGGGCCGCGCTGATCCGTGGAATGGGAGCCGCGTAGAATCCGAGCGGATCATGTGACCCGCTCAGGTGTGAGAGCAGAGGATTGGGAGTGCGGAATGGCAGGAGGAAAGGTGATCCAATGACAGGGCACCACTGACTGATCCATTTATTAGCCTCGTGTTGTAGCATAGCTGTTGCCGACCGATGGACCTGCAGATGGCAGCAGAGATCTACTTTAATTGCAAAGCAGGGGAAGGTGGAGTTTCCTTAATCCGGACCCTCACCCTGAATAAGAGCCTATCTTATATGTTTCCCACACCCTGTACATACAGATTGCCCACATTAATCCGGACCTTCACCCTGAATAAGAGCCTATCTTATATGTTTCCCACACCCTGTACATACAGATTGCTCACATTAATCCGGACCCTCACCCTGATTAAGAGCCTATCTTATATGTTTCCCACACCCTGTACATACAGATTGCTCACATTAATCCGGACCTTCACCCTGATTAAGAGCCTATCTTATATGTTTCCCACACCCTGTACATACAGATTGCCCACATTAATCCGGACCCTCACCCTGATTAAGAGCCTATCTTATATGTTTCCCACACCCTGTACATACAGATTGCTCACATTAATCCGAACCCTCGCCCTGAATAAGAGCCTATCTTATATGTTTTCCCCACCCCGTACATACAGATTGTTCACATTAATCCAAACCTTCACCCTGAATAAGAGCCTATCTTATATGTTTCCCACACCCTGTACATACAGATTGCTCACATTAATCCGGACCTTCACCCTGATTAAGAGCCTATCTTGTATGTTTCCCACACCCTGTACATACAGATTGCTCACATTAATCCGGACCTTCACCCTGATTAAGAGCCTATCTTATATGTTTTCCCCACCCCGTACATACAGATTGCTCACATTAATCCGGACCTTCACCCTGAATAAGAGCCTATCTTATATGTTTCCCACACCCTGTACATACAGATTGCTTACATTAATCCGGACCTTCACCCTGAATAAGAGTCTATCTTATATGTTTCCCACACCCTGTACATACAGATTGCCCACGTTAATCCGGACCTTCACCCTGAATAAGAGCCTATCTTATATGTTCCCCACACCCTGTACATACAGATTGCCCACGTTAATCCGGACCCTCACCCTGATTAAGAACCTATCTTATATGTTTCCCACAGTGGGATGCCCTGTGTGAAACTGCGTGTAATCACTTTGTACAGCGCTACGGACTATGATGGCGCTTTATAACTATAATGATCACAATGAGAGAGTCCACACTGCGTGTAATCACTTTGTACAGCGCTACGGAAGAAGTTGGTGCCATAGGATTTAACACTGATAAATATGAATCCGGGAGGAGCTGCACCTGTTCCGGAGGAGCAGCCGGATACCTGGCCAGCGTGTCGCCAGCACTGACACGTAATCCCCCCCCCCGGCACTGCAACGGTTAACAGCTGCCAGGGGGAGGGGCTGGACTACACCTCCCAGCATGCCTCTGCTGCTGCTGCTGACATCACACCCGGAAGTGGAGCTAGACAGCACTGAATGAGCAGCAGAGAGGTGAGAGCCCAGCAGTGTCTCTGGACTGGAATATAATACAACATAATATAATGTCTTATAATATAATATTATAGTGTGTAACAGAATGGAGGAGTGGGGGGGTGCAGTGTCACCAGACACACACTACACACACTGTAACACAAACCTATGCAGCAGAAATGTGAGAGCCAACAAGTGTCTCTGGACTGGAATATAATACAATATAATATAATGTCTATAACATATACAATAATAATAATGTCTTATAATATCATATAATATTATAGTGTGTAATAAAATGAGGGGGGGGTACGGTGTCACCAGACACACACTACACACACTGTTAACATAAACCTATGCAGCAGAGAGGTGAGAGCCAACAAGTGTCTCTTGACTGGAATATAATACAATATAATATAATGTCTTATAATATAATATTATAGTGTGTAACAGAATGGAGGAGTGGGGGGGTGCAGTGTCACCAGACACACACTACACACACTGTAACACAAACCTATGCAACAGAAATGTGAGAGCCAACAAGTGTCTCTGGACTAGAATATAATACAATATAATATAATGTCTATAACATATACAATAATAATAACTTCTTATAATATCATATTATTTAATATTATAGTGTGTAATAAAATGGGGGGGGGGGGGGTACGGTGTCACCAGACACACACTACACACACTGTAACACAAACCTACCCTGAAGAAAGGTAAGAGCGCACCAGTGTTTCAGGACTGAAATATAATATAATACAATATAATATAATGTCATAGAATATATATAATATACTGTATAACAGAGTGTAACGGAATAGAGGTGGAGATATAGTGTCACCAGACACACAGCACAACACACATTGTAACACAAACTTACCCAAAATAAAGGTGAGAGCCAACCAATGTCTCCGGAATGGAATATAGTACAATATAATATAATGTATTATAATATATAATATACTGTATAAAAGCATGTAACTAAATAGAGGAGTAGGGGGTACAGTGTGACCAGACACACACTGTAACACAAACCTACCCAGCTGAAAGGTGTCTCTGGACTGGAATATAATACAATATATTATAATGTCACAGAATGTATATAATATAATACACTGTGTAACAGAATAGAGGTGGAGATACAGTGTCACCAGACACGCGGCACACTACACACTATAACGACATCACACCCAGCCAAGAGAGGAGAGCCCACCAGTGTCTCTGGACTGGAATATAACACAATGTAATATAATGTCATATAATATTATAGTGTGAAATAGAGGGAGGGGGGGGGGGGGTATATTGTCACCAGAAACACACTGTAACACAAACATGCCAGTCAGAGTTTCTCTGGACTGGAAGATAATATAATCTAATAGTGTGTAACAGAATAAAGGTGAGAGCCCACTAGCGTCTCTCGACTGGAATATAACACAATATAATGTCTTATAATATCATATAATATTATAGTGTGTAACAGAATGGGGGGGTACAGTGTCACCAGACACACACTACACGCACTGTAACACAAACATACCCAGAATAAAGGTGAGAGCCAAGCAGTGTCTCTGGACTGGAATACAATATAATGTCTTATAATATCATATAATATAATATACTGTATAATAGTATGTAACAGAATAGATGGGGGAGAGGGGCAGTGTCACCAGACACACACTGTAACACAAACCTATCCAGAAGAAATGTGAGAGCCCACTTGCATCTCTCGACCGGAATATAACACTATATAATGTATTATAATATCATATAATATAATATTATAGTGTGTAACAGAACAGGGGGGTACAGTGTCACCAGAGACACACTACACACACTGTAAACCCACCCAGCAGAGAGGTGAGAGCCCACCAATGTCTCTGGACTGGAATATAATACAATATAATATAATTTCATATAATATAATGTAATAAAGACACACGGCAAAGCACACACTATAACAATATCACACACAGCCGAGAGAGGAGAGCCCACCAATGTCTCTGGACTGGAATATTATATAATAAAATGGTGAAGGGCATACAGCATCACCAGACATATTACACACACTGTGTAACACAAACCTGTGCAGCAGAGAGGTGAGAGCCCACCAGTGTCTCTGGACTGGAATATACCGTAATACAATATAGTATAATGCCTTATAATATCATATAATATAGTGTGTAACAGAATGGGGGGGCAGTGGCAACAGACACATACTACACACATCGTAACACAAACCTATCCTGCAGAAAGGCGAGAGCCCACCAGTGTCTCTGGACTGGAATATAATACAATATAGTATAATGTCATATAATATAATATAATAGTGTGTAACAGAATGGGGGGGGGGGGGGAGTGTCACCAGACACATACTACACATATCGTAACACAAACCTATCCTGCAGAAAGGTGAGAGCCCACCAGTGTCTCTGTACTGGAATATACCGTAATACAATATAGTATAATGTCATATAATATCATATAATATAGTGTGTAACAGAATGGGGGGGGGGGGCAGTGGCAACATACACATACTACACACATTGTAACACAAACCTATCCTGCAGAAAGGTGAGAGCCCACCAGTGTCTCTGGACTGGAATATAATACAATATAGTATAATGTCATATCATATAATATAATATAATAGTGTGTAACAGAATGGGGGGGGGGGGGGTAAGTGTCACCAGACACATACTACACACATCGTAACACAAACCTATCCTGCAGAAAGGTGAGAGCCCACCAGTGTCTCTGTACTGGAATATACCGTAATACAATATAGTATAATGTCTTATAATATCATATAATATAGTGTGTAACAGAATTGGGCATATAATGACACCAGGCACACTGCACACACTGCACACACATCAGACCACACGTTGTGTAACACAATCACAGAGAGGTGAGCGCCCACATGTATCTGGACTGGAATACAATATAATATAATCACCAGTATGTAATACAGAATAAAATAGGAAGGGGATACAGTGTCACCACACATACACACTGTAACACACCCAGCAGGGAGGTGACCCCCCAATTATGTATCTGGATTGGAATAATAATAATAATATATGTGTAATAGAATAGAAAGATAAGGGGGGGCATACAATGTCACCAGACACACTGCTCACACACTGTGTAATACAGCTGAGAGGTGAGAACCCAATAATGTCCCCAGACTGGAATATAATATAATCTCTGGTGTGACGATATAATATAATATGATGTGTGTAATAGAATAGAACGATAGATGATGGATAGATGATGGGGATACAATGTCACCAGACTCACTGCACACACATCACACCACACACACCTAGCAGTGCAGCACACTCATGTCCCCAGATATAGGAATATAATATAATAAAGTACAATAAATTATATAATAGGTGTTGAACAATGATAAAGGATGGGGATATAGTGTCACCAGACACTGCACACACATCACACCACACACACCTAGCAGTGCAGCACACTCATGTCCCCAGATATAGGATATATATATATATATATATATATATATATATATCCATATCCTATATTATAATAAACTACAATAAATTATATAATAGGTGTTTAATAGAATAGAATGATAAAGGATGGGGATACAGTGTCGCCAGACACTGCTCACACATCACACCACACAATGTACCACAATCACACCCAGCTGAGAGGTGAGATCTTAATAATGTCCCCGGACTGTAATCTGTTATAATCTCCGGTGTGATAAAAATTAATTTAATATAAAATGGCTGTAACAGTATGAAAGATGAGAGGATACAATGTCACCAGACACACTGCTCAGACGTCACACCACACACTGTGTAACACAATCACGCAAACATTAATGTCTTTGGACTGTAATAAGATATACTATAACAATATCTTGTGTGATAATATAATCTCCGGTGTGTAATAAAATAGTAGAGGAGGGAATACAGCATCACCAGACACACACTATAACACAATCACACCCAGCAGAAGGGGAAACTACAATCTGAGCCCATTACTTTCCTATACGACTACAGCAGTGTAACACAACACTATAACACACTGCTGCACTGTCACACAGTCTCATATAAGGTATCTGGGAGTAATAATGTGGGACACTCTTCTGTAAAGTGACGTGTGATACAACTGCCACTCATTATACTCCTGTGTAACACACACACACACACACACACACACACACACACACACACGTAATCTAGTGTCTGATTCTCCTCTATAAAATGCTGTAAGACACAACTTCCTATATAGTGTAGTGACCAATAGGAGCACAATAATACAATGCCTCACACTTCTATACTATGTCAGTGTGTGATACATGTGTAACATTATAACACAGTCACACAGAGCAGGAAAGCTACACTCTCCCTGTCTTCCATACAATGTTGTGTTGTAGGAGTGGCAGCATTACACAGCGCCGCACACGCTGCGTCACTGTCACACCAGCTCATACAGAATGATACAACACACGGCTCTTTTATACAATGACACCATAGTGCTGGGCAGTGGAGTGTGTAGTTGTGTGTCCTGTGACGCATTACATTATGTTGTGTGAGCCATTGTAGCGTTCAGTCTTTGCTGGGTGTAACTATTATAGTGTCTGTGAATGGATTGTGTACTGCAGTGTGTTATCATTGTGTAGTATCTTGGATGCACTCCATTGGCATTAAGCACTGTATACCCAGCATGCAACATTGTAGTGTTGTGTATTCTATGACTGCAGTGGGGAGGCGGGATGGATGGTGGGTATAGGGGGAGGCGGGATGGATGGTGGGTATAGGGGGAGGCGGGATGGATGGTGGGTATAGGGGGAGGCGGGATGGATGGTGGGTATAGGAGGAGGCGGGATGGATGGTGGGTATAGGAGGAGGCGGGATGGATGGTGGGTATAGGAGGAGGCGGGATGGATGGTGGGTATAGGAGGAGGCGGGATGGTTGGTGGATATAGAGGGAGGCGGGATGGATGGTGGGTATAGGAGGAGGCGGGATGGATGGTGGGTATAGGAGGAGGCGGGATGGATGGTGGGTATAGGAGGAGGCGGGATGGATGGTGGGTATAGGAGGAGGCGGGATGGATGGTGGGTATAGGAGGAGGCGGGATGGATGGTGGGTATAGGAGGAGGCGGGATGGTTGGTGGATATAGAGGGAGGCGGGATGGATGGTGGGTATAGGAGGAGGAAGGGATGGATGGTGGGTATAGGAGGAGGCGGGATGGATGGTGGGTATAGGAGGAGGCGGGATGGATGGTGGGTATAGGAGGAGGCGGGATGGATGGTGGGTATAGGAGGAGGCGGGATGGATGGTGGGTATAGGAGGAGGCGGGATGGATGGTGGGTATAGGAGGAGGCGGGATGGATGGTGGGTATAGGAGGAGGCGGGATGGATGGTGGGTACAGGAGGAGGCGGGATGGATGGTGGGTACAGGAGGAGGCGGGATGGATGGTGGGTATAGGGGGAGGCGGGATGGATGGTGGGTATAGAAGGAGGCGGGATGGATGGTGGGTATAGGGGGAGGCGGGATGGATGGTGGGTATAGGGGGAGGTGGGATGGATGATGGGTATAGGAGGAGGCGGGATGGATGGTGGGTATAGGAGGAGGCGGGATGGATGGTGGGTATAGGAGGAGGCGGGATGGATGGTGGGTATAGGAGGAGGCGGGATGGATGGTGGGTATAGGGGGAGGCGGGATGGATGGTGGGTATAGGGGGAGGCGGGATGGATGATGGGTATAGGAGGAGGCGGGATGGATGGTGGGTATAGGAGGAGGAAGGGATGGATGGTGGGTATAGGAGGAGGCGGGATGGATGGTGGGTATAGGAGGAGGAAGGGATGGATGGTGGGTATAGGAGGAGGCGGGATGGATGGTGGGTATAGGATGAGGCGGGATGGATGGTGGGTATAGGAGGAGGCGGGATGGATGGTGGATATAGGAGGAGGCAGGATGGATGATGGATATAGGGGGAGGCAGGATGGATGGTGGATATAGGAGGAGGCAGGATGGATGATGGGTATAGGAGGAGGAAGGGATGGATGGTGGGTATAGGAGGAGGCGGGATGGATGATGGATATAGGAGGAGGCAGGATGGATGATGGATATAGGGGGAGGCGGGATGGATGGTGGGTATAGGAGGAGGCGGGATGGATGATGGATATAGGGGGAGGCGGGATGGATGGTGGGTATAGGAGGAGGCGGGATGGATGATGGATATAGGAGGAGGCAGGATGGATGGTGGGTATAGGAGGAGGCGGGATGGATGGTGGGTATAGGAGGAGGCAGGGATGGATGGTGGGTATAGGAGGAGGCGGGATGGATGGTGGGTATAGAAGGAGGCGGGATGGATGGTGGATATAGGAGGAGGCGGGGTGGATGGTGGGTATAGGAGGAGGCGGGATGGATGGTGGGTATAGGAGGAGGCGAGATGGATGGTGGGTATAGGAGGAGGCGGGATGGATGGTGGGTATAGGAGGAGGCGGGATGGATGGTGGGTATAGAAGGAGGCGGGATGGATGGTGGATATAGGAGGAGGCGGGGTGGATGGTGGGTATAGGAGGAGGCGGGATGGATGGTGGGTATAGGAGGAGGCGGGATGGATGGTGGATATAGGAGGCGGCGGGATGGATGGTGGGTATAGGAGGAGGCAGGGATGGATGGTGGGTATAGGAGGAGGCGGGATGGATGGTGGGTATAGGAGGAGGCGGGATGGATGGTGGGTATAGGAGGAGGCGGGATGGATGGTGGGTATAGGAGGAGGCGGGATGGATGGTGGGTATAGGAGGAGGCGGGATGGATGGTGGGTATAGGAGGAGGCGGGATGGATGGTGGGTATAGGAGGAGGCGGGATGGATGGTGGGTACAGGAGGAGGCGGGATGGATGGTGGGTACAGGAGGAGGCGGGATGGATGGTGGGTATAGGGGGAGGCGGGATGGATGGTGGGTATAGAAGGAGGCGGGATGGATGGTGGGTATAGGGGGAGGCGGGATGGATGGTGGGTATAGGAGGAGGCGGGATGGATGGTGGGTATAGGAGGAGGCGGGATGGATGGTGGGTATAGGAGGAGGCGGGATGGATGGTGGGTATAGGGGGAGGCGGGATGGATGGTGGGTATAGGAGGAGGCGGGATGGATGGTGGGTATAGGAGGAGGCGGGATGGATGGTGGGTATAGGAGGAGGCGGGATGGATGGTGGGTATAGGAGGAGGCGGGATGGATGGTGGATATAGGAGGAGGCGGGGTGGATGGTGGGTATAGGAGGAGGCGGGATGGATGGTGGGTATAGGAGGAGGCGAGATGGATGGTGGGTATAGGAGGAGGCAGGGATGGATGGTGGGTATAGGAGGAGGCGGGATGGATGGTGGGTATAGAAGGAGGCGGGATGGATGGTGGATATAGGAGGAGGCGGGGTGGATGGTGGGTATAGGAGGAGGCGGGATGGATGGTGGGTATAGGAGGAGGCGGGATGGATGGTGGGTATAGGAGGAGGCGGGATGGATGGTGGGTATAGGGGGAGGCGGGATGGATGGTGGGTATAGGAGGAGGCGGGATGGATGGTGGGTATAGGAGGAGGCGGGATGGATGGTGGGTATAGGAGGAGGCGGGATGGATGGTGGGTATAGGAGGAGGCGGGATGGATGGTGGGTATAGGAGGAGGCGGGATGGATGGTGGGTATAGGGGGAGGCGGGATGGATGGTGGGTATAGGAGGAGGCGGGATGGATGGTGGGTATAGGAGGAGGCGGGATGGATGGTGGGTATAGGAGGAGGCGGGATGGATGGTGGGTATAGGAGGAGGCGGGATGGATGGTGGGTATAGGAGGAGGCGGGATGGATGGTGGGTATAGGGGGAGGCGGGATGGATGGTGGGTATAGGAGGAGGCGGGATGGATGGTGGGTATAGGGGGAGGCGGGATGGATGGTGGGTATAGGAGGAGGCGGGATGGATGGTGGGTATAGGAGGAGGCGGGATGGATGGTGGGTATAGGAGGAGGCGGGATGGATGATGGGTATAGGAGGAGGCGGGATGGATGGTGGGTATAGGGGGAGGCGGGATGGATGGTGGGTATAGGAGGAGGCGGGATGGATGGTGGGTATAGGGGGAGGCGGGATGGATGATGGGTATAGGAGGAGGCGGGATGGATGGGGGGTATAGGAGGAGGCGGGATGGATGGTGGGTATAGGAGGAGGCGGGATGGATGGTGGGTATAGGAGGAGGAAGGGATGGATGGTGGGTATAGGAGGAGGCAGGATGGATGATGGATATAGGAGGAGGCGGGATGGATGATGGATATAGGGGGAGGCGGGATGGATGGTGGGTATAGGAGGAGGCGGGATGGATGATGGATATAGGGGGAGGCGGGATGGATGGTGGGTATAGGAGGAGGCGGGATGGATGATGGATATAGGAGGAGGCAGGATGGATGGTGGGTATAGGAGGAGGCGGGATGGATGGTGGGTATAGGAGGAGGCGGGATGGATGGTGGGTATAGGAGGAGGCGGGATGGATGGTGGGTATAGGAGGAGGCGGGATGGATGGTGGGTATAGGAGGAGGCGGGATGGATGGTGGGTATAGGAGGAGGCGGGATGGATGGTGGGTATAGGAGGAGGCGGGATGGATGGTGGGTATAGGGGGAGGCGGGATGGATGATGGGTATAGGAGGAGGCGGGATGGATGGGGGGTATAGGAGGAGGCGGGATGGATGGTGGGTATAGGAGGAGGCGGGATGGATGGTGGGTATAGGAGGAGGCGGGATGGATGGTGGGTATAGGGGGAGGCGGGATGGATGGTGGGTATAGGGGGAGGCGGGATGGATGATGGGTATAGGAGGAGGCGGGATGGATGGTGGGTATAGGAGGAGGAAGGGATGGATGGTGGGTATAGGAGGAGGCGGGATGGATGGTGGGTATAGGAGGAGGAAGGGATGGATGGTGGGTATAGGAGGAGGCGGGATGGATGGTGGGTATAGGAGGAGGAAGGGATGGATGGTGGGTATAGGAGGAGGCGGGATGGATGATGGATATAGGAGGAGGCAGGATGGATGATGGATATAGGGGGAGGCGGGATGGATGGTGGGTATAGGAGGAGGCGGGATGGATGATGGATATAGGGGGAGGCGGGATGGATGGTGGGTATAGGAGGAGGCGGGATGGATGATGGATATAGGAGGAGGCAGGATGGATGGTGGGTATAGGAGGAGGCGGGATGGATGGTGGGTATAGGAGGAGGCAGGGATGGATGGTGGGTATAGGAGGAGGCGGGATGGATGGTGGGTATAGAAGGAGGCGGGATGGATGGTGGATATAGGAGGAGGCGGGGTGGATGGTGGGTATAGGAGGAGGCGGGATGGATGGTGGGTATAGGAGGAGGCGAGATGGATGGTGGGTATAGGAGGAGGCGGGATGGATGGTGGGTATAGGAGGAGGCGGGATGGATGGTGGGTATAGAAGGAGGCGGGATGGATGGTGGATATAGGAGGAGGCGGGGTGGATGGTGGGTATAGGAGGAGGCGGGATGGATGGTGGGTATAGGAGGAGGCGGGATGGATGGTGGATATAGGAGGCGGCGGGATGGATGGTGGGTATAGGAGGAGGCAGGGATGGATGGTGGGTATAGGAGGAGGCGGGATGGATGGTGGGTATAGGAGGAGGCGGGATGGATGGTGGGTATAGGAGGAGGCGGGATGGATGGTGGGTATAGGAGGAGGCGGGATGGATGGTGGGTATAGGAGGAGGCGGGATGGATGGTGGGTATAGGAGGAGGCGGGATGGATGGTGGGTACAGGAGGAGGCGGGATGGATGGTGGGTACAGGAGGAGGCGGGATGGATGGTGGGTATAGGGGGAGGCGGGATGGATGGTGGGTATAGAAGGAGGCGGGATGGATGGTGGGTATAGGGGGAGGCGGGATGGATGGTGGGTATAGGAGGAGGCGGGATGGATGGTGGGTATAGGAGGAGGCGGGATGGATGGTGGGTATAGGAGGAGGCGGGATGGATGGTGGGTATAGGGGGAGGCGGGATGGATGGTGGGTATAGGAGGAGGCGGGATGGATGGTGGGTATAGGAGGAGGCGGGATGGATGGTGGGTATAGGAGGAGGCGGGATGGATGGTGGGTATAGGAGGAGGCGGGATGGATGGTGGATATAGGAGGAGGCGGGGTGGATGGTGGGTATAGGAGGAGGCGGGATGGATGGTGGGTATAGGAGGAGGCGAGATGGATGGTGGGTATAGGAGGAGGCAGGGATGGATGGTGGGTATAGGAGGAGGCGGGATGGATGGTGGGTATAGAAGTAGGCGGGATGGATGGTGGATATAGGAGGAGGCGGGGTGGATGGTGGGTATAGGAGGAGGCGGGATGGATGGTGGGTATAGGAGGAGGCGGGATGGATGGTGGATATAGGAGGCGGCGGGATGGATGGTGGGTATAGGAGGAGGCAGGGATGGATGGTGGGTATAGGAGGAGGCGGGATGGATGGTGGGTATAGGAGGAGGCGGGATGGATGGTGGGTATAGGAGGAGGCGGGATGGATGGTGGGTATAGGAGGAGGCGGGATGGATGGTGGGTATAGGAGGAGGCGGGATGGATGGTGGGTATAGGGGGAGGCAGGATGGATGGTGGATATAGGAGGAGGCGGGATGGATGGTGGGTATAGGAGGAGGCGGGATGGATGGTGGGTATAGAAGGAGGCGGGATGGATGGTGGGTATAGGGGGAGGCGGGATGGATGGTGGGTATAGGAGGAGGCGGGATGGATGGTGGGTATAGGGGGAGGCGGGATGGATGGTGGGTATAGGAGGAGGCGGGATGGATGGTGGGTATAGGAGGAGGCGGGATGGATGGTGGGTATAGGAGGAGGCGGGATGGATGGTGGGTATAGGAGGAGGCGGGATGGATGGTGGGTATAGGAGGAGGCGGGATGGATGGTGGGTATAGGAGGAGGCGGGATGGATGGTGGGTATAGGAGGAGGCGGGATGGATGGTGGGTATAGGGGGAGGCGGGATGGATGGTGGGTATAGGGGGAGGCGGGATGGATGGTGGGTATAGGAGGAGGCGGGATGGATGGTGGATATAGGAGGAGGCGGGATGGATGGTGGATATAGGGGGAGGCGGGATGGATGGTGGGTATAGGAGGAGGCGGGATGGATGGTGGGTATAGGAGGAGGCGGGATGGATGGTGAGTATAGGAGGAGGCGGGATGGATGGTGGGTATAGGAGGAGGCGGGATGGATGGTGGGTATAGGAGGAGGCGGGATGGATGGTGGGTATAGGAGGAGGCGGGATGGATGGTGGGTATAGGAGGAGGCGGGATGGATGGTGGGTATAGGAGGAGGCGGGATGGATGGTGGGTATAGGAGGAGGCGGGATGGATGGTGAGTATAGGAGGAGGCGGGATGGATGGTGGATATAGGAGGAGGCGGGATGGATGGTGGGTATAGGAGGAGGCGGGATGGATGGTGGGTATAGGGGGAGGCGGGATGGATGGTGGATATAGGAGGAGGCGGGATGGATGGTGGGTATAGGAGGAGGCGGGATGGATGGTGGATATAGGAGGAGGCGGGATGGATGGTGGGTATAGGGGGAGGCGGGATGGATGGTGGGTATAGGGGGAGGCGGGATGGATGGTGGGTATAGGGGGAGGCGGGATGGATGGTGGGTATAGGAGGAGGCGGGATGGATGGTGGGTGTAGGAGGAGGCGGGATGGATGGTGGGTATAGGAGGAGGCGGGATGGATGGTGGATATAGGAGGAGGCGGGATGGATGGTGGGTATAGGGGGAGGCGGGATGGATGGTGGGTATAGGAGGAGGCGGGATGGATGGTGGATATAGGAGGAGGCGGGATGGATGGTGGGTATAGGAGGAGGCGGGATGGATGGTGGGTATAGGATGAGGCGGGATGGATGGTGGGTATAGGAGGAGGCGGGATGGATGGTGGATATAGGAGGAGGCGGGATGGATGGTGGGTATAGGGGGAGGCGGGATGGATGGTGGGTATAGGAGGAGGCGGGATGGATGGTGGGTATAGGGGGAGGCGGGATGGATGGTGGGTATAGGAGGAGGCGGGATGGATGGTGGGTATAGGGGGAGGCGGGATGGATGGTGGGTATAGGAGGAGGCGGGATGGATGGTGGGTATAGGGGGAGGCGGGATGGATGGTGGGTATAGGAGGAGGCGAGATGGATGGTGGGTATAGGAGGAGGCGGGATGGATGGTGGGTATAGGAGGAGGCGGGATGGATGGTGGGTATAGGAGGAGGCGGGATGGATGGTGGGTACAGGAGGAGGCGGGATGGATGGTGGGTACAGGAGGAGGCGGGATGGATGGTGGGTATAGGGGGAGGCGGGATGGATGGTGGGTATAGAAGGAGGCGGGATGGATGGTGGGTATAGGGGGAGGCGGGATGGATGATGGGTATAGGAGGAGGGGGGATGGATGGTGGGTATAGGAGGAGGCGGGATGGATGGCGGGTATAGGAGGAGGCGGGATGGATGGCGGGTATAGGAGGAGGCGGGATGGATGGTGGGTATAGGAGGAGGCGGGATGGATGGTGGATATAGGGGGAGGCGGGATGGATGGTGGGTATAGGAGGAGGCGGGATGGATGGTGGGTATAGGAGGAGGCGGGATGGATGATGGGTATAGGAGGAGGCGGGATGGATGGTGGGTATAGGAGGAGGCGGGATGGATGGTGGGTATAGGATGAGGCGGGATGGATGGTGGATATAGGGGGAGGTGGGATGGATGGTGGGTATAGGAGGAGGCGGGATGGATGATGGGTATAGGAGGAGGCGGGATGGATGGTGGGTATAGGAGGAGGCGGGATGGATGGTGGGTATAGGATGAGGCGGGATGGATGGTGGATATAGGGGGAGGTGGGATGGATGGTGGGTATAGGAGGAGGCGGGATGGATGGTGGGTATAGGAGGAGGCGGGGATAGTATGGGGCCCCCTGAGCTGCAGGGCCCGGTGTGGTTGCGCCCCATGTGGCCAGACCCTGTAACTGCAGAAACCTATGACCCTCCTCCATTGTGTTTCAGGTCGGGTGAGATGTCCAATCAGAAAGCCAAGAGGATCCTGGTGACGGGCGGCTCGGGCCTGGTGGGAAAGGCCATAGAGAAGGTGGTGGCCGAGGAGGAGGGGCGAGAGGACGAGGAATGGATCTTCCTGAGCTCCCGGGACGCCGACCTCACGTGAGCATCATCCCACAATCACACAAGCGGACCTAAACCCGCTGCCCCCGGAGGAAAGCGCTTAATTGGAGCATCATGATTTGGGATGCCCCCTGCTGTGTGTGTGTCGCCTTACGCTCACCTCAAGGTTTGATCCCACAGTGCATGTGCGGCATCCCCACCGGGCAACCCTCCGCCCCCCGCTCTGCCAGCGTGCATCCGGAGGGGGAGCGGCGGGCGCCATCTGGAACAGATCGCTGGGCGTTTTTTATGCGCCACGTTCGGTTGTGATCAGGCGAGAGGCCGCACATGCGCAGGTGGGAGTGTGCAGCAAGTTATGCCGCAAATCCGGGGGATGCCCCCTGTGAAGCCGACCACAATCCACTTAATCAGGACCTTCACTCTGAATAAGAGCCTATCTTATATGTTTCCCACACCCTGTACATACAGATTGCCCACATTAATTCAGACCTTCACCCTGAATAAGAGTCTATCTTATATGTTTCCCACACCCTGTACATACAGATTGCCCACATTAATCCGGACCTTCACCCTGAATAAGAGCCTATCTTATATGTTTCCCACACCCTGTACATACAGATTGCCCACATTAATCCGGACCTTCACCCTGAATAAGAGCCTATCTTATATGTTTCCCACACCCTGTACATACAGATTGCCCACATTAATCCGGACCTTCACCCTGAATAAGAGCCTATCTTATATGTTTCCCACACCCTGTACATACAGATTGCCCACATTAATCCGGACCTTCACCCTGAATAAGAGCCTATCTTATATGTTTCCCACACCCTGTACATACAGATTGCCCACATTAATCCGGACCTTCACCCTGAATAAGAGTCTATCTTATATGTTTCCCACACCCTGTACATACAGATTGCCCACATTAATCCGGACCTTCACCGTGAATAAGAGCCTATCTTATATGTTTCCCACACCCTGTACATACAGATTGCCCACATTAATCCGGACCTTCACCCTGAATAAGAGTCTATCTTATATGTTTCCCACACCCTGTACATACAGATTGCCCACATTAATCCGGACCTTCACCCTGAATAAGAGCCTATCTTATATGTTTCCCACACCCTGTACATACAGATTGCCCACATTAATCCGGACCTTCACCCTGAATAAGAGTTTATCTTATATGTTTCCCACACCCTGTACATACAGATTGCTCACATTAATCCGGACCTTCACCCTGAATAAGAGTCTATCTTATATGTTTCCCACACCCTGTACATACAGAATGCTCACATTAATCCGGACCCTCACCCTGAATAAGAGTCTATCTTATATGTTTCCCCCCCCGTACATACAGAATGCTCACATTAATCCGGACCTTCACCCTGAATAAGAGCCTATCTTATATGTTTCCCACACCCCGTACATACAGATTGCTCACATAAATCCGGACCCTCACCCTGAATAAGAGCCTATCTTGTATGTTTCCCACACCCTGTACATACAGATTGCTCACATTAATCCGGACCCTCACCCTGAATAAGAGCCTATCTTGTATGTTCCCCTCCCCCCCCCCCCCTGTACATACAGATTGCCCACATTAATCCGGACCTTCACTCTGAATAAGAGCCTATCTTATATGTCCCCCCCCCTGTACATACAGAATGCTCACATTAATCCGGACCTTCACTCTGAATAAGAGCCTATCTTATATGTTCCCCCCCGTACATACAGAATGCTCACATTAATCCGGACCTTCACCCTGAAGAAGAGCCTATCTTATATGTTTCCCACACCCCGTACATACAGATTGCTCACATAAATCCGGACCCTCATCCTGAATAAGAGCCTATCTTGTATGTTCCCCCCCTGTACATACAGATTGCTCACATTTAAAAAATCATTCTTCCTGCATCTACTGTATGTTATGAGCCTTTAAACATCCAAGATGGCGGCTCATGGAGCATCAGGCAACCTGGAAACAGGAAGTGCCTTCTGACTGTGTCGCTCTGCATTGTGGGATTGCTGACCTTTCCCTGACCCCAGCTCTGCTCTGAGCTTGCTAATCCATGGGACGATCGATTCCCTCCCCCCAGGTCGCCCCATCCAATGTCGCGTGCGCGAGCCGCGGGCGCATCCCCGCTATTCTTGTAGCAGGACGCGCGCCTGCGCCAGGCATTAGCATATGGCCGGCGTGGGCGCGCTCCCTGTTAGAGGGAAGCGGGGGGTGTGGCCAGCAGTGCGCTCCGAGCCACCGGCCTTAGACAAAGGCTTAGACGCCGTGACATCAGCGGCTTAGGGAGCGCTGATTGGACGAGCGCCCGTGCATGTGGCGTAGGACTGGGAAGAGGTGAATTGTCATCTGGGGGGTTTCGCACAGTGGGGCATCCCCAATCGGTGTGCCCCGGAGGAAAGGACCAAAACCCAAATCCTGGGTTAAACCAGAGGGTGCACTAACCAAAATATAGGGAGAATCCATGTTAATATGGAGCTTTTTTCTAAAGAGGACCCCCGGCTGAATGATGGGTACATGCAAAGGGGCATCCCATAAGGGTATTACCTCTGCAAGTTAGTGTGTGCCCGCCAGCCCAGGAAACCCGATTGGCTGCTGGCTGTAGGTGCAAAACATGAAAGCAGCAAGAACCGGGGCATGCCGAGGGGGTTCATGTGCAGTGGGGCATCCCAAATCAGAGGGCAAACAGACCTCCAGACTGTTTTACCCGAAGGTCCTTTTTAAAGTGGACCAAAACCCAGGATTTTAGTGGCCTGAACAAACTCACCTCTTCCCGGTCCTACGGCGCATGCGCAGCGTCTCGTCCAATCAGAGCGCTCAGACCCACTGACGTCATGTCGTCTAAGGCCACTTCCCTCTAACAGGGAGCGCGCCCATGCCAGCCATTCACAAATGCCTGGCGCAGGTACGCGCCCTGCTAGAGGGATGTTGGGGATGCGGCTGCAGATCGCACATGCGCCGTTGGACCAGGAAACAAGGTAAGTAGTGTACGGGGGGTGTCACACAGCGGGGCATCCCGATTTTGTATGCCCCAGGGGGAGGGAATCGGTCGGCCCGGGAATCTTATAGATCACGCTGGGTTTTGGTCGGCTTTAACAGGGGCCTCCCGATTTGAAAAAGCACAGAACTGCCCCTTTGTTACTTGCTCCGCATTATCGCTGTGCATGTGCGGTGCTCTCGTCCAATCAGAATAGATTAACGTGCACATTAATGACCTGCCGCCAGGTGCTCCCTCGGAGGCTCGGGCATGGGGTCATTCCTGGGGGCTCACCCAAATCAGGATGCCCCTGGGCAGGAGCTTCACACCGCCCCGAAGTCTTGTCAAGGGTTTGGGTCCGCTTGTCCGAACAAAACCGTCCCTGGGGTCTATAAGACTAATTCCCGGGATGCCCCCCTGTGCAAGTGCAAGCTGGCGGCATCCCCTGCATCCCCCTGGCTACTGCGCACCCCTGCACCAGGCTGTTCTGAATGGCTGCACAGGGGGCGTGCAGCATTAACCACATATTAAACCTTCCTGATTGCCCCACCCCCCAATTTTGCCCCTCTCCGATCCCATGGTGCATGTGCGGGCTCTCATCCAATCCGCTTCCTATGCTGTGAATATTGAGGCATAAACTGTGAATATTAATGCGGCTTCTACGGGGCGTGTGCAGCCTTCTACGGGGCGTGTGCAGCCTTCTACGGGGCGTGTGCAGCCTTCTACGGGGCGTGTGCAGCCTTCTACGGGGCGTGTTTCTACGGGGCGTGTGCAGCCTTCTACGGGGCGTGTGCAGCCTTCTACGGGGCGTGTGCAGCCTTCTACGGGGTGTGTTTCTACGGGGCGTGTGCGGCCTTCTACGGGGCGTGTGCGGCCTTCTACGGGGCGTGTGCGGCCTTCTACGGGGCGTGTGCGGCCTTCTACGGGGCGTGTGCAGCCTTCTACGGGGCGTGTTTCTACGGGGCGTGTGCAGCCTTCTACGGGGCGTGTTTCTACGGGGCGTGTGCAGCCTTCTACGGGGCGTGTGCAGCCTTCTACAGGGCGTGTTTCTACGGGGCGTGTTCGGCCTTCTACGGGGCGTGTGCGGCCTTCTACGGGGCGTGTGCGGCCTTCTACGGGGCGTGTGCGGCCTTCTACGGGGCGTGTGCGGCCTTCTACGGGGCGTGTGCGGCCTTCTACGGGGCGTGTGCGGCCTTCTACGGGGCGTGTGCAGCCTTCTACGGGGCGTGTGCAGCCTTCTACGGGGCGTGTTTCTACGGGGCGTGTGCGGCCTTCTACGGGGCGTGTGCGGCCTTCTACGGGGCGTGTGCGGCCTTCTACGGGGCGTGTGCGGCCTTCTACGGGGCGTGTGCAGCCTTCTACGGGGCGTGTTTCTACGGGGCGTGTGCAGCCTTCTACGGGGCGTGTTTCTACGGGGCGTGTGCAGCCTTCTACGGGGCGTGTGCAGCCTTCTACGGGGCGTGTTTCTACGGGGCGTGTGCGGCCTTCTATGGGACGTGTGCGGCCTTCTACGGGGCGTGTGCGGCCTTCTACGGGGCGTGTGCGGCCTTCTACGGGGCGTGTGCGGCCTTCTACGGGGCGTGTGCGGCCTTCTACGGGGCGTGTGCGGCCTTCTACGGGGCGTGTTTCTACGGGGCGTGTGCGGCCTTCTACGGGGCGTGTGCGGCCTTCTACGGGGCGTGTGCGGCCTTCTACGGGGCGTGTGCGGCCTTCTACGGGGCGTGTGCGGCCTTCTACGGGGTGTGTGCGGCCTCTATAGCTTCCTGAGGAAGGGGGTTCACACCGATCTGGGATGCAGATCATTCGTCCAATGTAAAAGCCATGGGAGCGGCACCTATGTGATGACCCAATGAGTAGAGGCCGTCTCTATAATGTGATCACATGACAGTCTAAGGGTTTGAGGGTTGGGGAGTGCTAAGCGGCATGTGGAAGGGAATCCGGTGGGGGGGGGCGCTTTTTAATTAACCCTTTGTTCACCTCTTTGTTCCAGGAGCGCGGCCGACACCCGGGCCCTGTTTGAGAAGCACAAGCCCACCCACGTCATCCACCTGGCGGCCATGGTGGGCGGACTGTTCCGGAACATGAAGTATAACCTGGACTTCCTGGTAAGCGGCTGGGGGGGGGGGGGGAGCGGCCCAAATCTGGGGGGGTGTAGAAGATCCCTCCCCCCCTCCCCCAGTCCGGGTCCTGAAAAAACAAAGCTGGCGGCAGGCGCGATCCTGTTTCCTTCTTTGGTTTCGGCTCTCGCGGGGGATCCCGCAGGACTCCGTGGGATGGAACCGGAGAGCGAAGGGAAGCCCCTCCCACCCAGCGCTCCGTGGGATGGAACCGGAGAGCGAAGGGAAGCCCCTCCCACCCAGCGCTCCGTGGGATCGAGTCTGCAGGATGATGGGCACACTGCAGGGTTTGTTTCAGCTTCCACTAAAGCAGAACCAAACCCAGTTTCTGGTTGGCTTAAAGTGGACCAAAAAGCTGCGGCCCGACGGCCTTGGAGTCTGTAAGATTCCAGGGCTGGCTAATTCCCTCCACCCGGGGCATCCTGAATGGGGATGTCCTGCTGTGTGACACCCCCCGGAGACTCGCCTTGTTCTCCGGTCGCACCCCCGCTATCCCTGTCCGCACCAGGCTTTTGTGAATGGCCCGAACCAGGGAAAGGACCAGAACCAAGGATAGGCAAAACCCTGGGTTTTGGTCCACTTTAAGCATTCTCATTTGGGATGCCCCTGTGCCTGAGACCTCTGTCTGCGCTTCCAGCCAATCAGAACGGCCGGACTTCTATCCTGAATGTATTGCTGGGGCGCCACCCGCTGGCCACTGCTGGAGTGCGCGGTGATCGAGAGACCTATAGGCCGACCTGCAGGGGTTTGGTCCTCTTTAATGCAGTGACCAGCGATGGGCAATGTACAGGACTGGATTAAAGTGGACCAGAACCCTTTGCTGGACTCTAAAGGATGCTGCCGATTCCTTACCCCAGCAAATCCAAAAAAAAGGCGGAGCCTGCACAACCCGCATAAAGTATAATACAGGGCGCTACTCCCGGCCATATATAGCGCACCCCAAAAACACAGCAGGGGAGGCGCTACAACGCACAATCAAATATTAATATCAAACTTTATTAAATGTTGACAACCACAAAACATCAGACAATAGCAGACAGGACATAGAAACACACAGGAAGCGCTGGGAGAACATTGACGCCTCATTATAATGATAATACAGCAAGAAATCCATATAATGACTAATGTGATATAACTAATAATGTAATAACTGTGCAGAAATGTGCATCTCTGTGCCGGCTTCAATAGAGAGCTGATTGGCGCTAGGATAGAGAGCTGATTGGTGCTAGGATAGAGAGCTGATTGGCGCTAGGATAGAGAGCTGATTGGTGCTAGGACAGAGAGCTGATTGGTGCTAGGATAGAGAGCTGATTGGCGCTAGGACAGAGAGCTGATTGGCGCTAGGATACAGAGCTGATTGGTGCTAGGATAGAGAGCTGATTGACGCTAGGATAGAGAGCTGATTGACGCTAGGATAGAGAGCTGATTGGTGCTAGGATAGAGAGCTGATTGGCGCTAGGATAGAGAGCTGATTGACGCTAGGATAGAGAGCTGATTGGTACTTGAATAGAGAGCTGATTGGCGCTAGGATAGAGAGCTGATTGGCGCTAGGATACAGAGCTGATTGGTGCTAGGATAGAGAGCTGATTGACGCTAGGATAGAGAGCTGATTGGTACTTGAATAGAGAGCTGATTGGCGCTAGGATAGAGAGCTGATTGGTGCTAGGATAGAGAGCTGATTGACGCTAGGATAGAGAGCTGATTGACGCTAGGATAGAGAGCTGATTGGTGCTAGGATAGAGAGCTGATTGGCGCTAGGATAGAGAGCTGATTGACGCTAGGATAGAGAGCTGATTGGTACTTGAATAGAGAGCTGATTGGCGCTAGGATAGAGAGCTGATTGGCGCTAGGATACAGAGCTGATTGGTGCTAGGATAGAGAGCTGATTAGCACTAGGATAAAGAGCTGATTGGCGCTAGGATAGAGAGCTGATTGGTGCTAGGATACAGAGCTGATTGGTGCTAGGATACAGAGCTGATTAGCACTAGGATAAAGAGCTGATTGGCGCTAGGATAGAGAGCTGATTGGTGCTAGGATAGAGAGCTGATTGGCGCTAGGATACAGAGCTGATTGGTGCTAGGATAGAGAGCTGATTGGTGCTAGGATAGAGAGCTGATTAGTGCTAGGATAGAGAGCTGATTGGCGCTAGGATACAGAGCTGATTGGCGCTAGGATAGAGAGCTGATTGGCGCTAGGACAGAGAGCTGATTGGCGCTAGGATAGAGAGCTGATTGGCGCTAGGATAGAGAGCTGATTGGTGCTAGGATAGAGAGCTGATTAGTGCTAGGATAGAGAGCTGATTGACGCTAGGATAGAGAGCTGATTGGCGCTAGGATAGAGAGCTGATTGGCGCTAGGATAGAGAGCTGATTGGTGCTGGGATAGAGAGCTGATTGGCGCTAGGATAGAGAGCTGATTGGCGCTAGGATAGAGAGCTGATTGGCGCTAGGATAGAGAGCTGATTGGCGCTAGGATAGAGAGCTGATTGACGCTAGGATAGAGAGCTGATTGGTGCTAGGATAGAGAGCTGATTAGCACTAGGATAAAGAGCTGATTGGCGCTAGGATAGAGAGCTGATTGGCGCTAGGATAGAGAGCTGATTGGTGCTAGGATAGAGAGCTGATTGGCGCTAGGATAGAGAGCTGATTGGCGCTAGGATAGAGAGCTGATTGGCGCTAGGATAGAGAGCTGATTGGCGCTAGGATAGAGAGCTGATTGGCGCTAGGATAGAGAGCTGATTGGCGCTAGGATAGAGAGCTGATTGGTGCTAGGATAGAGAGCTGATTGGCGCTAGGATAGAGAGCTGATTGGCGCTAGGATAGAGAGCTGATTGGTGCTAGGATACAGAGCTGATTGGCGCTAGGATAGAGAGCGGATTGGCGCTAGGATAGAGAGCGGATTGGTGCTAGGATAGAGAGCTGATTGGCGCTAGGACAGAGAGCTGATTGGCGCTAGGATAGAGAGCTGATTGGCGCTAGGATAGAGAGCTGATTGGTGCTAGGATACAGAGCTGATTGGCGCTAGGATAGAGAGCTGATTGGCGCTAGGATAGAGAGCTGATTGGCGCTAGGACAGAGAGCTGATTGGTGCTAGGATACAGAGCTGATTGGCGCTAGGATACAGAGCTGATTGGCGCTAGGATAGAGAGCTGATTGGCGCTAGGATAGAGAGCTGATTGGCGCTAGGACAGAGAGCTGATTGGTGCTAGGATACAGAGCTGATTGGCGCTAGGATAGAGAGCGGATTGGCGCTAGGATAGAGAGCGGATTGGCGCTAGGATAGAGAGCTGATTGGTGCTAGGATACAGAGCTGATTGGCGCTAGGATAGAGAGCGGATTGGCGCTAGGATAGAGAGCGGATTGGTGCTAGGATAGAGAGCTGATTGGCGCTAGGACAGAGAGCTGATTGGTGCTAGGATAGAGAGCTGATTGGCGCTAGGATAGAGAGCTGATTGGTGCTAGGATAGAGAGCTGATTGGTGCTAGGATAGAGAGCTGATTGGCGCTAGGATAGAGAGCTGATTGGCGCTAGGACAGAGAGCTGATTGGCGCTAGGACAGAGAGCTGATTGGTGCTAGGATAGAGAGCTGATTGGCGCTAGGATAGAGAGCTGATTGGCGCTAGGATAGAGAGCTGATTGGCGCTAGGATAGAGAGCTGATTGGTGCTAGGATACAGAGCTGATTGGCGCTAGGATAGAGAGCTGATTGGCGCTAGGATAGAGAGCTGATTGGCGCTAGGACAGAGAGCTGATTGGCGCTAGGATAGAGAGCTGATTGGCGCTAGGATAGAGAGCTGATTGGTGCTAGGATACAGAGCTGATTGGCGCTAGGATAGAGAGCTGATTGGTGCTAGGATACAGAGCTGATTGGCGCTAGGATAGAGAGCTGATTGGCGCTAGGATAGAGAGCTGATTGGCGCTAGGACAGAGAGCTGATTGGTGCTAGGATACAGAGCTGATTGGCGCTAGGATAGAGAGCGGATTGGCGCTAGGATAGAGAGCGGATTGGTGCTAGGATAGAGAGCTGATTGGCGCTAGGACAGAGAGCTGATTGGTGCTAGGATAGAGAGCTGATTGGCGCTAGGATAGAGAGCTGATTGGCGCTAGGATAGAGAGCTGATTGGCGCTAGGATAGAGAGCTGATTGGCGCTAGGATAGAGAGCTGATTGGCGCTAGGATAGAGAGCTGATTGGCGCTAGGATAGAGAGCTGATTGGTGCTAGGATACAGAGCTGATTGGCGCTAGGATAGAGAGCGGATTGGCGCTAGGATAGAGAGCGGATTGGTGCTAGGATAGAGAGCTGATTGGTGCTAGGATAGAGAGCTGATTGGTGCTAGGATAGAGAGCTGATTGGCGCTAGGATAGAGAGCTGATTGGTGCTAGGATAGAGAGCTGATTGGTGCTAGGATAGAGAGCTGATTGGTGCTAGGATAGAGAGCTGATTGGCGCTAGGATAGAGAGCTGATTGGTGCTAGGACAGAGAGCTGATTGGCGCTAGGATAGAGAGCTGATTGGCGCTAGGATAGAGAGCTGATTGGCGCTAGGATAGAGAGCTGATTGGTGCTAGGATACAGAGCTGATTGGCGCTAGGATAGAGAGCGGATTGGCGCTAGGATAGAGAGCGGATTGGTGCTAGGATAGAGAGCTGATTGACGCTAGAACAGAGAGCTGATTGACGCTAGGATAGAGAGCTGATTGGCGCTAGAACAGAGAGCTGATTGACGCTAGGATAGAGAGCTGATTGGCGCTAGGACAGAGAGCTGATTGGCGCTAGGATAGAGAGCTGATTGGCGCTAGAACAGAGAGCTGATTGGCGCTAGAACAGAGAGCTGATTGGCGCTAGGATAGAGAGCTGATTGGCGCTAGGATAGAGAGCTGATTGGCGCTAGGATAGAGAGCTGATTGGCGCTAGGATAGAGAGCTGATTGGCGCTAGGATAGAGAGCTGATTGGTGCTAGGATAGAGAGCTGATTGGCGCTAGGATAGAGAGCTGATTGGTGCTAGGACAGAGAGCTGATTGGCGCTAGGATAGAGAGCTGATTGGCGCTAGGATAGAGAGCTGATTGGCGCTAGGACAGAGAGCTGATTGGTGCTAGGATAGAGAGCTGATTGGTGCTAGGATAGAGAGCTGATTGGTGCTAGGATAGAGAGCTGATTGGTGCTAGGATAGAGAGCTGATTGGCGCTAGGACAGAGAGCTGATTGGTGCTAGGATAGAGAGCTGATTGGTGCTAGGATAGAGAGCTGATTGGTGCTAGGATAGAGAGCTGATTGGCGCTAGGACAGAGAGCTGATTGGCGCTAGGATAGAGAGCTGATTGGCGCTAGGATAGAGAGCTGATTGGCGCTAGGATAGAGAGCTGATTGGCGCTAGGATAGAGAGCTGATTAGCGCTAGGATACAGAGCTGATTGGCGCTAGGATAGAGAGCTGATTGGCGCTAGGATAGAGAGCTGATTGGCGCTAGGATAGAGAGCTGATTGGCGCTAGGACAGAGAGCTGATTGGTGCTAGGATAGAGAGCTGATTGGCGCTAGGATAGAGAGCTGATTGGCGCTAGGATAGAGAGCTGATTGGTGCTTGAATAGAGAGCTGATTGGTGCTAGGATAGAGAGCTGATTGGTGCTAGGATAGAGAGCTGATTGGCGCTAGGATAGAGAGCTGATTGGCGCTAGGATAGAGAGCTGATTGGCGCTAGGACAGAGAGCTGATTGGCGCTAGGACAGAGAGCTGATTGGCGCTAGGACAGAGAGCTGATTGGCGCTAGGACAGAGAGCTGATTGGCGCTAGGACAGAGAGCTGATTGGCGCTAGGACAGAGAGCTGATTGGCGCTAGGATAGAGAGCTGATTGGCGCTAGGATAGAGAGCTGATTGGCGCTAGGATAGAGAGCTGATTGGTGCTAGGATAGAGAGCTGATTGGTGCTAGGACAGAGAGCTGATTGGTGCTAGGATAGAGAGCTGATTGGTGCTAGGATAGAGAGCTGATTGGTGCTAGGATAGAGAGCTGATTGGTGCTAGGACAGAGAGCTGATTGGTGCTAGGATAGAGAGCTGATTGGTGCTAGGATAGAGAGCTGATTGGTGCTAGGACAGAGAGCTGATTGGCGCTAGGACAGAGAGCTGATTGGCGCTAGGATAGAGAGCTGATTGGTGTAGGATAGAGAGCTGATTGGTGTAGGATAGAGAGCTGATTGGTGTAGGATAGAGAGCTGATTGGCGCTAGGATAGAGAGCTGATTGGTGTAGGATAGAGAGCTGATTGGTGTAGGATAGAGAGCTGATTGGTGTAGGATAGAGAGCTGATTGGTGTAGGATAGAGAGCTGATTGGCGCTAGGATAGAGAGCTGATTGGTGTAGGATAGAGAGCTGATTGGTGTAGGATAGAGAGCTGATTGGTGTAGGATAGAGAGCTGATTGGCGCTAGGACAGAGAGCTGATTGGCGCTAGGACAGAGAGCTGATTGGCGCTAGGATAGAGAGCTGATTGGTGTAGGATAGAGAGCTGATTGGTGTAGGATAGAGAGCTGATTGGTGCTAGGATAGAGAGCTGATTGGCGCTAGGATAGAGAGCTGATTGGCGCTAGGATAGAGAGCTGATTGGTGTAGGATAGAGAGCTGATTGGTGTAGGATAGAGAGCTGATTGGTGTTGGCGCCATCAGGGTAATCATGCAGCTTGTTGTACTCACCCCCCTCCTCCCCCTCTGGAGGGGGCGTGTCCTCTGGGTGGCTTTCATGTTGTAACTTGTCCCTCTCTCCTCCCGCAGAGGAAGAACCTGCACATTAATGACAACGTCCTGCAGTCGGCGCATGAGCTGGGGGTGGAGAAGGTGGTCTCCTGCCTGTCCACCTGCATCTTCCCCGACAAGACCACCTACCCCATCGATGAGACCATGGTAAGTACAGGCCGGTGCCCGGGGGGCGATGGCGGGGGGGGGCGTCAGCTGGTCTCACAATGTCTCTCTGCAGATCCACAATGGGCCTCCTCACACCTCCAACTTCGGATATTCCTACGCCAAGAGGATGATTGACATCCAGAACAGGTAACGGCCCCCGACCACATGACCCTGCGTGACCTCTGGGTGACCTCAGGATTGGGGGTGGCCTCAGGAAGACTTTACCATGGGGGCAACCTGAAGGTGAGGGTGACCTCAGAATCGTCATGACCTTTGGGTGACCTTAGGATGGGTGTAAACTCTGGGTCATCCTCAGCATCAGGTGACCTCTGCGTGACCTCAGTATCATAATGACCTTTGGGTGGCTTCTGGGCAACCCCTGGATTGGCATGACCTCTGGGTCATCCTCAGGATCAGGGTGACCTCTGGGTCATCCTCACGATCAGGGTGACCTCTGGGTCTTCCGCAGGATTAGGGTGACCGCAGGTTGGGGGTGACCTCAGGGTGATGAGGGTGACTTCAGGGTGAGGGTGACCTTTGGGTCATCGTCAGGATCAGGGTGACCTTTGGATGACCTCAGGGTGAGGGTGACCTCTGGGTCATCGTCAGGATCAGTGACCTCTGGGTAACTTCAGGATGGGGGTGACCTCACAATGGAGATAATCTCGGGATCAGGGTAACCTCGGGATCAGGGTAACCTCAGGATGGGAATGACCTCAGGATCAGGGTAACCTCAGGATGGGGGTGACCTCAGGATCAGGATAACCTCAGGATGTGGGTGACCTCAGGATCAGAGTAACCTTGGGATGGGGGTGACCTCGGGATCAGGGTAACCTTGGGATGGGGGTGACCTCAGGATCAGGGTAACCTCAGGATGAGGGTGACCTCGGGATCAGGGTAACCTCAGGATGGGGGTGACCTCGGGATCAGGGTAACCTCGGGATGAGGGTGACCTCGGGATCAGGGTAACCTTGGGATCGGGGTGACCTCGGGATCGGGGTAACCTCAGGATGGGGGTGACCTCGGGATCGGGGTAACCTCAGGATGGGGGTGACCTCGGGATCGGGGTAACCTCAGGATGGGGGTGACCTCAGGATCAGGGTAACCTCAGGATGAGGGTGACCTCGGGATCAGGGTAACCTCAGGATCAGGGTAACCTCAGGATGAGGGTGACCTCGGGATCAGGGTAACCTCAGGATCAGGGTAACCTCAGGATGAGGGTGACCTCAGGATCAGAGTAACCTCTTGATGTGGGTGACCTCGGGATCAGGGGAACCTCGGGATCAGGGGAACCTCGGGATCAGGGGAACCTCGGGATGGGGATGACCTCGGGATCAGGGTAACCTCAGGTTGGGGGTGACCCCGCTCTCTCTCGCCCTGCAGGGGGTACTTCGAGCAGCATGGCCGCCGGTTCACCTCCGTCATCCCCACCAATGTCTTCGGGCCACACGACAACTTCAACATCGATGACGGGCACGTGCTGCCGGGCCTCATCCACAAGGTCTACCTGGCCAAACGTGAGCTCCACCCCCCACCTACCTACCTCCTCCTACCTCCATACTGCCCCACAGTGACCCCTACAGGCCCCTTCTATTACTGCATATTGTGCTAACCCCACCCCCTATACACCCCAAATCATGGCAGGGTGTGTGCTAACCCCTCCCCCTATACGCCCCTATGAGAATATGCTCCACCCCCAGGCCCCTCCCCCTTGTCGCAGGAGTCAGGTGACACTGTGTCTGATTTCAGAGTCGGGTTCTGCGCTCAGCATCTGGGGCTCCGGGAAACCGCGGCGGCAATTCATCTACTCACTGGTGAGCAGCCCGGGGGGCGTGGCCTGTGTGTGTCTGTGTTATATTGTGTCTTCTCCTATATCGTGTGTCTGTGTTATATTGTGTCTTCTCCTATATCGTGTGTTGTGTTATATTGTGTCTTCTCCTATATCGTGTGTTGTGTTATATTGTGTCTTCTCCTATATTGTGTGTTGTGTCATATTGTGTCTTCTCCTATATTGTGTGTTGTGTCATATTGTGTCTTCTCCTATAACATGTGTTGTGTTATATTGTGTCTTCTCCTATAACGTGTGTTGTGTTATATTGTGTCTTCTCCTATATCGTGTGTTGTGTTATATTGTGTCTTCTCCTATAACATGTGTTGTGTTATATTGTGTCTTCTCCTATATCGTGTGTTGTGTTATATTGTGTCTTCTCCTATATCGTGTGTTGTGTTATATTGTGTCTTCTCCTATAACATGTGTTGTGTTATATTGTGTCTTCTCCTATAACGTGTGTTGTGTTATATTGTGTCTTCTCCTATATCGTGTGTTGTGTTATATTGTGTCTTCTCCTATAACATGTGTTGTGTTATATTGTGTCTTCTCCTATATCGTGTGTTGTGTTATATTGTGTCTTCTCCTATAACATGTGTGTTGTGTTATATTGTGTCTTCTCCTATAACATGTGTTGTGTTATATTGTGTCTTCTCCTATATCGTGTGTTGTGTTATATTGTGTCTTCTCCTATAACATGTGTTGTGTTATATTGTGTCTTCTCCTATATCGTGTGTTGTGTTATATTGTGTCTTCTCCTATAACATGTGTGTTGTGTTATATTGTGTCTTCTCCTATAACATTTGTCTGTGTTATATTGTGTCTTCTCCTATATCGTGTGTTGTGTTATATTGTGTCTTCTCCTATATCGTGTGTTGTGTCATATTGTGTCTTCTCCTATATCGTGTGTTGTGTTATATTGTGTCTTCTCCTATATCGTGTGTTGTGTCATATTGTGTCTTCTCCTATATCGTGTGTTGTGTTATATTGTGTCTTCTCCTATAACATGTGTGTTGTGTTATATTGTGTCTTCTCCTATAACATTTGTCTGTGTTATATTGTGTCTTCTCCTATATCGTGTGTTGTGTTATATTGTGTCTTCTCCTATAACATGTGTGTTGTGTTATATTGTGTCTTCTCCTATAACATTTGTCTGTGTTATATTGTGTCTTCTCCTATATCGTGTGTTGTGTTATATTGTGTCTTCTCCTATATTGTGTGTTGTGTCATATTGTGTCTTCTCCTATATTGTGTGTTGTGTCATATTGTGTCTTCTCCTATAACATGTGTTGTGTTATATTGTGTCTTCTCCTATAACGTGTGTTGTGTTATATTGTGTCTTCTCCTATATCGTGTGTTGTGTTATATTGTGTCTTCTCCTATAACATGTGTTGTGTTATATTGTGTCTTCTCCTATATCGTGTGTTGTGTTATATTGTGTCTTCTCCTATAACATGTGTGTTGTGTTATATTGTGTCTTCTCCTATAACATGTGTTGTGTTATATTGTGTCTTCTCCTATATCGTGTGTTGTGTTATATTGTGTCTTCTCCTATAACATGTGTTGTGTTATATTGTGTCTTCTCCTATATCGTGTGTTGTGTTATATTGTGTCTTCTCCTATAACATGTGTGTTGTGTTATATTGTGTCTTCTCCTATAACATTTGTCTGTGTTATATTGTGTCTTCTCCTATATCGTGTGTTGTGTTATATTGTGTCTTCTCCTATATCGTGTGTTGTGTCATATTGTGTCTTCTCCTATATCGTGTGTTGTGTTATATTGTGTCTTCTCCTATATCGTGTGTTGTGTCATATTGTGTCTTCTCCTATATTGTGTGTTGTGTTATATTGCGTCTTCTCCTATAACGTGTGTTGTGTTATATTGTGTCTTCTCCTATATCGTGTGTTGTGTTATATTGTGTCTTCTCCTATAACATGTGTTGTGTTATATTGTGTCTTCTCCTATATCGTGTGTTGTGTTATATTGTGTCTTCTCCTATAACATGTGTGTTGTGTTATATTGTGTCTTCTCCTATAACGTGTGTTGTGTTATATTGTGTCTTCTCCTATATCGTGTGTTGTGTTATATTGTGTCTTCTCCTATAACATGTGTGTTGTGTTATATTGTGTCTTCTCCTATAACATGTGTGTTGTGTTATATTGTGTCTTCTCCTATAACATGTGTGTTGTGTTATATTGTGTCTTCTCCTATAACATTTGTCTGTGTTATATTGTGTCTTCTCCTATAACATGTGTTGTGTTATATTGTGTCTTCTCCTATAACATGTGTGTTGTGTTATATTGTGTCTTCTCCTATAACATGTGTGTTGTGTTATATTGTGTCTTCTCCTATAACATTTGTCTGTGTAATATTGTGTCTTCTCCTATAACGTGTGTTGTGTTATATTGTGTCTTCTCCTATATTGTGTGTTGTGTTATATTGTGTCTTCTCCTATAACATGTGTGTTGTGTTATATTGTGTCTTCTCCTATAACATGTGTGTTGTGTTATATTGTGTCTTCTCCTATAACATGTGTGTTGTGTTATATTGTGTCTTCTCCTATAACATGTGTGTTGTGTTATATTGTGTCTTCTCCTATAACATTTGTCTGTGTAATATTGTGTCTTCTCCTATATTGTGTGTTGTGTTATATTGTGTCTTCTCCTATATCGTGTGTTGTGTTATATTGTGTCTTCTCCTATAACGTGTGTTGTGTTATATTGTGTCTTCTCCTATAACGTGTGTTGTGTTATATTGTCTTCTCCTATAACTTGTGTTGTGTTATATTGTCTTCTCCTATAACTTGTGTTGTGTTATATTGTGTCTTCTCCTATATCGTGTGTTGTGTTATATTGTGTCTTCTCCTATATCGTGTGTTGTGTTATATTGTGTCTTCTCCTATAACGTGTGCTGTGTTATATTGTGTCTTCTCCTATAACTTGTGTTGTGTTAAATTGTGTCTTCTCCTATATCGTGTGTTATGTTATATTGTGTTTTCTCCTATATCATGTGTTGTGTTATATTGTGTCTTATCCTATAACATGTGTGTTGTGTAATATTGTGTCTTCTCCTATAACGTGTGTTGTGTTATATTGTGTCTTCTCCTATATTGTGTGTTGTGTTATATTGTGTCTTCTCCTATAACATGTGTGTTGTGTTATATTGTGTCTTATCCTATAACATGTGTGTTGTGTAATATTGTGTCTTCTCCTATAACGTGTGTTGTGTTATATTGTGTCTTCTCCTATATTGTGTGTTGTGTTATATTGTGTCTTCTCCTATAACATTTGTCTGTGTTATATTGTGTCTTCTCCTATAACGTGTGTTGTGTTATATTGTGTCTTCTCCTATAACATTTGTCTGTGTTATATTGTGTCTTCTCCTATAACGTGTGTTGTGTTATATTGTGTCTTCTCCTATAACATTTGTCTGTGTTATATTGTGTCTTCTCCTATAACTTGTGTTGTGTTATATTGTCTTCTCCTATAACTTGTGTTGTGTTATATTGTGTCTTCTCCTATATCGTGTGTTGTGTTATATTGTGTCTTCTCCTATAACATGTGTGTTGTGTTATATTGTGTCTTCTCCTATATCGTGTGTTGTGTTATATTGTGTCTTCTCCTATATCGTGTGTTGTGTTATATTGTGTCTTCTCCTATATCGTGTGTTGTGTTATATTGTGTCTTCTCCTATATCGTGTGTTGTGTTATATTGTGTCTTCTCCTATAACATGTGTGTTGTGTTATATTGTATTCTCCTATAACGTGTGCTGTGTTATATTGTGTCTTCTCCTATAACGTGTGCTGTGTTATATTGTGTCTTCTCCTATAACTTGTGTTGTGTTAAATTGTGTCTTCTCCTATATCGTGTGTTATGTTATATTGTGTTTTCTCCTATATCATGTGTTGTGTTATATTGTGTCTTATCCTATAACATGTGTGTTGTGTAATATTGTGTCTTCTCCTATAACGTGTGTTGTGTTATATTGTGTCTTCTCCTATATTGTGTGTTGTGTTATATTGTGTCTTCTCCTATATCGTGTGTTGTGTTATATTGTGTCTTCTCCTATAACGTGTGTTGTGTTATATTGTGTCTTTTCCTATAACGTGTGTTGTGTTATATTGTGTCTTCTCCTATATCGTGTGTTGTGTTATATTGTGTCTTCTCCTATAACATGTGTGTTGTGTTATATTGTGTCTTCTCCTATAACATTTGTCTGTGTTATATTGTGTCTTCTCCTATAACAGGTGTGTTGTGTTATATTGTCTTCTCCTATAACGTGTGCTGTGTTATATTGTGTCTTCTCCTATAACTTGTGTTGTGTTATATTGTGTCTTCTCCTATATCGTGTGTTGTGTTATATTGTGTCTTCTCCTCTATTGTGTGTTGTTTTATATTGTGTCTTCTCCTCTATTGTGTGTTGTGTTATATTGTGTCTTCTCCTCTATTGTGTGTTGTGTTATATTGTGTCTTCTCCTCTATTGTGTGTTGTGTTATATTGTGTCTTCTCCTCTATTGTGTGTTGTGTTATATTGTGTCTTCTCCTCTATTGTGTGTTGTGTGCAGGACCTGGCGCGGCTCTTCATCTGGGTGCTGAGGGAATACAATGAGGTGGATCCCATCATCCTATCAGGTGAGCCGTTTGCTGTTGTCGCTTTGTGTTATGTGGCTACCTGTAATTGGGTTACACAAGTGCGACTTGCCATCCCTGCTGCACTGGGGTTGTGACCACTGATATATCAGACCAGAACTAACGCGGACCAGGTTAGTGGACTGGCGAACCTGATTGGCCACCAGCAGCCACACGTATAGTGAAGACACACACCAGGTGAGTATATGAGCCCTTAAAGGGATTGTCTATATAGTAGGTAAGTAGTAGTAAGTATAAAAGCAAACCTTGGATTTGACTTATTTATGCTCCACCTTTTTTCTTTATCAATCTTTTTATTGTGTATATTCTGAACATTTATTCTATTGGCATAATACTGTTCATACACAGAATTTAAAGATTACAGACAACTTAGGTCACAGTCAGAAGCTTAGTCACTGCAGACAAGAAAATAGATTCAAAAAAGTTCAATTCAAATAAATTAAAAGAAAAATAACCCCTATGAGGGAGGGGGGGGGGGGGGAGGAGGTGAGGGGGGAGGATCAGATACTCATTAGGTTTACATCAAAATCTGTAGGCAGAAAATTCTGACCCCAAGGATTTCGCACCTCCCTGAACAGCTCCAATGTCCCATTGTGAATGGCGGACATTTTTTCCATGGCCATAATGCAGTAAACCTTGTTCTTAAAGGCGTTGAAGCTCAAGGTGGGGGACCTCCAAGCCCCAGCTATCACCAGCTTTGCCCCTGATAGGATATAATACAAGGTGGGGGACCTCCAAGCCCCAGCTATCACCAGCTTTGCCCCTGATAAGATATAATACAAGGTGGAGAACCTCCAAGCCCCAGCTATCACCAGCTTTGCCCCTGATAGGATATAATACAAGGTGGGGAACCTCCGAGCCCCAGCTATCACCAGCTTTGCCCCTGATAGGATATAATACAAGGTGGGGGAACCTCCAAGCCCCAGCTATCACCAGCTTTGCCCCTGATAGGATATAATACAAGGTGGGGGACCTCCAAGCCCCAGCTATCACCAGCTTTGCCCCTGATAAGATATAATACAAGGTGGGGGAGCTCCAAGCCCCAGCTATTACCAGCTTTGCCCCTGATAGGATATAATACAAGGTGGGGGACCTTCAAGCCCCAGCTATCACCAGCTTTGCCCCTGATAGGATATAATACAATGTGGGGGAACCTCCAAGCCCCAGCTATCACCAGCTTTGCCCCTGATAGGATATAATACAAGGTGGGGGACCTTCAAGCCCCAGCTATCACCAGCTTTGCCCCTGATAGGATATAATACAAGGTGGGGGACCTTCAAGCCCCAGCTATCACCAGCTTTGCCCCTGATAGGATATAATACAATGTGGGGGAACCTCCAAGCCCCAGCTATCACCAGCTTTGCCCCTGATAGGATATAATACAAGGTGGGGGACCTTCAAGCCCCAGCTATCACCAGCTTTGCCCCTGATAGGATATAATACAAGGTGGGGGACCTCCAAGCCCCAGCTATCACCAGCTTTGCCCCTGATAGGATATAATACAAGGTGGGGGACCTCCAAGCCCCAGCTATCACCAGCTTTGCCCCTGATAAGATATAATACAAGGTGGAGAACCTCCAAGCCCCAGCTATCACCAGCTTTGCCCCTGATAGGATATAATACAAGGTGGGGAACCTCCGAGCCCCAGCTATCACCAGCTTTGCCCCTGATAGGATATAATACAAGGTGGGGGAACCTCCAAGCCCCAGCTATCACCAGCTTTGCCCCTGATAGGATATAATACAAGGTGGGGGAACCTCCAAGCCCCAGCTATCATCAGCTTTGCCCCTGATAGGATATAATACAAGGTGGGGGACCTCCAAGCCCCAGCTATCACCAGCTTTGCCCCTGATAGGATATAATACAAGGCGGGGGACCTCCAAGCCTCAGCTATCACCAGCTTTGCCCCTGATAGGATATAATACAAGGTGGGGGAGCTCCAAGCCCCAGCTATCACCAGCTTTGCCCCTGATAGGATATAATACAAGGTGGGGACCTCCAAGCCCCAGCTATCACCAGCTTTGCCCCTGATAGGATATAATACAAGGTGGGGGACCTTCAAGCCCCAGCTATCACCAGCTTTGCCCCTGATAGGATATAATACAAGGTGGGGGACCTCCAAGCCCCAGCTATCACCAGCTTTGCCCCTGATAGGATATAATACAAGGTGGGGGAGCTCCAAGCCCCAGCTATCACCAGCTTTGCCTCTGATAGGATATAATACAAGGTGGGGACCTCCAAGCCCCAGCTATCACCAGCTTTGCCCCTGATAGGATATAATACAAGGTGGGGACCTCCAAGCCCCAGCTATCACCAGCTTTGCCCCTGATAGGATATAATACAAGGTGGGGGACCTCCAAGCCCCGGCTATCACCAGCTTTGCCCCTGATAGGATATAATACAAGGTGGGGGACCTCCAAGCCCCAGTTATCACTAGCTTTGCCCCTGATAGGATATAATACAAGGTGGGGGACCTCCAAGCCCCAGTTATCACTAGCTTTGCCCCTGATAGTGTCAGGAACCGCTTACCTGATCCCCGTTCCAGCGACGTCTCCAGGCGGCCAGCTGCAGCTGTCACTGTGCGGCGGCCGCGCCGGGCGGCGTCGGCTCGAGCAGCGTCCAGCTCAGCCACGCCCCCTGCTTCCTCCTCCAGTAGACGTGCTCGCGCGCGGCCGCAAGCACATGTCTGTTATGCCCTTCGGCGGCGCTGTGCTGCACGCACCCGCCGGAGGATCAATTAAAAGGTTAATGAGCCCTAGGGGATTGAGGGCTTCGCCCTCTTGTGCTCTGCAGGCCAATCAGCCTCATTGATATCTTGGCCTTACCTCCTCCCTTGTTGCCAGCCAATTACCCTTGGAATCCTACGTGCTCCAATCAGTACACTGCTTCCCTCAGACCTGTCCCTATAAAGGCAATTCCCTCTCAGTTGTAAATTGCCTGTGATAGCGCTCAGAACCCTGTGTACTCTATTCCTGTGAAGTTAGCCTGTTGCCGACCTCTGCCTGTATTGACGCCTCTTGATCCTGAATCCTTGTTGCCGACCAGCTTTGCCCCTGATAGGATATAATACATCAACCGCTTTTTCAGTCTAGAACTGTGGGGGATTGGGGCGTTGAGGAGAGCTACCCAAGGGTCTCTGACCACAGATCTACCACATACCTTGCTGAGAACTCTAAAGATTCTTGACCAACATCCCCTAACTACTGGGCAATCTCACCACACATGCCGGTACGACCCCGGAGAGAGGCCCCCCCGGAAGCAGTTCCCCTGGGACTCAGTGGAAAAGTGTTTCATTCTCTCTGGGACCATATATCATCTTGCCATTAGTTTTACGTTAGCCTCGATCAAAGTCACAAGCGCCGAGCAACCAAAGGAAGCGTTCCACATCCCCAGCCATTTTTCTTGATCCATCTCCCTACCAAGTTCATGGGGCCAATTCTTGGTATAGGATGGGCGACGTGTATCCGGACCCCTTGAGGCCAAGTTATGATATATCTCTGAGATTGCTCCTCTGCCTCTGGGATCCCTACAGCAGCGCGTCTCAAAAAAAGTTAGTTTTTCAAACTCCTGCCAATTCCCCACCGTAGATCTCACAAAATGGCGAACTTGCATAAAACTAAAAAGCTCATTAGATGGCAGGTGAAATTTATCCCTCATCTGTTGGAATGTACTGACCTCTGAAGATTGCAGACAATCTGATACTCGCCGTATGCCCGCCTCCTTCCATGTTTCATGTTCCAGGTCCTCTGCCCCTGGGGGAAACATTGGATTGTTCCACAAAGAAAGGAGACCCCAGTCCGCCCGAGTATTTAACATCATCCCACACTTGGAGCGAATGTCTAACAATGGGGTTTCGTAATAACCGTCTAAATTTAGGCGTAATCCACAAAAGGTTATTCACTGAAATTGGCGCATACATCTGATTCAATCTGCACCCAGCTTGGCACATCTGAAGTGGAATGGAGGGCAAGTAGTTGTGCAATCTGAGCTGCTTGGTAATACTAGTTTGGCATCCTCAGCCCGCCCTCCTTCCTAGATCTAAGCATGACCCCCTTGGGGACCCTAGGTCTCCTACCACCCCAGATAAAGGACATGACCTTGCTTTGTAATGTTTTTAGCTGTTGTGGGGGGACTCTAGTTGGGAGGACTCTGGCGACATACAGAAACTTGGGCAACAACGTCATTTTACCCGGCCGCAATCCTCCCCAGCCCTGACACATTGTAGTCTTTCCATTGCTCTAACAACTTATAGAGTTTCTGAAAGAGGGGTGTGTAATTTGCTGAAGCCAGGGAGTCATACGAACCAGTTAAATATATCCCAAGATATTTGATGTTTTTTTCCTCCCAACTGAAATCGAATGATGTCTTAGAGTCCAGGACTCCCTAGGAATCGTGATATTCAGAGCTTTGGATTTTGCCGTGTTTACCTGAAGCCCAGACACAGTCGCAAACTTACACATAATTTGGAGTAGATTAGGTAGAGAGACCATTGGCTTTGTAATAAATAACAGGACATCATCCGCAAACAGACACAATTTGTGGTGCTTACCCGCTACTTCCAGACCCGACATGTTCTCCGATTTTCGAATCAATTGGGCCAGAGTTTCCACAACCAGGGCGAACAAGAGAGGGGAAAGCGGGCAACCCTGCCTTGTCCCTCTAGAAAGTTTAAAGGGTTCAGACTTATACCCCCGCTATACTTTACATACGCTAAAGGGGACGAGTAGAGAGTCTTTAAGACATTAATAAATACTAATCCGAACCACCATCTCTCCAAAAGGCAAAACAGATACTCCCAGGAGACCGAGTAAAATGCTTTCTTAATGTCTAGGGACAATAGCATAGCTGGAATCTGTCGCTCTCTTGCTATATGGGACAACTGTACAATCCTTCTAATATTATCCCCTGCTTGTTGCCTGGTATAAATCCCACCTGGTCATTATTTATCAGTTTTGGTAAGAATCCTGAGAGCCTGTCCGCTAGCACCTTAGCTAGGATTTTGACGTCCAAATTAATTAGGGAAATGGGTCTAAAGTTAGACCAAAGAGAGTGGTCTGTATCTGGCTTTGGGATCATACTGATAGAAGCCCCGAGTGACTCTCCTGTAAAAGTACCCCCATTTCTGATATTATTAAATATTGCAGTCAGCTTAGGAGTTAACACTCCACTAAACTTTTTATAATAACAGGCTGAGAAGCCATCTGGGCCTGGTCTCTTATTAAGTTTCACATTTTTGAAATCTGTTGAAATGACCACCTTTTTTTATTACTTATTTATGACCACCTTTTTTTATTACTTATTTATGACCACCTTTTTAAGCAGTGAAAGGTGGACATAAAGAAAGATCACAGAGACGCTATCCCCCCCCCTTCACACACAAGCATAGGCGAGTCCAGTGCAGGAGGGAGGTGATAGGTCCACCTTTCAGTGCTAAATAAAGGTGGTCATGAATAAATAAGATCCAGGGACTGGGCTACAGTAATGCGGCCGAATCTCAACAGCAGCTTTATTTATCAGCACATCAGGATGACACCTCAGCGTGGCAGGTAAGACAACACTGATTTGTTTTCACACTTAGCCCTTTAAAGAGGACCAAAAGGGACCAGAGGGCGTGCTCTCTGTTAGAGGGAAGCGTGAGATGCGGCCGCCAGCGCGCTCGGAGCTGCTGAGCTTAGACGTGGGTTAGACGTGCATAGCTCAGCGGCTCCGAGCGCACTGATTGGACGAACGGCCGCGCATGCGCTGTAGGACCGCGGTGAGGTGAGTTGAAGCTGGCGATCTGGGGGGTTTCGCAAAGCGGGGCACCCCGATCAGAGGGGGAGTGGACCAAAACCCATGATAGTCAAAATCCTGGGTTTTGGTCCACTTTAATGTTCTTTACGAGAGACCTGCAGCCACAGCCCTGGTGCTACAGGGATTGTGAATAACCCAGTCGCTGCCGTTGCACAATTTTCTTTTCGAGTAGATGGCCGCTTTGTCGGCACGCAGCTCTCTGATTCGCTGTCTGTTTCTGTGTCTTGCAGTGGGGGAGGAAGACGAGGTCTCCATAAAGGAAGCGGCGGAGAGCATTGTGGCCGCCATGGACTTCAAGGGAGAGGTGATCGTATCCTTATCCGTTATCCGCAGGGAAGGGGGTGTGTATGGTAAGTACACACTGTGCCATCTGGTTGTATAATCTTATGCAATGCGATCAGGTAAATCTCACTATGGCAACGATTGCACAACCAAGATTGCGAGTTGTATGGCCGACACCCTGTGCCTGTCTGTGTCCTTAACCTCGGCCGTGACCTTCCTTAACCTCGGCCGTGACCTTCCTTAACCTCGGCCGTGACCTTCCTTAACCTCGGCCGTGACCTTCCTTAACCTCGGCCGTGACCTACCTCTGCCGTGACCATTCTTAACCTCGGCCGTGACCTTTCCTAACCTCGGTCGTGACCTTTCCTAACCTCGGCCATGACCTTTCTTAACCTCGGCTGTGACCTTTCTTAACCCCCGCCATGACCTTTCTTAACCCCCGCCATGACCTTTCTTCACCTCCACCGTGACCTTTCTTCACCTCCGCCGTGTCCCTTTCTTAACCTCCGCCGTGTCCCTTTCTTAACCTCCGCCGTGGCCTTTCTTAACCTCCGCCGTGACCTTTCTTAACCTCCGCCGTGGCCTTTCTTAACCTCCGCCGTGACCTTTCTTAACCTCCGCCGTGGCCTTTCTTAACCTCCGCCGTGACCTTTCTTAACCTCCGCCGTGACCTTCCTTAACCTCCTCCGGCGTGACCTTTCTTAACCTCCGCCGTGACCTTTCTTAACCTCCTCCTCCGGCGTGACCTTTCTTAAACTCCGCTGTGACCTTTCTTAACCTCCGCCGTGACCTTTCTTAACCTCCTCCTCCGCCGTGACCTTTCTTAACCTCCGCCGTGACCTTTCTTAACCTCCGCCGTGACCTTCCTTAACCTCCGCCGTGACCTTCCTTAACCTCCGCCGTGACCTTTCTTAACCTCCGCCGTGACCTTTCTTAACCTCCGCCGTGACCTTTCTTAACCTCCGCCGTGACCTTTCTTAACCTCCGCCGTGACCTTTCTTAACCTCCGCCGTGACCTTTCTTAACCTCCGCCGTGACCTTTCTTAACCTCCTCCTCTGCCGTGACCTTCCTTAACCTCCGCCGTGACCTTCCTTAACCTCCGCCGTGACCTTCCTTAACCTCCGCCGTGACCTTTCTTAACCTCCGCCGTGACCCTTTCTTAACCTCCGCCGTGACCCTTTCTTAACCTCCGCCGTGACCCTTTCTTAACCTCCGCCGTGACCCTTTCTTAACCTCCGCCGTGACCCTTTCTTCACCTCCGCCATGGCCTTTCTTCTCTTCTCCTCCACCGTGACCTTTCTTAACCTCCGCCATCAGTTCGACAGCACAAAGTCTGACGGGCAGTTCAAGAAGACGGCGAGTAACAGCAAGCTGAGGAAGTACCTACCTGACTTCAAGTTTACACCCTTCAATCAGGGTAAGTCGCCCCTGCACCAAGTCTGTAGATGAACTCGGCAGGTACCAGTGTCACCACGTGCACTGACCCAAACCCTCCCGGTTAACTCCTGGTATAATCTCTATAAGATTCCAGACCAGGTGAGTAAATGGGCCCTTAAAGGGATTGTCTAGGCTGAGTATAAAAACAAACCTTGGATTTGACTTATTTACGACCACCTTTTTTAGCAGTGAAAGGTGGACATAAAGAAGCAGGAAAAAGAAACGACAAGCAGAGCAAGGAGACACTATCCTCCCCTTCACACACAAGCATTAGCGAGTCCAGTGCAGGAGGGGAGGTGACGGGTCCACCTCTGTGCTAAATAAAGGTGGTCATGAATAAATAAGATCCAGGGACTAGGCTACAGGAATGCGGCCGAATCTCAACAACAACAGCACCTTTATTTATCAGCGCAACAGGATGACACCTCAGCGTGGCAGGAAAGCCAACAATGATTTGTTTTTACACTTAGTCCTTTAAAGAGGACCAAAACTGACCTGAGTCTATGCCTGTGGTGCATCCTGATTTGGGATGTCTCGCTGTGTGAACCCTCACCCCCCTGCGTAATCTCACTGCACCCCTCTAGCTGCTGCACGCACCTACTTTCCTTCAGTTTGCAGATTGGCAGTTAAAGCGGACAAACAGTCAAAAATTACTTAAACCAGACCAACACAACAAACTGGGATCATATGCCACGCCCCCCTCCCTGGGGCAATTTAGATTGCTGCACACAAAAATTAATTTACCTTTTTCTAACTCCTGCTGTGGTAAATTAGAAACAAAATGGCGTCTCATGCATTTGCAGGCCGCCTGCAAATAGGAAGTGCTGCTGGGCTTCCTGTTACTGTGCATTGTCAGTAATGTCAGTTGAATCCAGGCAGCAGCATGGCTAAGATGTTGGGAGAGGAAGCTCCATAATGGCCGCTACCTTTCTTTTTCAACTGTGCCAGGCAGTTGCATACCCCCCAACTGTCCTGGTTTTCCACATTTGGTCCCACGTCCCCGAAGGTTTGCCATGGCCTCTCAGTCGCCCGCTGCCGCCGGCTCCGAGTGTAAGCGCTCAGCTGAACACTCTGGGCCGGTGGCAGCGGGCGTCTGAGAGGCCGGAAGCCTGGGAGGCAGATATATCCAGTCCAGGTCGTCCCAGAAGTAATGACATATGGTAATCCACCGCTAGGTGGCGCCTGACTGCAGGATCAAAAGCTGTAGCTCCTCCCGGCCCCCTATAAAAAATACCATTTTGTGAATACTCACCTGTAAAATGGGTATTATAAGTATGTCACACACCCCACTTCAAACATTAATAATTACACTAGGGTTAACGCACCTCTAGGTGGCAGCATTGCAGAGAACTTCTCCAAAAAACTTCAACAGGCCCCTCCCGGTCTATACATACCTGGTACCTCCCAAGAACCTCCCAGTATTAGAACAGCAGTAAGACAAGGTACCAGAACCAACAATGCAACCCTCAACGTAAAGAACTAAACTTCACCAAATAAAGAGCCAGGATACCGAAAAGGGCGGGTGAAGTGGGGTGTGTGACATACTTATAATACCCATTTTACAGGTGAGTATTCACAAAATGGTATTATTCTAAGTATGTCACACACCCCACTTCAAACATTAATAATTACACTAGGGACATCCAACAGCAGTGTCCAGAAAAGGGTGGGTATCCGAACAGGCAATAACGCAGAAAAAACTCAAACCACTGCAGCCTGCAAAACCTTGCGGCCAAAAACAGCATCCGCTGAGGCCCGCACATCAACCTTATAGAACTTAGAAAAAGTATGAACAGAAGACCAAGTTGCAGCCTTACACACTTGTTCAACCGAAGCCTGGTGCTGAAAAGCCCAGGACGCACCAACCGCACGAGTAGAGTGAGCAGTAACTCGAAAAGGGGGATCCTTCCCCTTAGCCGAATAAGCACCAACAATGGCCTGACGAATCCATTTACTAATGGAAGATTTGGCCGGAGCCAAACCCTTCCTAGGCCCACATGGCACAACGAAAAAGGCATCAGTCTTACGAAAAGAAGACGTAGCACGTAGATAGTACCTGACACAACGTACCACATCCAAGCAGTGCAAAGCACTCTCCTTGACATTCTTAGGCTTAGGACACAAAGAAGGAAGAACAATGTCCTGGTTAAGATGAAAAGCAGAGACCACTTTAGGGAGAAAATCTGACTTGTAACGAAAAACCACTTTGTCCTAATGATCCTCAAAATAAGGAGCCTGAACAGACAAAGCTGCCAGCTCTGAAACACGCCGAACCGAAGTGATGGCCACCAGAAAGGCAACCTTCTGAGTAAGAATGGACAAAGCAACATCCCGCAAAGGCTCAAAAGGAGGAGCCTTAAGAGCAGAAAGAACCAAATTCAAATCCCACACTGGGAGCAAAGGCTTCCTAGGAGGCCGCACATGCGAAACCCCCTGGAAAAAAGTCTTGACCAAGGAATGACTAGCAAAAGATTTCTGGAAAAAAATAGACAAAGCAGAAACCTGCCCCTTCAAGGTACTCAGCTGAAGACCGGAGTCCAGCCCCGACTGAAGAAACTCCAAAATCCTAGACACAGAAAAGACCCGGCAAGGCAAAGACCTAGCCTCACACCAATCAATATAAGATCTCCAATACCTGTAATAGATGGAAGAAGAAGATCTCTTCCTGGCACTAATAAGAGTCCTAATGACCGCATCCGAAAGACCCTCCTCCTTTAAGATGGAGGTTTCAGCAGCCAAGCTGTCAAAGCCAGCGTTTGTAAACTGGGGTAACAAAGTTGACCCTGAGTGAGAAGATCTGGCCGAAGAGGCAGATCGAACTGATCTACGGCCAGACGAACGATGTCCGCGAACCACACCCGCCTTGGCCACCTTGGAGCCACGAGAATGGCGGGCACTCCCTCCAGAACCAACTTCCGCAGAACCCTGCCTAGCATGGGAATCGGAGGAAACAGATAAAGAAACCCCAGGTCCCTCCAGCTCAGGGTCATGGCATCCACCGCCAGAGCCAGAGGGTCCCGGGACAGGGACACAAAGGACGGAAGCTTGTGATTGTGACGAGAAGCAAACAGATCCACCTCCGGCGTCCCCCACCGGAGACAAAGTGACCGAAACACCTGGGGATGGAGAGACCACTCCCCCCGACGGGACGCACACCGGCTCAGAAAATCCGCCTCTGTGTTTTCCACTCCCGGAATGTAAACTGCCGAGATGCAAGGGACATGAGTCTCCGCCCAGACCAAAATCAGAGACACCTCCCTGTGGGCACCCAGACTGCGAGTCCCTCCTTGGTGATTGATGTAAGCAACCGCCGTCTGATTGTCTGAGCGAACCTGAACCGGCAGACCTTGTAAATGATGCGTCAAGCGAGACAGAACCAACCTGATGGCTCGCAATTCCAGAACATTGATGGGCAAGTGGGCCTCCTGAGGGTCCCACTGCCCCTGAAACCGAAGATCCTTCCAAAAACCTCCCCAGCCTGACAAACTGGCATCCGTGGTGACAGTTTCCCAAGACGGAGTCAGAAACGACCTGCCCTTCAGAAGGTTGTCCGAGACCAACCACCACAGAAGGGACTGCCGAACCCGAGGGGACAACCGGAAGGACCGATCCAACGACCCCGGACACCGGTTCCAAGACGCCAAAAGATGAAGTTGAAGAGTCCTCGTATGAAACTGAGCAAAGGGAACTGCCTTGAACGAGGCCACCATCAACCCCACCAGTCTCATCCCCAGACGAATGGACGGATGAGGATGGGAGAGGAGCAGCTGGACCAATTCCTGAATCAACAGAACCTTGGCCTGAGGAAGAAACACTCTGTGCTGGCAGGAGTCCAATGACATCCCCAGAAAGGTCACCACCCTGGCCGGAACCAGCGAGGACTTGGTGTAATTGATCACCCAGCCGAACCTCTCCAACATAGACACCACCGTGCTGGTGTCCCCCTCTGCTTGACTGAAGGAAGGAGCCATGATGAGAAGATCGTCCAGGTAAGGCACAATGCGAATCCCCTGAGCTCTGAGCAGGGCCATCACCCCCGCCAACACCTTGGTGAACACTCTCTGAGCAGAGGTGAGGCCGAACGGAAGAGCCACAAACTGAAAATGCCGATCCCCCACCACGAAACGAAGGAACCGCTGATGAGCAGGAAAGATCGGCACGTGCAGGTACGCATCCTTGATGTCTATGGACGTCATAAAGTCCCCCTGCCGAAGCGAACCGATCGCAGACCGCAGGGTTTCCATGCGAAACTTCCGAGGACGAATAAACCTGTTGAGGAACTTCAAATCCAGAATAGGACGGAAGGACCCGTCCTTTTTGGGAACCGTGAAGAGATTGGAGTAAAACCCGCGCCCCACCTCTGAAGGAGGAACCGGGCAAATGACAGCTAAATCTAGAAGATTCCTTACTGCCGCCAGGAGCCCCTGCGCGGCCAAAGGATCCAAAGACACCCGAGACCTGAAGAACCTTGGAGGAGGACGGGACTCGAACTCCAACTTGTAACCGGCCGAAACCACCTCCCGGATCCACCTGTCCGGGACCTCCTGGTCCCACACCCGGTAGAAAAGTTGCAACCGTCCCCCCACCCGAACGTGTGAGGGCGCCCCCTCATTGCTGGGTGGGCTTGGCAGCCGGCTTGAGCTTGGCACCCCAGACGCGAGTGGGGCGGCCACGGCCTCTGCCCCTATTCCAACTGGCGCCCCTGGGGGCCGAGGAGCCCGCACCTCTACCGGCTCCGACTCCCCGAAAGGACGGATTGAACGAGACCATCCCCCGAAAGGAACGGCGAAATTTCTTGCGCTGAGGTAACTTACCTCCCTTGGCAACAGAATCCAGCCTCTCACCAAAAAGCCTCAAACCCAAAAAGGGCAGAGCCGTGAGCGATCTTTTTGAATTAAAATCGGCCGTCCACTGTCTCAACCACACACACAGCGCCGGATAGCCACCAGCAAGGCAGTAGCCCTGCCACACATCAGCATGGCATCCTCCTGAGCGGCCAGGATAAAAGACAAAAAAGCATCGCAGCGCTTAAGCCCAAGGGACTCATCACTGGTGGGCTCGAGATCCACCCCCAAGTCCCTGACAATAGACCTGACAGCAAAAGTCAACAGGGCCGAAGCACAGACAGGCCTTAACACCGAACCCGCACATACAAAATCGTGACGGGCAAGCTGATCAACCTGGCGATCCTCGCCGTCCCTGAGCGAAGTCGTGTCAGGGGAATGCACGACCGCCGTGTTGGACAGTCCCAAGACCGGAGTATCTACCTCAGGGGGAACAGACCAACGCTTCAACAATTCCGCCGGAAAGGGATACTTCCTATCCCAACTAGACGGCACACCAACAAGACGTGTAGGTTGCTCCCATTGCTTGAAAACAATTTCTTCAAAATGCTGTTGACTGGGAAACTCCAAACGCTGCTTGGACACCCCAAAAAGCTGACCCTTAGGCCTAGGAGCAACAACCGGAGGCTCCAAATCCAAAACCTCAAACATCTGGCTCAGAATGGTAGAGGAATCGAGAGGGAGGCCATCATCCTGATCCCCCTCAGAACCCAGCAACTGCTGAACATCAGAATCTTCTCCCTCAATGAGCTCACCTTCTTCACGGGGACGATCCGACCAATCCAGATCTCCCACCACTTCCTCATCTGAATCCGGCGGAGGCGGAGACAGATGCTTCCGCTTAGCTGAAACCTTCTGAGCGGCTATAGCAGAAAACCGCATCTCAAGGCTGGTCAAGCGGGCACATACATCAGACTGCGAATCCCCGCCCAGGACAACGTCACACGGGGTCCGGAATAAGCGAGGGGGAGAGGGAGATGGCGGAGTCCCACAACCCCCGCACACCTTGGATTGTCCCGAAGAACCATTCCCGGTATCTGTGGCAGCCTCCATGTGGTGACATTTATGGTATTCGCAGAACCCAGGGATTTATGCGGTATGCGACCCGGGATGCCCCTTAATAACCTAACAAGTGTCTAAGGATAGTCACAAGATCCTGACCCAGGGGAATAGCATAAGACCCTTATAAAAGTGTATAAAAATATAAATATATATATATATATATATATATATATTGCAATGAAAAAACACCCCCCACGAGCCAGGTATATATATGACCGGGAGAGCCCTGCCAGACGGGATCCCAGGATCTGAAAGACACAAAGGGAGAGGGACAGGCGTCAATCCAGCACCATATACCAGCATAACATACAAAACCCCCCTTACACCGCCCCCCCCCCCCCCCTCATTAACCAGAGACACAGGAACTGGTTAATACAAAACCAGCACCTTAAAGATGCGCCGGAGGAAGGAGGAGGAGGAGGAGAGGACGCAAACTGAGGGGCCATCGCAAGGAAACTAAAACGCCTACCTGAGAGAAAAACCGCGCAGCCAGGCACCGCAGAAGATGGCGGCCCGCACACAGCGCAGTGAAGGAGGAGAAGGCAAGCTCCAGGAGCGCGGGAGCCGAGAAGGCCCCGCCCCTCCGGGACATCCAATCAGTGCGCGGCCCGCGCGCGCGCGACCCCGCCCCCCGTCAGCGTCTGCCGGCGGAGACCGCACTCAGACCTCAAGGACGGGACCGGCGGAGCAACCCACCGGTTCCCAGTGCGCACAAACACAGACCCACACACCGATAATCAGATCCCCCCCCCTGAGCAGACCGGACACGCAGGCTGCAAGCGCCGGACACGGCGCTCAGCCACAGGCGGGACCGCGGCGCAGCGCGCCGCGAGGCCCCCCCCCCCCGGCTCCTGAGGGGAGAGGACAGACACACAGACAGGGGGGACAGAGGGACACCCAGGCAAAACTTGAAATAAAGGTAGTCACAGTAAAAATCACGAAAAGCCTCACAATGTAGCAGCGCAGCAGCCACACTCACACAGCATGTCACCGTCCCCAGCGCGCCCCACACCCCGGAATGTGAAATAACGATATCCCAGGGCTAGGCACATCCTGACCGCTAACCTCCTATTAAATGGGGCATCCCACATCCGGATCACCACTCCGGGAATCCCGCTATGCCCCGCAATGAAGGGTCGAGCGGAGCAGCTAATCTCCTAGGCACCAATGGTGCCGGCTACCTTTTTGCCCGGCCTACAGCCGAAGCTGGGAGGCTGCCATTAAATAGTATACTCTCAAACAAGAGCCGGGCAGAAATAGACCACGGGGGGGGGGGGCCGGGGGGATACCCCGGCTACCTGCAAGCAGGAGACTTCTTTCTTCTGTCTTGTCGCCACCTTGCAGAGAACAACACTGGGAGGTTCTTGGGAGGTACCAGGTATGTATAGACCGGGAGGGGCCTGTTGAAGTTTTTTGGAGAAGTTCTCTGCAATGCTGCCACCTAGAGGTGCGTTAACCCTAGTGTAATTATTAATGTTTGAAGTGGGGTGTGTGACATACTTAGAATAAGGGTGTCTCTCTGATTCCCCGTGTTCTTCCTGCAGTCTTGCTGCATAAGGATCGTATGGATACTCTCTCCTGGATACTGCAGCTGAGCGGGGCCTCCTAGCCCGTCGGCCACTGCATCCTTATTGCCACTGATCCCATGGACCCACTTCTGCCTCCCAGCTTCGGCTGACCGCGTCGGTGAAGGTAGGATGAACGCCGGAGTCAGGCATTGGCAGAGCTAGGCTCTGGGCCACAGACCCTGCCTAAAGGGTAGCCGGCCATAGGCTGATGGTGAGCCTATTATAGGGGGGGGGGGGACCATTTATGCCCACGGGGCTTACGCCCTCCCTGCCCCACAAGCTTTATTCGTGTTTGTGCTTGGTGCTGACTTTTTCTGACTGGACTTTGTCACCTTTAATGCTTGGTGTTCTCTGTGTGTTTTTACCTCGCATCGCTTTCTTACCCTCCTCGCTCCCTCGTATCTCTGCTCCTTCCCCTCTCCTCCATGCTGCCGCGCTGAGAGGGGGGGACGGCACTGCACAGGCGGAGATCGCTGGAGCTGCGGTCTCTGTCGATGGGTGTGTGTGTGCTCTGGTTGGCCCGGGCCAGCTCTCCTGCTGGGCCCCCCTGTGGACCTCCTGCTCTCCAGGGCCCTCCTCCATCTTTGGGGGCAGGCGCGATTTTCGCGCCCTCGGGGACGGGGCCGCACGATGATGCTTTTCGCGTCACTACTGTGCGACCCGCCCCTCGAGGATCGTGTGCTGGCTGCCTGCTCCGCGTCATCTTCTCCTCCTGCACGCTGCTGTCGTCCTCGGCCGGCCTGTGAGCGGTGTCGCGAGTCCCTCTCTTTTCTTCTTGCTGCCTTTATTATGCGCTGGGCATGTGCTGTGGGATGCTTATGTTTTTGTTCCCATTGTTTCTTCCAGGTGGGCCCCTTGATATTCAGGGTTGTGGTTCCTCTCGGATATTCGGGTTGTGGTCCGTGGTGAGCTCGCTTCGACCCGGCGACTTCTTGACTACGGTGGACATCAAGGATGCTTATCTGCACATTCCAATTTTCCAGGGGCATCAGAAGTTTCTGAGGTTTGCGCTGGAGGATCAGCATTACCAGTTTGTGGCTTTCACGATTTGGGATATCCTCAGCCCCCCTGTGTGTTCACCAAGGTGCTGGCAGGCGTCATGGCTCTCCTGAGAATCCAGGGCATCCGCGTGCTGCCTTATCTGAACGTTTTGCTGATTGCGGCTCAGTCTCTTCATCAGGCCGAGAGCGACACTCGGACGGTGTTGTCCACTCTCGAAGATTTCGGTTGGGTAGTCAATTACCCCAAGTCTTCCATCACTCCCTCCATGGTGAGGTCTTTTCTGGGCATGAGGCTGGCCGCGTCTCAGGCCAAGGTTTTTCTACCACAACAGAAAGTGGTGGGTCTTCAGTCGCAGGTGCAGGCCTTGCTGTCTTGTCAACTTCCATACGTTCGTCTGGGGATGGAACTGGTGGGCCTTATGGTGTCATGCTTCGAGGCAGTGCCCTTTGCTCAGTTTCCACATGAGACCTCTTCAATTGAATCTCTTGACCTGTTGGGATCGGACGCAGGAGTCACTGGAACAGGATTTCTCCCTGTCTCCCTCGGCCAGGCAATCCCTCTTGTGGTGGCTGGACTCCAGAAATCTGCTTGTAGGCAAGTCCTTTTTTACCCCACGGTGGGAGATTGTCACCACGGACGCCAGCCTGACCGGTTGGGGAGGCTTTTGGCTGACGCAGAAAATCCAAGGTCAGTGGGGGCCGCAGGAGGCCCACTTGCCCATAAATGTCTTGGAATTGAGAGAGATCCGGTTGGTGTTTCTTCACTTGACTCCACATTTAAGGGGTCGTGCGATCCAGGTCCGCTTGGACAATCAGACGGCGGTTGCCTACATAAATCACCAAGGCGGGACTTGGAGCAAGCGAGCAGTTAAGGAGGTCACCCTGATTCTGACTTGGGCAGAGGAGAATGTTCCCTGCATCTCGTCGGTTTACATTCCTGGGGTAGAGAACCAGGAGGCCGACCTATTGAGCAGGAACGCCTCACGCCTGGGGGAATGGTCCCTCAGCAACAAGATCTTTCACGCTCTGTGTCTCCGCTGGGGTCAGCCGGACGTGGACCTTTTTGCGTCCAGGCACAATCACAAGCTCCCGAGATTCATCTCCCTGTCAAGAGATCCTCTGGCCTTTGCCACAGATGCTCTGGCAATTCCTTGGACTGAGTTCAGACTCCTTTATGCATTCCCTCCATTTCCGCTCCTGGGCCGAGTGCTGCACAAGATAGCCCAGGAGGGGGTACCAACCATCCTGGTGGCCCCTCGCTGGTCGAGGCGGAGTTGGTTCGCGGACATAATTCAGATGTCAGTCGATCGATACGTCATGCCCGACGACCCAGGCCTTCTGATGCAGGGGTCGCTGCGGCATTCCAATTTACAGACGCTGGCTTTGACGGCCTGGCTATTGAAACCTCAATCCTGACGGAGAAGGGGCTGTCAGCCACGGTGGTTCAGACCACGATTCAGGCGCGAAAGAAGTCTTCCTCCATGATATACTACCGAGTTTGGCATGCCTACATTGCCTGGTACGAGTAGTTTCTCTTGTCACACTTTTTTTTTTTTCTATCTCTAAGATTTTGGAGTTTTTACAACACGGCTTAGACTTGGGTCTCCACCTGAGCACCCTCAAGGGCCAGGTCTCGGCCTTGGTCATGTTTTTCCAAAGAGCCTTTGCCAATTATAGACTGATCATTACTTTTTTCCAAGGAGTTACCCATGTACGTCCACTGCATAAGCCTGTATTACCGGTGTGGGACTTGAATTTGGTGCTTTCTGCTCTACAGGGTCCTCCCTTTGAGCCTTTGTGCGGTCTTTTTTGGTAGCTATTAAGGCGGTCTTTTTTGGTAGCTATCACCTCGGTGCGTCGCGTGTCAGAACTGGCCGCGCTTTGTATGAAGCCTCCTTACTTTGAGCGGCATAAAGATAAGGTGGTGTTTCGCTTTAAACCTGATTTTTTGCCTAAGGTCGTTTCTCTCTTTCATCTTAATGAGGAAGTGGTCTTGCCTTCCTTGTGTCCTGCACCGACTAATTCTAAGGAAAGGACCCTCCATGCCTTGGATGTGGTCAGAGCCATTAAGTATTACTTGGTTGCGACTGAACCCTTCAGGAAATCGGATTTGCTCTTTGTCCTAACAGAGGGCTCTAGGAAAGGTTTGCCACCAGCCAAGTCCACGCTCAGTAAGTGGATCAGGCAGGCGGTGGTGCAAGCATATTCTGCCAAGGGGAAGGAACCCCCCTTTCGGATCACAGCTCATTCTACCAGAGCTATTGGTGCCTCTTGGGCTTTTCAGCACCAGGCATCGGTTGAACAGGTTTGTAAGGCCACCACTTGGTCTTCAGTTTATACCTTTACCAAGTTTTACAAGGTTGATGTTAGGGCCTCAGCTGATGCTGTCTTTGGCCAAAAGGTGCTTCAGGCAGTAGTGAAATAAACTACATGCTGTTCCGCACTGGGGCTCCTGCCCTAATGGACACTGCTTTTGGATGTCCCATATGTCATTACTTCTGGGACGACCTGGACTGGATATAGTGAAAAATACAATTCTGTGATACTCACCTGTAGAATTGTTTTTGAATATATCCAGTCCAGGTCGTCCCACCCCCCTTTGTTTTTCATTATCTCTGCTTGCCTGTTATGGTGATTACCATTTTTATATTGGACTGTTGTCAAGTTTTTTGTTGGAGAGAGTACATGCTGAAGCTATGTGAAATAACATGGTTTCTTGACCACCCGGCCTGTCTATTTCTTTCTGCTGTTTAACCACTGGGGAATCATAGAAAGAAACTTGCTTTTATAGGGGGCCGGGAGGAGCTACAGCTTTTGATCCTGCAGTCAGGTGCCACCTAGCGGTGGATTACCCCAACTGTCATCACTTCTGGGACGACCTGGACTGGATATATTCAAAAACAATTCTACAGGTGAGTATCACAGAATTGTATTTTTCACTTCTTTAATTTAATTGGTGGTTCAGTGGGTGGGGGCGGGACTCCAGGAAGAAGCCTCACTGGGGATCGCAGAGGAGGGGAAATTGTTTCACTGGTGAGTGTGTTTGTGTCTGTGTGTCTATCTGTTTGTGTGTGTGCCTGTGTGTGTCTTATTGTGACTGTGTGTGTCTGTGGGTGTGTTTGTGCCTGTGTGTGTGTCTGTGCCTGTCTATGTGTGTGTGTTTGTGTCTGTGCCTGTCTGTGTGTGTCTATGTGTGTGTGTGTTTGTGCCTGTCTGTGTGTCCATGTGTGTGTGTCTGTCTGCGTGTGTTTGTGTCTGTGTTGCCCCAAACTGGTTGTAACGAGGGATGCCCTATTAAATTATTAGGTGGTGTTTCCCTTTAAGGGCATTGCTGGGGTTGTGGCTGGGGGCGTAGCTTCTTGTGTCCCTCTTTACGGCTTTCAAAAGTTGGGAGGTAGGCTGTTGGTCCGGTTTAAAGTTCAGGCCAGGCTGCAACATTTGGAACATTTCTATTGGCTGCCCAATAAGATGACGTCATCTCTGTGTTTGCTCTTCAGCGATCCAGGAGTCATGTGACTGGTTTGTGGCCAACTACGCTCAGGCCCGGAAGTGAGGATGGGGCGATTGATCTCCCCTCACGGGACACGGAGCTGGCGCGGCATTATGGGATAAGGAAAAGCATTATCGGTGGAGGAAATGGTGGCGGATGGGTTGGCGGCACCCGGAAGATTCTCCCGCCCCCTCGGCGTCCCGGGAACGGACATGGCGGATGTGAAGACTTCTGTACAATCTCTTGTAGAAATTGTTCTGCTGAATAAATCTTCTATGCAAACATGGCTGTCGCCTCACTCCTCTAAAGAGAGGGATAACCCTCCACCCAGCTAAGTTTGGGGGGGTCTCAGAAAGGTTAAAGCGGACCAAAACCCACTCAACTTGTAAAATACTTTAGACCAAAACCCCTGCCGATATTCCCCTCTTAGGGTGTAGAACTAGAAATGGATAAATCGTCCTGGAACCATTTATTTTTCACTGTCCCTCTCTGTAAGATGTCAGGTGATCAGTCATTACATAGGTGTGGCTATGACATCATCGCCACACACAGCAGTGGCAATAAATGGAGGAGGCGGAGCTTTACAGCTAAAACAGGCGCCATTATCTGGGATTACAGTGAAGCAGAAGCAGTGAAAATTGTCAAAAGGTTCTCCTCATAGGGGGAGCAATTCAGGGGATGCAAGGTAAAAATGTGGGTTTTGGTCTGCTTTAAAGTGGACCAAAACCAAGCGGGATCTGTACGAGAATCTTATAGACAGAAATAAGATTCCTGTGTGAAACCGCCCAGGTCACCCGCTACACTTACCTTACTTCCCGGTCCAACGTGCATGCGCGGGCCGCATACCCGTTATCCCTCTAGCAGGGCGCATGCCCGTGAGCCATTTGTGAATGGTCGGTGCGGGCACGCTCCCTGTTAGAGGGAAGGGGGGGATGCGGCCGCGAGCATGCTCAGAGCCGCCCTGCTAAGACATGCATAGTTCAGCGGCTCTGAGCGCGCCGATTGGACGTGCAGCCGCACATGCGCCGTAGGACTGGGATGAGGTGGGTTTCCGGCGATCTGGGGGGTTTCACGTAGCAGCCCCTGACCGGGGTGTCCCGGGGGAAGGGACCAAAACCCAGGATAGTCAAAATCCTGGGTTTTGGTCCACTTTAAGGACGATGTACTTTAATAGGGAATTGCAGGCTGAAATAATGTGAGAGGAGAAGGAGGCGCCTGTTCCCTGATACAAACCGTCCAATCAGCATCCTCCAGCTATAGAGTCTGGTATAAACTAGAATTAGTGTTTTAAAGAGGAACATTGGAAGCCCAATAGCAGAGTTCCTGTCCTTGGGGTTTCCTGAATCGGGATGCCCCACAGTGTGCCCAGATCCACTTACCTTCTCCCGAAACCTCGCTGCGTGCTCACCCAATCAGCGAGCTCGCTGTCACTTGGCTCCATTTGGCGCCACTGGCGGCTAAGCACAGGAAGTAAGCTCTAGCCGTGCGGGCTTTCTGAATGAGTGGCGCGGGCACGCCGTGGCTGCAAGGTGAGCGGGGGATGCGGCTGGCGGTGCACTTGGCTCCCTTCAGTACCGCTCGGGTGCTTAGCTGTCAGCAGCGCTGAAGGGAGCCTAGCGGCAGCGAGGGCACCGCGCAGCCAAGTGACCCCTCCTCCAGCTTATTCATATAGATTTTTATTATTGGGCCATTTTTCGCAACAGCGCTCCTTTGAGGTTGAAATAATTTGTAGTCACTTTGTTAAAAGGAAGAGAGGAGGAGGTAAGTGTTCCCTGATACAAACCATCCAATTAGCATCTTCCAGATAGAGATACACTCAGCAAACACTGATAAAGCAGCCTCATAAAATAAAAACAATAAAAAAAGTGGACCAACACCCAGGATTTTCACTATCCTGGTTTTTGGTCCACTTCGGTGGGACACCCCGATCGGGGGTGCCCCGCTGTGTGAAACCCCCCAGAACGCCTGGAAACACTCACCTCACCCCGCTCCTACGTGGGCGCTCGTCCAATCAGAGCGCTCAGAGCCGCTGTGGTATGCACGTACAAGCGGCGTCCAACCACAGCGGCTCTGAGCGCTGGAGGCGGCCCGCGCATGCGCCGTTGGAACGGTGTTAAGGTAAGGTTTCTGGGCTTCCACCCCGCAGGACATCCCGATTTTGGATGCCCCACAGGGGCCAATCCCCCCGGGTGTTGGTCCACTTTAAAGTGCTACTGCAGGCAAAGGTAATTGCACCATTGTGTTGGGCTACGTTTGGCGCTGACCTAAACTGTTTTCGCTTTTGAAATTGAAGCAGAAATTTCGGGGTTTACAGGTTCAGCCAATGACTTTTTCATCCCGTCTCCCAATCAGCTCAGCAGAGCGGGACAGGATTGCTGGGCGCTCCCTTTTCTCGCCCCTCCCTCTGTCTTCTCCGGCAGCAGCTGCCAAGATCCAGCAAGCGAACCGGCAACTGGCCCAGAGCAGGTAAGTCATTATTATTTTAACCCACAAATCTGGGCGGAGATAGAGTCTGCGATCAATGTCCTGTTCATTGTGAGTTCCATGAGCTGGGTTCCTATGGCTGAGCAGCTGCACAATACCAGGGGGAAGGAGAAGGAAGCACATTCTCCATTTGGGTTATGCTCCCTTATTGGGTGGTTCAGGTACCCCAGGTGCCTTTGTGACCCCGTTTAGGTTAGGGGTCTAAGCAATGTTGGACTTGCCCTCTGCTCAGGCATAAGTTTGGAGTCAGATGGGTCAGACAGCACTAGTGGAGCAGTTCAGGGGAGGTAGGTAGTGGTGGTCAGGTTGGAGGTGATTATAGTGATAATCGGAGTGTTACAGCAGCTGAGCACGGCTTATCCATTCATGGTAGGAAGCATGAGCATCTTTTATTTACCAAAAAGTCCTCAGAGGCCATACGCAGGTTTGTATGTGTCACTCCTCTGGGGCTTTATTCCAGGGAAAGAGCTACTACAGCACACAATGGCATGCTGGGAATGTTCGTGCCTCAGTTCAGGGCACCATTTAGCCTGATGAGTAGCCTCCGTGCCCAAAAGGTATTTGCATGGAGCCCAGACACTGGATGTTTGCGCCTCAGTTCGGGGCACCATTTAGCCTGATGAGGAGCCCAGACACTGGATGTTCGCGCCTCAGTTTGGGGTGCCATTTAGCCTGATGAGGAGCCTCTATGCCCAAAAGGGTTTTTTTTTTTTTTTGGATGCATGCCAGAACATGTATGGTTCACCTCCACGCAGGAAGTACATGGGACAGAAAAGCTATTTCAGGAACCCCATATATTGTGTAGGCAACTTTTTCTATGGGCTACACCTACAAATAAATCGACTTCCTGTTACATATGTCCAAAAATACCATTTTGTGAATACTCACCTGTAAAATGGGTATTATAAGTATGTCACACATCCCGCTTCAGACATTCATTACATGTGGGTATACTGACCTGTAGATGGCGATCTTGCAGAGATGATATAAAAAAAAAAAATGTAAGACCCTCCCAGCCCATAAATACCTGGGACCTCCCACTCATTAACCAGTATAAGGATAGCAGTAAGATCAAGGGACCAGGAAAGCCAATTAGAATAATACCATTTTGTGAGTTTTAAGTATGTCACACACCCCGCTTTAGACATTCATTACATGTGGAACATCCAATAGCAGTGTCCATAAAGGGCGGGAATCCAAAAAAAAACAAAAAAAAACAAGGCACAAACTTAAACCACTGCAGCCTGCAGAACTTTGTGGCCAAAAACAGCATCCGCTGAGGCCCGGACATCAACCTTGTAAAACTTGGGTCTTCGGTTCACACTTTTTCCCAAGTAGCAGCCTTACAAACCTGCTCAACAGAAGCCTGGTGCTGGAAGGCCCAGGACGCCCCAACAGCACGAGTAGAATGAGCAGTAACACGAAAAGGGGGAACCTTCCCCTTGGCAGAATAGGCCCCAACAATGGCCTGGTGAATCCATTTACTAATGGAAGACGTGGCAGGAGCCAAACCCTTCCTAGGCCCAGAGGGCACCACAAAAAGGGCGTCAGTCCTACGAGAAGGAGAAGTAGCCACCAAATAGTACTTCACACAGCGAACCACATCCAAAGAATGCAAAACCCTCTCCTTGTCATTGCTAGGCTTAGGACACAAGGAGGGAAGAACAATATCCTGATTCAAAATGAAAAGCAGACACCACCTTAGGAAGGAAATCTGGCTTAAAGCGGAAAACAACCTTGGCCTGATGCCTCTCAAAGTAAGGAGCCTTAATAGACAAGGCTGCCAACTCCGAAACACGCCGCACAGAAGTGATGGCAACCAGAAAAAAAACCTTCTGAGTAAGCGTAGAAAGTGCAATATCCTGCAAATGTTCAAGAGGACCCTGCAAGGCAGAAAGAACCAAATTCAAATCCCAAACTGGGAGCAAAGGCTTCCTAGAAGGCCGCACATGCGTAACCCCCTGGAAAAAAGGTCTTAACCAGAGGATGAAGAGCAAAAGACTTTTGAAAGAAAACCGCCAGGGCAGAAACCTGCCCCTTCAGCGTACTAAGCTGCAAACCTAGGTCCAGACCATGTTGCAGAAATTCCAAGACCCTAGGGATAGAAAACGCCCTGCAAGGCAAGGCCCTGACCTCACACCAATCAATATAAGACCTCCAAGTCCTATAGTAGATGGCAGAGGAAGACTTCTTTCTAGCCCTAACCAGAATCTGAATGACAGCATCAGAAAGACCTTCCTCCTTCAAGATGGAGGTTTCAGCAACCACGCCGTCAAAGCCAGCGTTGGTAAATTGGGGTAGGGCAGAGGACCCTGAGTGAGTAGATCCGGCAGAAGGGGCAGAACTAACTGATCCTCTGCCAACCTTACCACGTCTGCGAACCAAACCTGTCTTGGCCACCTTGGAGCCACCAGGATTGCCGACGCACCCTCTAGGGCCAGCTTGCGCACCACTTGGCCCACCATGGGAAACGGAGGGAACAGGTATAGAAACCCCAGATCCCTCCAGTTCAGAGACATGGCATCCGCTGCCAGAGCCAGCGGATCCCGCGCGAGAGAGAGACAAATGCCGGAAGCTTGTGATTGTGACGAGAGGCAAAGAGGTCCACCTCCGGAGTCCCCCACCAGTGGCACAGCGACCAAAACACTTTGGGGCTGAGCGACCATTCCCCCCGGCGAGATGACCCCCTGCTCAGGGAGTCCGCCTCCGTGTTCTCCACTCCCAGAATGTACACTGCCGAGATGCATGGGACATTGCCCTCTGCCCAATCCAGGATGAAAGACACTTCCCTGAGGGCACGCCTGCTGCAAGTCCCTCCCTGGTGATTGATGTAGGCGACCGCCGTCCGATTGTCCGACTGAACTTGAACCGGTAGGCCCCGTAACTGATGAGTCAAGTGAGCCAGAACCAATCTGATGGCTCTCAACTCCAGAACATTGATGGGATCGTGAGCCTCCTGAGGCCCCCACAGTCCCTGAAACTGAAGATCCTTCCAAAATCCCCTCCATCCTGACAGGCTGGCATCCGTGGTGACTGTCTCCCAACGAGGGGTCAGAAAAGACCTGCCCCTCGTCAGATTGCCAAGAGATGGAGCGTCCTTGTGTGAAACTGGGCAAAGGGAACCACCTCGAACGATGCCACCATCAATCCCACCAGTCGCATCCCTAGCCAGATGGACGGGCGGGGGATGGATAGGAGACGCTGAGTCAATTCCTGAATCAGAAGAACCTTGGCTCGGGGGAGGAACACCCTGGCCTGAGAAGTATCCAGAGACATTCCCAGGAACTCCACCACCCTGGAGGGAGAAAGGCAGGACTTGGGATAGTTGATCACGCAACCGAAACTCTCCAGAGTGGACACCACGGTCCTGGTATCCAGCTGCGCCTGACTGAGGGAAGACGCCATGATGAGAAGATCGTCCAGATAAGGCACGATGCGGATACCCCTGGCTCTGAGGATGGCCATCACTCCTGCCAACACCTTGGTAAAAACCCTTGGAGCCGAGGTAAGGCCAAAACGGAAGAGCCACAAACTGAAAATGTCGATTTTCCAACAAACCTGAGAAATCTGGTGTGCCGGAAATATTGGAATATGCAGGTAAGCATCCTTGATGTCTATGGACGTCATGAAGTCCCCCTGACGAAGTGAGTGGATGGCTGAGCGCAGAGTTTCCATACGGAACTTCCGGGGACGAACGAACCTGTTGAGCAACTTCAGATCCAGAATGGGACGAACGGAACCGTCCTTCTTGGGCACCGTGAACAAATTGGAATAGAAGCCCAGGCCCCGGTCTGAGGGGGGCACCGGCCAGATGACAGCCATGTCCAAGAGACTTGCTACTGCCGCCCGAAGCCCCTGGGCGGCCAGAGGATTTGATGGCACCCGAGAACTTAAGAATCTGGGAGGGGGCCTGAACTCGAACTCCAGCTTGTAACCGGAAGACACCCCTTCCTGAATCCACCTGTCAGAGACCTCTTGGACCCAGACCCGGGAGAAGAGTTGCAGCTGTCCCCCCACCCGCAAGGGTGAGGGTGACCCCTCATTGCTGAGCCGGCTTGGCAGCGGCTCTAGGCTTGGAGCCCCAACTGTGTCCTGGACGGGCCCGACCCCTGCCCCTAGGCCAGGAATCACCTCTGGACGAGGGGAAAGCCGAACCCCTGCCAACTCTAGCCCCACGAAAGGACTGAGAGAAGGAAGCCACCCCCGAAAGGGGCGACGCTGCTTCTTACGCTGAGGTAACTTACCTCCCTTTGCCACCGAATCCAATCTCTCTCCAAAGAGCCGCAACCCCACAAAGGGAAGGGCCGTAAGAGACTTTTTGGACACAAAATCAGCCGCCCACTGGCGTAACCAAACAGACCGCCGGATAGCCACAAGCAAGGCCGAGGCTCTGCTACACATCACCAATGTGTCGTCCAAGGCGGACAGTACAAAGGACAAAAAATACCATTTTGTGAGTACTCACCTGAAAAATGGATATTGTTGGTGTGCCACACACCCCGCTTCACTTCTTAAATATTCATCTATTAATGGGTTAATCCACCGCCAGGTGACGTAGTGCAGAGAGGAAGTCTTGTAACGAGCCCCCTTCCGGCCTATATATACCTGGTACCTCCCTTCAATCACCAGTATATTTAAAAAGCAGAAAGACAAGGTACCAGTATTCCACCGGTAACCTCAAAAATCAACCGAAAAGGGTGGGGGTGAAGCGGGGTGTGTGGCACACCAACAATATCCATTTTTCAGGTGAGTACTCACAAAATGGTATTATTCTTGGTGTGCCACACACCCCGCTTCACTTCTTAAATATTCATCTATTAATGGGACATCCAAAAGCAGTGTCCACAAGGGAAGGGCATCTCAAGGCCAGGTAAAGCATAAAATGACTGCAGTCTGCAGAACTTTGCGGCCAAAAACAGCATCCGCTGAGGCCCGCACATCAACTTTGTAAAACTTAGAAAAAGTGTGAACAGAAGACCAAGTGGCGGCCTTACAAACCTGTTAACAGAAGCTTGGTGCTGAAATGCCCAAGACGCCCCAACGGCGTGAGTAGAATGAGCAGTGATACGAAAAGGGGGAACTCTTCCCTTAGCAGAATAGGCCGCAGTAACGGCCTGACGTATCCACTTGCTAATGGCAGATTTGGCTGGTGCCAAACCCTTCTTAGGCCCATGGGGCACAACAAAAAAGGAATCCGTCCTACGAAAAGGAGACGTGATAATCAAGTAGTACTTAACACAGCGTACTACATCCAAACAATGCAAAACCCTCTCTGTCATTCTTAGGATTAGGACACAAGGAGGGAAGAACAATATCTTGATTCAAATGAAAAGCAGAAACAAACTTAGGAAGAAAGTCTGGCTTGAACCGAAAGACCACTTTATCCTGATGCCTCTCAAAGTAAGGCGCCTGGATAGTTAAGGCCGCCAACTCTGAGACACGCTGGACAGAAGTGATAGCTACCAAGAAGACAATCTTCTGAGTCAGGGTAGACAAAGCAATATCTTGCAAAGGCTCAAAAGGAGGAGCCTGAAGAGCAGAAAGAACCAAATTCAAATCCCAAACAGGGAGTAATGGTTTCCTGGGAGGCCGCACATGCGTAACCCCCTGGAAAAAAGTCTTAACTAAAGGTTTAAGCGCAACACGCTTCTGAAAAAAGATAGATAAGGCAGAGACCTGCCCTTTCAATGTACTTAGCTGGAGACCAGAGTCCAGCCCTGATTGTAAAAACTCCAGAATCCTGGAGACCGAAAAGACCCTACAAGGAAAAGATCTTATCTCACACCAAGCGATATAGGCTTTCCAAGTCCTAAAGTAGGTGATGGAAGAAGACCTCTTCTGGGCACTGATCAGAGTCTTAATGACTGAATCAGAAAGACCCTCCTCCTTCAGGATGGAGGTTTCAGCAGCCAGGCCATCAAACCCAGCGCTGGTAAATTGGGGTAACACAATTGACCCTGAGTGAGCGGATCGGGCCGAAGAGGCAGAACGAACTGGTCCACTGCCAGCCAAACGATGTCTGCGAACCTCACTCGTCTTGGCCACCTTGGGGCCACGAGAACGGCGTACACCTTTTCCAGAGCCAACTTCTAAAGAACCCTGCCCAGCATGGGCATCGGAGGAAACAGGTATAGAAATCCCAGAACTCCCCAGATCAGGGACATGGCGTCCACTGCCAGAGCCAGAGGATCCTGGGAGAGCGACACGAAGTTCGGGAGCCTGTGATAGTGATGAGGGGCCAACAGGTCCACCTCCGGGGTCTCCCATTGGAGACACAGTAAGCGAACCACCCGAGGATGGAGAGCCTATTCTTCCAGACGGGGAGAGCCCTTGCTCAACCGGCCCGCTACCTGTTTCATCACCTCTGGAATGTAAACCGCCGAGAGACAGGGAACATGGAACACTGCCCATGTCCGGATCAGGGACACTTCTCTGAGAGTACTCAGACTGCGCGTCCTTCCCTGAAGACCGACGTAAGCAACTGCTGATCGATTGTCTGAACACATCTGGACCAGAAGGCCCAGAACGTACTGAGTCAGGAGAGCAAGCACCTGACGGATGGTTCTCAGATTCAGAATATTGATGGGTAAGTGGGGCCTTTAAGGTCTCCACTGCCCCTGAAACCGCAGCTCCTTCCAGAATCTGCCCCATCCCGACAGACTGGCGTCCGTGGTGACAATTTTCCAAAGGGGGGTCAGGAAAGGCCTGCCCTACACAAGATTGGTCGAGACCAAGCACCACAGGAGGGACTGCTGTACACGGGAGGACAACTGGAAGGACTGATCCAGCGACTGAGGTTGCTGGTCCTAACACGCTAACAGAAATAGCTGAAGCGTTCTCGTGTGAATTTGGGCAAAAGAAAGACACACTCCGCCTTGATGAGAGTTCAGGCCGGGATCAACCGACCCATGAACGTGAAGGAGGGCGAGACTCGAATTCCAGGTCGTAACCGGGCGACACTACCTCCTGGATCCATCTGCCTGGAACCACTTGGTTCCAATGGTAGAAGTGTCGCAATAGTCCCCCCACCCGCACAGGTGAGGGCAGCCCCTCATTGCTGAGTGAGCTTATCAGCAGGTTTGGGCTTGGTGCCCCAGGACTGAGTGGGCCGGCCACGGCCCCTCCCCCGAGTCCATCCTGCGCCACTGGTAGCGGGAAAGGACGCACCCCTGCCCGCTCTGAATCCTTGAAAGGAAGGCCTACCGGAACTTGCCCCCCTAAAGGGGCAACGGGGCCTCTTACGTTGTGGCATCTTACCACCCTTTGCGACAGAATCAATTTTCTCCCCGAACAGACGCAACCCCAAAAAGGGGAGAGCTGTGAGCACCTTTTTGGAAGCCGTGTCCGCTGACCACTGACGCAGCCATACTGACCTGCGAATAGCCACCAGCATAGCTGCTGCCTTGCTACTCAGTCAGCGCATCGTCCTGAGCAGCCAGGACATAAGCCACAAAAGATTCACACTGCTTAAGCGCAGTGAACTGTTTGCAAGCGGGATCAAGATCCTCATATAGCCCCTGAATTAAGGACTTAATTGCCAATAGAAGAAGGGCTGAAGCACATACCGGGCGCAACGCTGACCCGGAATAGATAAAACCATGTCGAGCGTATTGGTCAATCCGACGATCTTCCCCATCTTTAGGGACAGTGGTCTCAGCAGATTGTACCATAGCCGAGCTGGAGAGCCCTAGTACAGGGGTATCGACGTCAGAACAAAGCTTCACCAATTCTGGTGGAAAAGGATAACGCTTTTCCCAACTGGAAGGAATTCCAGATAACCGCGTGGGATGTTCCCATTCCTTAAGAACCACCCTCTCAAAGTGGTGTTGTCTGGGAAAAACCAAACGCGGCTGAGGCTCTTTAAACAACTGACCCTTTGGCGGGGCGGCCGCCTCAGGCGTATCTAAACTCAAAATTTTAAACATTTGAGCCAGAATGGAGGGGGTGTCAAAAACAACCCCCTCTGACCAATCGCCAATCTCATCAGCCACAAGCTGACCTGTCGGCTCATCTGACTCCGACGGGAATTCATCCTCGTCCGGGGATCCATCGGACCATTCCACAGGTTCACAAAACTGGTCCTGTGGAGCCGAAGGTACCGGAGTCAGGTGCCTTCGTTTTGCAGCGGCCTTTAACGCTGCTTTAACGGGCATTACTTTCCGGGGGCTGGGCTGTGCTGCCGCCTCGGAATGCGAATCCCCACTTTTGACAGTGTCATGCGGGGTCCGGAATAGGGAGGGAGAGGTAGGAGATGATGAAGGATGCGATGGCCCAGCAGCCGAAGCAACGGACTGGCGCGCAATAGTCTGTTTTGCACAAGGGATGCAAATAAAGACATCAGCTGGGAGTGGAACCCCACAACCTACGCACCCCCCGAACGGCTCAGCAGAACCGTTTCCGGAAATTACGGAAGCCTCCATATGGTGATTTATGGTATTCGCAATACTGGGACTTTTAAGGCATAAGCCAACCCGGGATGCCCCTTTATTAGTAATGTCCCGGAAGGGAGGATTTTTTTTTTTTTTTTTTTTTTTTTTAAGTTAAGGTCCCCTTTAATAAACTCTATATCTATATATCTATATCTATATCTATATCTAGTCTATGTATATATACTTTAAATAGATATCCCAATAATTAGCCAGGCACAGAGCCGGAGGGCCACCATAAGCAGGGATCCCAGGATCTGCAAGGAAAAGAAAAACCATCAGATCCTCACATGCGTATAAAAAACATAAGCATGGCACCAAAGTGCCTTTAAATAAGAGCCAAATCATGCCCCCTTAATACAAAGTGATTCCCCACTATATCACTGCAAGGAAATGCATTCCCCACTTAACGGCCCCAACGGGTGGGGCCGCTTACCTGGTCAGCGAAGGCAGCAGCCTGAGCAAGACTGCAGCCAGCAGCCAGCACGGAAGACTGAGTGTGGCCAGTAAACGCTGGGCCCGCCGCAAGACGCCGCATGACGTCGGCGCCGCGCCCCCGACGCCGCATCAGCGGGACCCGCCCCCCCCTATGCCGATCAGCTGGAAATCACTCTCAGCTGGGCCACTACACGTGCGCCCAGGCGGCGGAGGGGGGAGGATAAAGACCGCATGGCGCAGCCTAAAGAATACATAAAATGCCAGGCGGGGAAAAGGGGAGGGGGCCATAAAGCAACAGTCTGCAAAGAAAAGTGGCCAGCCCCTACCCAGCGCAGCCTGCCCTTCAAGCAGACCAAAACCAAAAGTATACACATGCTGAATACAGTGAATGCATAATCATGAACACACACACACATGTTGAAATGAAGTGATACAAGTGAAACACACATACTTAAAGCACACCCTCACACCTCCCCCCCATAGTGAAGGGAGAAGGGACCGTAACGGGAGAGAAAGGGGCTACGGGGACCCTCGGGACAGGGGCATCCCATTTCCGGATCACCATGCCGGATAGCCGCATTGCCCCACGCATGAGGTCGAGCGGTAGGAGATAAGCTCCTAGGCACTTATAGAGCCGTCTACCATTTGCCCGGTGAGCAGCCTAGGCTGGGAGGCTTCCATTCCACCATAAAGGTATACAAACTCAAACCGGGCAGAAATAGACCAAAAAGGGGGGTGGCGGGGTAAGAATACCCCGGCCTACCTGTAAGCAGGAGACTTCCATCTTCTGACTTGTCAGCAAGCAGAGAGAAAAAATACTGGTGATTGAAGGGAGGTACCAGGTATATATAGGCCGGAAGGGGGCTCGTTACAAGACTTCCTCTCTGCACTACGTCACCTGGCGGTGGATTAACCCATTAATAGATGAATATTTAAGAAGTGAAGCGGGGTGTGTGGCACACCAAGAATATAACTCAAAGCGCTTAAGGTCGGCAAACTCCTCACTAGCCGGGTCAAGCCCGGAAGAGGTCTAACAACCGACCTGGCAGCTACCAATAAAAGCGCTGAAGCACAAACCGGCCGCAAGGCCGACCAAACACTGGCAAAACCCTGACAAGCCATCTGGTCAATGCATTTATCCTCACCATCCTTGAGGGTAGTGCACATCGGAGAATGCAGGATTGAGGAACTGGACAACCCCAAAACAGGAGCATCCACTTCGGGGGGGGGGGGGGGCGACCAGTGCTTCACCGCATCCGCCGGCAAGGGATATTTTTTGTCCCAACCCGGGGGGACACCCGGAAGCCTAGTCGGCCTCTCACATTCCTTGAGAATGATACCATCAAAATGCTTTTTGATAAGGAAATTCCAAGCGCGGCCTGGTCACCTCAAAGAACTCCCCCTTCAGCGGTGGAGCAGCCTCGGGGGGAGAAATATCCAGGACCTCAAACATATGAGCCAGGACCCTAGAGGTATCCAAGGAATCCCCCTGACCCTGCTCGGTATCAGCGCCCACAAACTGCTGATCGGAGCCCTCAGACTCCTCATATAGCTCCCATTCCTCACGCGGGGGACAATCAGACCAATCCAGGGAGTCGAACTCCTCCATATCAGAGGCCTGCGTGGCTGTATACAAATGTTTTCGCTTTGTCATGGCCTTTTTAGCAACGGCACTGGAAAACAATTTTTCGAGATTGGCCAATCTGGCACACACCTCAGATTGCGACTCCCCGCCAATGACATCACATGGGGTACGTGTCAAGCGGGGGGAGGGAGAGGAGACTGGTGGAGCAGAACCAGACGCCTGAGATCCGGACTGCCGCGTAATGGACCGTTGCGCACAGGGTACACAAGGAAATACATCATCCCCCAAAAGGGATACCCCACACCCCAAACACAGCCAGGATTGCCCCGAGGGGGGCACAAGCCCAGTGTCCAGGGAAGCCTCCATACGGTGATTATATAGGGAATTACGCAGTAATGCAACCCGGGATGCCCCTTTAAGCCAACTAAATTTAACCAGGGACCCTAGGACCGGGAGGACCCCCCCTTTAATAGGATCGATGGTCCACCTGGAACACACAATCAGACCAACATAGCAAATGTACAAAGAGTTAATAACAGAGCATTGCCCAGCAACCCCAGGGAGGTGCATAATCAATAAAGAAAACTGATGGGCCACAGGCCACTCACCCAACCGTCACCCCTCCGGAGTCCCGCACGCCAGACAGTAGGGGGAGGGAAGGCACGTAGTGTGCAGAGGAAGAGGGAGGGCGCCCACCCGCTCCAGGCCAGAAGCCGGGACCTGAAAACGCGGCGCCCGCAGCACGGCCCCGCCCTGAGGGGAAGAAGCTCCTCTTGGGCGCCGTACAGCCACCATGACAAAACGCCGGAGGAGGCGGTGCCGGTCTGTGTAGTAAAACCATGCAAAGTAAAGCGCCTCACACACACAATTATAATAAGATGAATCCATAAGGGACCCGGCCCCCCCCACCCCTCTAAGGGTATCCGGGAGAGGGGGAATCCATGCTAGGGTAGGGTGCAAGGGGACAGGGCATCCCAAACCGGGGTCACCAACCCGGATAGCCGCTTACCCCTTGTTATGGGGTCTCACGGCTCCTGAGCACCTAGGGTGCCATCTACTGTCGCCCGGACCAGCAGCCTAGGCTGGGAGGCAAGTAATGTAAAATACCATTTTGTGAGATACTCACCTGTAAAATGGTTATTACGAGTATGATACACCCCCCACTTCCCGATATTCATGACACTTGGGAACCCGGCCTGTGGAGGGCGATCTTGCAGAGATGACATGGAAAAAAAGGAGCCCCTCCTGGTCCATAAGTACTGGGTTCCTCCCACTATTCCTCAGTCTTTTTAAACAGCAGTGAAGAACCAGGAAGAGCCAATTATATTCAATAATTGTAAAATTATATGAGAATAATTCCAAATAAAGGATCCCTTAGAACAAAAAGAGCCAATTATATTCAATAATTGTAAAATGATTTGAAATAATAATAATAATAATCACCCTATAAAGCATCCCTCGAACAAAAAAAAAGGGCGGGGGAAGTGGGGGGTGTGACATACTCGTAATAACCATTTTACAGGTGAGTATCTCACAAAATGGTATTATTCCTAGTATGTCACACCCCCCACTTCCCGATATTCATGACACTTGGGACATCCAATAGCAGTGTCTATAATGGGCGGGGATCCCAAAGGAATAATGCATAACTTAAATTACTGCAGCTTGCAGAACTTTGCGGCCAAAAACAGCATCCGCTGAGGCCTGCACATCAACTATGTAAAACTTAGAAAAAGTATGCACAGAAAACCCAAGTCGCAGCCTTGCAGACTTGTTCAACAGAAGCTTGGTGCTTAAAAGCCCAAGAGGCTCCAATAGCACGAGTAGAATGAGCGGTGACCCGAAAAGGGGGAACCTTCCCCTTCGCCATATAGGCCCCAATGATAGCCTGACGTATCCACTTACTAAGGGAAGATTTGGCAGGAGCAAAACCCTTCTTGGGCCCAGAAGTCACAACAAAAAAGGCATCCGTCTTGCGGAAGGCCGAGGTAGTAACTAAATAATACTTAACACAACGAACTACATCCAAAGAATGTAAGACCCTTTCCTTGTCGTTACTAGGTTTAGGACACAAGGAAGGAAGAACTATATCCCGATTTAGGTGGAAAGCAGACACCACCCTAGGAAGGAAATCCGGTTAAAACGGAAAACAACCTTATCTTGATGCCTCTCAAAATAAGGCGCTTGAATAGACAAAGCCGCCAGTTCAGAAACTCGGCGGACAGAAGTAATAGCAACCAAAAAGGCAACCTTTTGAGTTAGAATAGGAAGAGGAATATCCTGCAATGGCTCAAAGGGAGCAGCTTGCATAGCCGAAAGCACCAAATTAAGATCCCAAACAGGAAGTAAAGGCTTTCTGGGAGGCCGCACATGCGCGACTCCTTGGAAAAAGGTCTTAACCAAAGGATGAAGAGCAAACAATCTTTGAAAGAAAATTGCCAAGGCAACTTGCCCTTTCAAAAGTACTAATCTGTAATCCCATATCCAGACCTCGTTGCAGATATTCCAGAATTCTAGGAATAGAAAATACTCTACAGGGCAAAGCCCTGGATTCACACCAATCAATATAGGACCTCCAAGTCCTGTAATAAATGAGAGAGGAAGACTTCTTCCTAGCTCTAATAAGAGTCTGAATAACCACATCGGAAAGACCTTCTTTCAAGATGGAGACTTCAGCAGCCATGCCGTCAAAGCCAGCGTTTGTAAATTGGGGTAACAAAGTTGACCCTGAGTGATGAGATCTGGAAGAGGCAGATGGACACGATCCACTGCCAGCCTTACGACGTCTGCGTACCACCGACGTCTTGGCCACCTTGGCGCCACCAGAATTGCTGGCGCCTCCTCCAGTGCTAGCTTGCGCACCACCTTGCTGATCATGGAGAATGGGGGAAACAGATATAGGAACCGCAGATCCTTCCAGGCTAGAGACATGGCATCCGCTGCCACTGCCAGAGGATCCTGGGATAGAGACACGAGAAGCAAACAGGTCCAACAGTGGAGTCCCCCACTTGTGACAGAGGAACTGAAAGACCCTTGGATTGAGAGACCATTCTCCCTGGCGAGAACATCCCCTGCTCAGGGAGTCTGCCTCCACATTCTCTATCCCTGGAATGTAAACTGCTGATATGCAGGGAACATTGATCTCTGCCCACTGAAGGATCAGAGACACTTCCCGGAGGGCACCCCAACTGCGAGTCCCTCCCTGATGATTGATGTATGCAACAGCTGTTCGGTTGTCTGACCGAATCTGAACTGGCAGACCCTGTAAGAAATGGGTCAGTCGAAGTAGAACAAGATGTATGGCCCGAAGCTCTAATACATTGATTGGAGAATGAGCCTCCTGAGGCCCCCACAATCCTTGGAACTGATGCTTCTTCCAGAAGCCCCCCCAGCTGGCATCCGTGGTAACCAGTTCCCAACGCGGAGTCAGAAATGACTTGCCCTTCTGGAGGTTGTGCGCTATTAACCACCACTGAAGGGACTGCAAAACGTGGGGAGACAACAGACAAGTCTGATTCAATGATAGTGGGCACCTGTCCCACTTTGCCAAGAGGAAGAGCTGAAGCGCCCTTATGTGAAACTGGGCAAACGGGACTGCCTCGAATGCAGCTACCATCAATCCCACTAGTCTCATCCCTAGACGGATAGACTGACTAGGTTTGGACAAGAATAGACGAATCAGAACCATTCCAGAATCAGGCCCAGGAAGGGAATTTCCCTGGACGGACAGAGGATTTGGGGTAACTTATTACCCATCTGAACCTCTCTAGTGTAGAGACCACCATCCTGGTGTCCAACTCTGATTGTTCGAGGGAGGAGGCCGCGATAAGAAGATCGTCCAGAAAAAGGCACAATGCGGATGCCCTGGACCCTGAATATAGCCATCACTCCTGCCAGGTAAAGACTCTTGGGGCCGAGGCAAGGCCGAATGGCAGGGCCACAAATTGCTAATGCTGGTCTTCTATCGAGAACCTGAGAAATCTCTGGTGACCCGGAAAATACCATTTTGTGAGTACTCACCTGAAAAATGGATATTGTTGGTGTGCCACACACCCCGCTTCACTTCTTAAATATTCATCACTTCATGGGTTAATCCACCGCAGGTGACGTAGTGCAGAGAGGAAGTCTTGTAACGAGCCCCCTTCCGGCCTATATATACCTGGTACCTCCCTTCAATCACCAGTATATTCAAAAAGCAGTAAAACAAGGTACCAGTATTCCACCAGTAACCTCCAAAATTAATTTTGATATAAACAAACAAGGGCTTCACCATATAAATGCTTCGGTAATACCGAAAAGGGCGGGTGTGAAGCGGGGTGTGTGGCACACCAACAATATCCATTTTTCAGGTGAGTACTCACAAAATGGTATTCTTGGTGTGCCACACACCGCTTCACTTCTTAAATATTCATCACTTCATGGGACATCCAAAAGCAGTGTCCACAAGGGAAGGGCATCTCAAGGCCAGGTGAAGCATAACTTAAATGACTGCAGTCTGCAGAACTTTGCGGCCAAAAACAGCATCCGCTGAGGCCCGCACATCAACTTTGTAAAACTTAGAAAAAGTGTGAACAGAAGACCAGGTGGCGGCCTTACAAACCTGTTCAACAGAAGCTTGGTGCTGAAAAGCCCAAGACGCCCCAACAGCGCGAGTGGAATGAGCAGTAATACGAAAAGGGGGAACTTTTCCCTTAGCAGAATAGGCCGCAGTAACGGCCTGACGTATCCACTTGCTAATGGCAGATTTGGCTGGTGCCAAACCCTTCTTAGGCCCATGGGGCACAACAAAAAAGGAATCCGTCCTACAAAAAGGAGACGTGATAATCAAGTAGTACTTAACACAGCGTACTACATCCAAACAATGCAAAACCCTCTCTTTGTCATTCTTAGGATTAGGACACAAGGAGGGAAGAACAATATCTTGGTTCAAATGAAAAGCAGAAACAACCTTCGGAAGAAAGTCTGGCTTGAACCGAAAGACCACTTTATCCCGATGCCTCTCGAAGTAGGGCGCCTGGATAGTTAAGGCCACCAATTCTGAGACACGTCGGACAGAAGTGATCGCTACCAAGAAGACAATCTTCTGAGTCAGGGTAGACAAAGCAATATCTTGCAAAGGCTCAAAAGGAGGAGCCTGAAGAGCAGAAAGAACCAAATTCAAATCCCAAACAGGGAGTAATGGTTTCCTGGGAGGCCGCACATGCGTAACCCCCTGGAAAAAAGTCTTAACTAAAGGTTTAAGCGCAACACGCTTCTGAAAAAAGACAGATAAGGCAGAGACCTGCCCTTTCAATGTACTTAGCTGGAGACCAGAGTCCAGCCCTGATTGTAAAAACTCCAGAATCCTGGGGACCGAAAGGACCCTACAAGGAAAAGATCTTATCTCACACCAATTGATATAGGCTTTCCAAGTCCTATAGTAGGTGACGGAAGAAGACTTCTTCTGGGCACTGATCAGAGTCTTAATGACTGAATCAGAAAGACCCTCCTCCTTCAGGATGGAGGTTTCAGCCGCCAGGCCATCAAACCCAGCGCTGGTAAATTGAGGTAACACAATTGACCCTGAGTGAGCAGATCGGGCCGAAGAGGCAGAATGAACTGGTCCACTGCCAGCCAAACGATGTCTGCGAACCTTATTCGTTTTGGCCACTTTGGGGCCATGAGAATGGCGTACACCCTTTCCAGAGCCAACTTCCGAAGAACTCCACGGAGGAAACAGGTATAGAAATCCCAGAGCTCCTCAGTTCAGGGACCTGACGTCCACTGTCAGAGCCCGAGGATCCCGGGAGAGAGACACGAAGCTCGGGAGCCCGAGATAGAGATGAGGGGCCCACAGGTCCACCTCCGGAGTCTCCCATTGGAGACACAATAAGAGAACCACCCGAGGATGGAGAGCTTATTCTTCCAGACGGGGAGAGCACTTGCTCAACCGGTCCGCTACCTGTTCCATCACCTCTGGAATGTAAACCGCCGAGAGAGACAGGGAACATGGAACACTGCCCATGTCTGGATCAGGGACATTTCTCTGATGGGTAAGTGGGGCCTCCACTGCCCCTGAAGCCGCAGCTCCTTCCAGAATCTGTCCCATCCCGACAGACCGGTGTCCGTGGAGACACCTCTCCAAGGGAGGGTCAGGAAAGACCTGCCCTATACAAGATTGGTCGAGACCAATCACCACAGGAGGAACTGCCGTACACGGGAGGACAATTGGAAGGACTGATCCAACAACAGAGGTTGCTGGACCCAACATGCTAGCAGAAATAGCTGAAGTGTTCTTGTGCGAATTTGGGCAAAAGAAAGACACACAGCGTCTTGATGAGAGTTCAGGCCGGGATGAACCGACCCCTGAATGGACCGCGAGGGAGGGTGAGACTCGAATTCCAGGTTGTGACCTGTCGACACTACCTCCTGGATCCATCTGCCTAGAACCACATGGTTCCAATGGTAGAAGTGTCGCAATAGTCCCCCCACCCGCACGGGTGAGGGCAGCCCCTCATTGCTGAGTGGGCTTATCAGCAGGCTTGGGCTTGGTGCCCCAGGACTGAGTGGGCCGGCCACGGCCCCTCCCCCGAGTCCAACCTGCGCCACTGGTAGCGGGAAAGGACGCACCCCTGCCCGCTCTGAATCCTTGAAAGGAAGGCCTACCGGAACTTGCCCGCTCTGAATCCTTGAAAGGAAGGCCTACCGGAACTTGTCCCCCTGAAGGGACCACGAGGCCTTTTGCGCTGTGGCATCTTACCATCTTTTGCGACTGAATCAATTTTCTCCCCAAACAGACGCAACCCCAAAAAGGGGAGGGCTGTGAGTACCTTTTTGGAAGCCGTGTCTGCTGACCACTGACGCAGCCATACTGACCTGCGAATAGCCACCAGCATAGCTGCCGCCTTGCTACTCATAGTCAGCGCATCGTCCTGAGCGGCCAGGACATAAGCCACAAAAGATTCACACTGCTTAAGTGCAGTGAACTGTTTGCAAGCGGGATCAAGATCCTCATATAGCCCCTGAATTAGGGACTTAATTGCCAATAGAAGAAGGGCTGAAGCACATACCGGGCGCAATGCTGACCCGGAATAGATAAAACCATGTCGAGCGTATTGGTCAATCCTGCGATCTTCCCCATCTTTGGGGACAGTGGTCTCAGCAGATTGTACCATAGCCGAGCTGGAGAGTCCTAGTACAGGGGTATCGACGTCCGGAGGGACAGACCACAGCCTCACCAATTCTGGTGGAAAAGGATAACGCTTTTCCCAACTGGAAGGAATACCAGATAACCGTGTGGGATGTTCCCATTCCTTAAGAACCACCCTCTCAAAGTGGTGCTGTCTGGGAAAAACCAAACTCGGCTGAGGCTCTTTAAATAACTGACCCTTTGGCGGGGCGGCCTCCTCAGGCGTATCTAAACTCAAAATATTAAACATTTGAGCCAGAATGGAGGGGGTGTCAAAAACAACCCCCTCTGACCAATCGCCGATCTCATCAGCCACATGCTGACCTGTCGGCTCATCTGACTCCGACGGGAGTTCATCCTCGTCAGGGGATCCATCGGACCATTCCACAGGTTCACAAAACTGGTCCTGTGGAGCCGAAGGTACCGGAGTCAGGTGCCTTCGTTTTGTAGCGGTTTTAAACGCTGCTTTAACGGGCATCATTTTCCGGGGGCAGGGCTGTGCTGCTGCCTCGGAATGCGAATCCCCACTTTTGACAGTGTCATGCGGGGTCCGGAATAGGGATGGAGAGGTAGGAGATGATGAAGGATGCGATGGCACCGCAGCCGAAGCAACGGACTGGCGCGCAATAGTCTGTTTTGCACAAGGGATGCAAATAATACCATTTTGTGAAATACTCACCTGTAAAATGGGTATTATAAGTATGTCACACACCCCGCTTCAAGATATCCATAACATGTGGGTAATACCGACCTGAAGGGGCGTTCCTGCAGAGATGATAGCAAAAAAGAAAGCCCCTCCCTGATCCATAAATACCTGGGACCTCCCACTCATCACCCAGTATATAGAAGCAGTAAGGTAAGGGACCAGGAAGAGGCAAATATAAGTCATAACAACGCAAAGTTCACAAAATAAAGGATCCAGAATACAAGAAGGGCGGGTGAAGCGGGGTGTGTGACATACTTATAATACCCATTTTACAGGTGAGTATTTCACAAAATGGTATTATTCTAAGTATGTCACACACCCCGCTTCAAGATATCCATAACATGTGGGACATCCAATAGCAGTGTCCATAAAAAAGGGCGGGGATCCAAAACAAGGCAACAATGCACAACTTAAACCACAACAGCTTGCAGAACTTTGCGGCCAAAAACAGCATCCGCTGAGGCCCGAACATCAACCTTGTAAAACTTGGAAAAAGTGTGAACAGAGGACCAAGTAGCGGCCTTACAAACTTGCTCAACAGAGGCCTGGTGCTGGAAAGCCCAGGACGCTCCAACCGCACGAGTAGAATGAGCAGTAACATGAAAAGGGGGACTCCTCCCCTTGGCAGAATAGGCCCCAATGATGGCCTGACGAATCCATTTACTAATAGAGGATTTGGCAGGAGCCAAACCTTTCCTAGGCCCAAAGGGCACCACAAAAAAAAGCATCAGTCTTACGAAAGGAAGACGTAACCACCAGATAATATTTCACAACACGAACTACATCCAAGGAATGCAGCGCCCTTTCCTTGTCATTGCTGGGATTAGGACATAGAGAAGGCAGAACAATGTCCTGATTCAGATGAAAGGCAGAGACCACCTTAGGAAGAAAATCCGGCTTGAAACGAAAGACAACCTTGTCCTGGTGCCTTTCAAAGTACGGAGCTTTAATGGATAAAGCTGCCAACTCAGAAACACGCCTAACCGAACTGATAGCCACCAAAAAGGCCACCTTTTGAGTAAGTGAAGACAAAGCAACCTCATTCAAGGGCTCAAACGGAGGACCCTGAAGAGCAGAAAGAACCAGGTTCAAATCCCAAACTGGAACAAAAGGCTTCCTAGGAGGCCGTACATGCGTAACTCCTTGGAAAAAGGTCTTGACTAAGGGATGAAGTGCAAAGGACCTTTGAAAGAACACCGCCAGGGCAGAAACCCTTTCAAGGTACTAAGTTGAAGCCCCAGATCCAGACCATGTTGAAGAAACTCCAGGATTCTGGAAATGGAGAACTCCCGACACGAGAAAGACCTACTTTCACACCAGTCAATATAGGACCTCCAAGTCCTATAGTAAATAGTAGAGGAAGAGCGCTTCCTGGCGCTAATAAGAGTCTGAACCACCGCGTCAGAAAGACCCTCCTCCTTCAAGATGGCGGTTTCAGCAGCCACGCCGTCAAAGCCAGCGAAAGTAAATTGGGATAGCGCAGCCGACCCTGAGTGAGCAGGTCCGGCAGTAGAGGCAGAACGAACTGATCCTCTGCCAGTCTTACTAGGTCTGCGAACCAAACCTGTCTTGGCCACCTTGGTGCCACCAGAATCGCCGACGCGCCCTCCAGGGCCAGCTTGCGCACCACTCTGGCTACCATTGGAAACGGAGGGAACAGGTAAAGAAACCCCAGATCCCTCCAGTTCAGAGACATGGCATCCACTGCCAGAGCCAGAGGATCCTGCGAGAGAGACACAAAGACTGGAAGCTTGTGATTGTGACGAGAGGCAAAGAGGTCCACCGCTGGGAACCCCCACCTGAGGCAGATCGAACGAAACACCTTGGGACTGAGAGACCACTCCCCCTGACGAGAGGAGGCCCTGCTCAGCGAGTCCGCCTCAGTGTTCTCCACTCCCGGAATGTAGACTGCTGAGATACACGGGACGTGGCTCTCCGCCCAGTCCAGAATCAAAGACACTTCCCTGAGGGCACTCCTGCTGCGAGTCCCCCCCTGGTGATTGATGTAAGCAACCGCCGTCCGGTTGTCCGACCGGACCTGAACAGGCAGGCCCCGCAACTGATGAGTCAAACGAAACAGAACCAACCTGATGGCTCTCAATTCCAGAACATTGATGGGCTTGTGAGCCTCCTGCGGGCCCCACAGACCCTGAAACTGGAGGTCCTTCCAAACACCCCCCCAACCTGACAGACTGGCATCCGTGGTGACTGTTTCCCAACACGGGGCCAGAAAAGATCTGCCCTTCAACAGATTGACCGACCCCAGCCACCATTGCAGGGATCGACGAACTCGGGGAGTCATCAGGAAGGACTGATCCAATGATAGAGGGGACTTGTCCCAAACCTTCAACAGATGAAGCTGAAGCGTCCTTGTATGAAACTGCGCAAAGGGAACTGCCTCGAATGAGGCCACCATTAACCCCACCAGCCTCATCCCTAGCCGGATGGCCGGACGAGAGGCCGACAAGAGAAGCCGAACTAATTCCTGAATCAAAAGAATCTTGGCCTGGGGCAGAAACACCCTGGCCTGCGAAGTGTCCAGAGACATTCCCAGAAAGGTCACTACTCTGGACGGAGAAAGAAGACTTGGGGTGGTTGACCACCCAACCGAACCTCTCCAGGGTGGACACCACCACTCTGGTGTCCAACTCCGCTTGGTTGAAAGAGGAGGCCATGATCAGAAGATCGTCCAAATAGGGCACAATGCGGATACCCTGAACCCTCAGCAGAGCCATCACCCCCGCTAGCACCTTGGTGAACACCCGAGGAGCCGAGGTGAGACCGAAGGGGAGTGCCACAAACTGAAAATGCCGATCCTCCACCACGAACCTGAGAAACCTCTGGTGTGCTGGAAAAATTGGAACGTGTAGATAAGCATCCTTGATGTCTATGGACGTCAGAAAGTCTCCCTGACGAAGAGAGTGAATGGCCGAACGCAGCGTTTCCATGCGGAATTTCCGTGGCCGGATGAACCTGTTGAGAAACTTCAGATCCAAGATGGGTCGGACCGATCCGTCCTTCTTGGGTACCGTGAACAGATTGGAATAAAAACCCCTGCCCTGATCCGAAGGGGGCACTGGGCAAATGACAGCCATGTCCAGAAGGTTCTGCACTGCCAACAGGAGCCCCTGCGCCGCTAGAGGTTCCGAAGGCATCCGAGACCTGAAAAATCTGGAAGGGGGGCGGAGCTCGAACTCCAGCTTGTAACCGGAAGACACCACTTCCCGGATCCATCGGTCCGAGACCTCTTGATCCCAGACCTGGGAGAAGAGTCGCAGCCGTCCCCCCACCCGCAAGGGTGAGGGCGCCCCCTCATTGCTGAGCCGGCTTGGCAGCCGGCTTGGGCTTAGAACCCCAACTGAATCCAGGACGGGCACGTCCTCTGCCCCTGCTCCCAGAATCTCCTCTGGAAGAGGGGAATGCAAACCCCCTGCCAGATCTGGCCCCACGAAAGGAGGGGGTAAAGGAAGGCGCCCCCCGAAAGGGACGGCGTTGTTTCTTGCGTTGAGGTAACCTACCACCCTTGGTAACAGAGTCCAATGTCTCTCCAAAAAGGCGTAATCCAACAAAGGGTAGAGCCGTTAGTGACTTCTTGGACATAAAATCTGCCGCCCACTGGCGCAGCCACACCAAGCGCCGAATAGTGACCAGCAGCGCCGACGTCCTACCACACATCATCAAAGTGTCATCCAAGGCTGTCAACACAAAGGATAAAAACAACTCAACACCGTTTAAGGCTAAGGAACTCAGCACTACCAGGACGCAGCCCGGAAGAAGTCAACAGATCCCTGACCACGGACCTGGCAGCCAACACCATTAGTGCCGATGCGCAAACGGGCCGCATGGCTGACCCAACGCTAGCAAAACCATGACAAGCCATCTGGTCAATACGTTTATCCTCTCCATCTTTGAGAATGGAACAATCAGGTCTATTTAAAACCGAGGAATTGGACAACCCCAAAACCGGTGCATCCACCTCGGGGGGAGATGCCCAGCGCTTAACCGCCTCCGAAGGGAAGGGATATTTCCTATCCCATCCCTGAGGGATGCCAGGGAGCCGAGCCGGCCTGTCCCATTCCTTGGCAATAATTCTGTCAAAATGCCTTTGTGTAGGGAATTCCAAACGCGGCCTGGATTCCTCAAACAATTCACCCTTTTGCTGTGACACCTCCTCAGGAGGGGAAATATTCAGTACCTCTAACATCAGAGCCAGAGCGTGGGGAGTATCAGAGGATTTCCCCAAGTCACCAAGCTCGGCATCAGCGCCAAAGGACTGCTCATCGTCCGAAAAATCAAAATCCTCATAAACTTCCCCTTCCTCTAACTGGGAATAATCAGACCAATCCAGATTATTAACATCCTCCTGGTCCTCCACCAGCGGAGCCGGCGACAAATGCTTTCTCTTAGTCGGAGCCTTACGGGCGACCGAGCTGGAGATAATTTTTTCAAGGTTAGCCAATCTGGCGCACATCTCGGATTGCAGCTCCCTGCCCATGACGACGTCACACGGGGTGCGTGTCAAGGTGGGAGGAGGAGATGAAGTGACCGGCGGTGCTGACCCAGACGCCTGGGGTTCGGACTGCCGCGTAATAGTCTGCTGTGCACATGGAATACACAGAAGTACATCGTCCCCAGAAATGGATACCCCACACAACATACACTTTCGGGGATGCCCCAAGGGGGCCCCGAGCCCAGTATCCGGGGATGCCTCCATAAGGTGAACTTTTATAGGAATAGTCGCAATGACCCAGGGAATTACGCCACTAGACAACCCGGGATGCCCCTTTAATGTCCTGAGTGGGAGGATTTATGGACAATAATGAACCCAGTGATTAAGGATCGGGAGAGACCCCCTAAATGCTAATGGAGAAACTCCTGAACCACCATCTGGAAGACAGAAAGGAAGGGCTAATAAGACAAAAGAAGCACAGACACTCTTACATACAGAATAATGAGCAAAAAGAAGATGGCCAGAGGCCACTTACAGAACCGACAGCCAGTAATGGAGACCGTGAGGTAATCTACTGGAGTTTGCAGCCAGAAGGGGAGAAGGGGGCGTGGTCAGCGCGGGACGCGCGTGACACCGGGCACGCCCCCCTTCCCCTCTCTCACACAGGCAGAGCTCCGCAGCGGAGCCAGAGAAGGATGGGGGCGGGCAGCGGCGACGCGCCGCCGCGCCGGCCCCGCCCCCCCCCCCCAGTCAAGCGTGAAGACGGAATCCGAATCACCTCACAGAAAAGGCGCCAAGAGCCGGCCGGCGCCGCAGTGTTAAGTGCGGCCGCCGCGCCCGGCTCATAGTAAAATACAGGCACACACACATTAAAACATTGAAAAAGGAGGGACGAGCCCCGGCCCCGCACCGACGGTCCGGGCCCGCCCCCCCCCCCTCCAGAAAGGCAGCATACATGGCGTGAGGTAAAACCTCCGCCATTATAACAGTGAAACACCAGCTGAGGGAAGATGGGGGGGAAAAAAGACAGGTACAGCACCGCACAGGCCCTGTAAAACGGCTGCGGCGGTGACACAGTTAAAAAGACACACAACATCCAAAACGGAACAAGATAGGAAATAAATAAGAAGGGACCCACACTCCCCAACCCCACCTGTGGAAAGGGGATCCTGGGAGGGCCACTAAATGTTATTTAAGGGACAGGGCATCCCAAACCGGGGTCACCAACCCGGAACAACCGCCTACCCTCTCATATAGGGTCTCACGGTGGAGCATAGCTCCTGAGCACCTAAGGTGCCGATATACCCTCGCCTGGACCCTCAGCCGAGGCTGGGAGGCATATGGATTTCTGGGGAAAAAGGTCCAAACGGAAATAAATGAATAGTGGGCCGGGAGTCAACCCGGCTACCTGAAATCCCCCTGTGCAAGGAGGAGCCATCATCTTCTGACTTGCTCGCCGTCTGCAGAGATGGAAAACTGGGTGATGAGTGGGAGGTCCCAGGTATTTATGGATCAGGGAGGGGCTTTCTTTTTTGCTATCATCTCTGCAGGAACGCCCCTTCAGGTCGGTATTACCCACATGTTATGGATATCTTGAAGCGGGGTGTGTGACATACTTAGAATAAAGATATCATCAGCTGGGGGTGGAACCCCACAACCTACGCACCCCCCAAACGGAACAGCAGAACCGTTTCCGGAATCTACGGAAGCCTCCATAAGGTGATTTATGGTATTCGCAATAATGGGACTTTTAAGGCATAAGCCGACCCAGGATGCCCCCTTTATTTTAGTAATGTACCGGAAGGGAGGATTTATATAAAAAATATATATATATTTTTTTTTTTAAGTTTAGGTCCCCTTTAATAGAAACTAATAGAATATAATATATATATATATATATATATATATATATATATATATATATATATATATATATATATATATATATATATATATATATATATATATATATATATATTCAAATCAATCCCAATAATTAGCCAGGCACATAGAGCCGGAGGGCTAGCATAAGCAGGGATCCCAGGATCTGCAAGGCAAGAAAACCACCATCAGATCCTTCACATGTGTATAACATAAGTATGGCAACAAGTGCCCTTAAATGACGCCCCCTTGATAATAGTGATTTCTCACTGTATTAAACAATATCTCCCATTTAACGGCCCCAACGGGAGGGGCCGCTTACCTGTACCGCAATCAGCCGGTAAGCCTGCAGCCAGCAGCCATGAGCCGGCAGAAGACAAAGTGCGGCCGTGCGCCCACGTGCCTTCCTGTTTTGAAGGAAGCTGGGACGCTGGGCCCGCCGCAGACGCCGCATGACGTCGGCGCCGCGCCCCCGGCGCCGCGTCAGCGGGCCCGCCCCCCCCCCCCCCCTACGCTGATCAGCTGGAACACTTTACAGCTGATCACAGCACGCGCGTCCAGGCAGCGGAGGAGGGAGGGTAAAAACCGCATGTGCTGACAAAGCTTAATGAATGCCAGGCGAGGAGAGGGGAGAGGGGGGAGGGGGTAGGGGGCCACAAGCAACCAACTGCCAGAGAGGTGGCCAGCCCATACCCAGCGCAAGCTGCCCTAAAGCAGACCCAAAATATACACATGCTACAGTGAATGTATAAACATGACATATATGTTAACATGCAGTGATACAGTGAAACACACATACTAAAGCACACCCTCACCACCCCCCCAACGGGAGAGAAAGGGGCTACGGGGACCCTCGGGACAGGGGCATCCCATTTCCGGATCACCATGCCGGTTCGCCGCATTGCCCCACGCATGAGGTCGAGCGGTAGGAGATAAGCTCCTAGGCACTTAAAGTGCCATCTACCATTTGCCCGGTGAGCAGCCAAGGCTGGGAGGCTTCCTATTTCACCATAAAGGTATACAAACTCAAACCGGGCAGAAATAGACCAAAAGGGGGGTGGCGGGGTAAGAATACCCCGGCCTACCTGTAAGCAGGAGACTTCCAACTTCTGACTTGTCAGCAAGCAGAGAGAAAAAATACTGGTGATTGAAGGGAGGTACCAGGTATATATAGGCCGGAAGGGGGCTCGTTACAAGACTTCCTCTGTGCACTACGTCACCTGCGGTGGATTAACCCATGAAGTGATGAATATTTAAGAAGTGAAGCGGGGTGTGTGGCACACCAAGAATAATAGGAATGTGCAAATAAGCATCCTTGATGTCTATGGATGTCATGAAGTCCCCCTGACGGAGAGCATCGATCGCTGATCGCAGAGACTCCATGCGGAATTTTCCGACGTCTCCTTAGGTCTAGGATAGGCCGAACAGAGCCGTCCTTTTTGGGTACCGTGAATAGGTTGGAGTAAAACCCCCAAACCCCTTTCCGCTGGAGGCACTAGGCTGATAACAGCCAAGTTTAACAGATTCGCTGATGCTACCCGCAGTCCCTGCGCAATTGCCAGATCTGACGGCATCCGGGACATGAAAAATCTGGGAGGAGGCCGGGACTCGAATTCCAGTTAGTAACCGGAAGAGACTACTTCCAGAATCCAATTGTCTGAACCTAGACCTGGAAGAAGAACCGCAGCCGTCCCCCCACCCGTAAGGGTGAGGTCGTCCCCTCATTGTTGAGCAGGCTTAGTGGCAGATTTGGTTTTGGACCCCCAATTCTGACTTGGACGGCCACGTCCCTTTCCTCTATTCCACGAAAGGAACGACGTTTCTTACGCCGAGGAAATTTACCTCCTTTAGTGACAGAATCCAATTCTTTCTCCAAAGAGGCGCAATCCCACAAAAGGGAGCGCTGTAAGCGATTTCTTAGCTACAATATCAGCTGCCCACTGCCGCAACCATGCTGGCCGCCGTGTGTGCGACAAGGCAGAGGTTCTGCTGCACATGAGCAGAGTATCATCTAAGGCAGAAAGTACAAAAGATGCAAACATCTCACATCGCTTAAGAGCGGAGTACTCATCAGCCGGATCAAGCCCTGAGTAATTCATTAGGTCTCTCACAACAGACCTAATAGCCACTGTCATGAATGCCGAAGCACCAACAGGCAGCAAGGCCGAGCCCACACTGGAAAAAGCGTGGTACGCCATTTGATCAATATGCTTATCCTCTCCATCTTTAAGTGTAGTGGAGTCAGGAGAATGCAACACAGAAGAATTGGATAAATTAAGCACAGGGGCATCCACCCATGAGCAAAGTATCTTTTAAAAATCCAGTCTCTTAATTAAATATTAATGCATAGATGGCCATTGTATGCTTGCGCACACATAGGAATTTGCCCTCCGCATTTAACCCAATCTGTGCAGTGAGTGTACACATGCCCAGAGCGGTGGGCACAGGTGGTGATGACCAACGCTTAACAGTATCAGCTGGGAAGGGATATTTGTCCCAGCCCAAGGGAATGCCAGGAAGCCGCGCAGGCTTCTCCCATTCTTTAAGAATAATTTCATCAAAATGCTTTTGATTGGGAAATTCTAAACGAGGTTAGAGACTCCAAAGAATTCCCCTTTTTGAGGAGAGACTACTTCAGGAGGAGTAATAACCAAAACCTCAAATAACTAAGCAAGAGCTTTTGGGGTATCCACAACACTTGGTTCACCCTGCTCAATCTCAGTACCAACAAATTGCTGTTCATCAGACCAATCAAGCAATTCACAATTGTCTGACTCCCTTGCCGGAGCGGCATGAGTCAAGTGCTTTCTTTTCGCTGAGGCCTTCTTAGGCACAGAGGTAGACATTAATCTTTCAAGATGAGCCAATCTGGCACATAAATCAGCATGCGACTCACCACCCATGACAATATCATTGGGGGTACGGACAAGACATGGCGGAGTAGGAGACGAGGCATTAGCCGCAGGCCCTGAAGCCTGGGCCTCAGTTTGCTGCATAATAGTTAATTGTGCACAAGGGACGCAAGGAATTGCGTTATCCCCAACAAGGGATGCCCCACATCCAAAACATTGCCGAGTCTGTGCAGAGGGAATTGCATGTCCGTTATCCTGGGATGCCTCCATATGGTGTTTAGCATTATACTATAATTGATTATAGTCGCCAAGTATATATGGGGTTTTTACGCAATTGCTACCCGGGATACCCCTTTAAATAGTCCCAAGTGGGAGGATTGAAACACAAATAAGGCTTAAGGGCTTTTTTTTTTTTAATATAAGGACCAGGAGAAACCCCTTTTTAAATAAGGAGTTTCTACCTACAGAGAAAACTAAAAAAAAAAAAAAAAAAAAAAAAAAGGGGCCAAATGCACACAATATACATGACAGAAAAAACTGAAGGGTACTCACAGCCCATGCAATAAGCTCACTTCATGAGGTAAGGCCACATGGAAGCAGGAAACAGGAAGTCAAACAGAGCATCCAGGTGCTCTGAATAAAAGCATGGCTAAGCCCCGCCCACTTCCAGGATCACATGGCCAAAAATGGAGGGAAAATTCAAATCTGAACACAGCCAGAAAACAAAGCTTTAATAGGTAAGCAAAAAATGCTGCCTAGACAGATAGGAAAATCTAAATAAAACATTTCCTATTAAATAGTATAGTAAAACATACATAATAAAAATAAGAAATAAAGACTTTTTATATATCTCTTTTTTTTGTGTGCATGGTGACAAATAAGCCCAGATAACACCCCCCTTCCCCCCTCCTTTTTACGCAGCAGGGTTAAAGGAGAACTAAGGGGAGGGGATAGAAAAGCACCCATAAGGCACAAGGGGATTATAAAAGGGACAGGGGCATCCCATGCCGGGAACACCAACCCGGAAGCTGCCTACCCACATTTAGGTCTCAAGGAGGAGTAATACTCCTGTATACGCCAGAAGGTGTATGTATCTACCTTTGCCTGAACCACACAGCCAGGGCTGGGAGGCATACAATATAACCAAACAGGTTTAAAGTTTCAGACAGAAATATAGAAAAAAAGGGCCGGGAGCAAACCTGGCTACCTGCAGCTTGAAGGAGAGTCATCTTCTGAATGCTTCGCCGACTGCAGAGATGAAAAGACTGAGGAATAGTGGGAGGAACCCAGTACTTATGGACCAGGAGGGGCTCCTTTTTTCCATGTCATCTCTGCAAGATCGCCCTCTACAGGCCGGGTTCCCAAGTGTCATGAATATCGGGAAGTGGGGGGTGTGACATACTAGGAATATAAAGGGATCCGGGCAGGAATAGAACAATAGAGGGCTGGGAGTCATCCCGGCTACCTGCAAGGAGGAGACATCCATCTTCTGACTTGCTCGCCTCTGCAGAGATGAAAGACTGGGGAATGAGTGGGAGATCGCAGGTATTTATGGACCGGGAGGGTCTTACTTTTTTTATTGACATCTCTGCAAGATCGCCATCTACAGGTCAGTATACCCACATGTAATGAATGTCTTGAAGCGGGGTGTGTGACATACTTAGAATATAAACTTTTTTTTTTTTTTTAAATAAACCTAAACTATGGGAAGAAGGATGGGTTCCTCAGCAGGTACACCAGAGAAAAACCTGCGGCTGGCGTGCTTTTCAAAGAAAGCCTGCAGCCCAGAGCGTATACACTCTAAGCGCCCCAAGACCCCGGCGCTTCACCTTACCTTCCCGGACCCCTGAACAGCAGAGCTGTGGGAGGCAAGTTAGGTCTGGGGAATAAGGCTGTGCAGGAAGCAGACAGGGTGCAATCCCCCGCTTGCTGCCAATCCTTGAGAGAATCTTCAACAACCTTCACAGTCACTTCAACTGCAAGAATGAAACTGGATTTGATTAGGAGGCAGCTGCTACTTATGGGCCGGGAGGGGCCACACCTTTTTTGTCTTGCAGTCACACCCTTAAGGCAAGGAAGTAATCCCAAGTGTAAGGAGGGTCTAGAATCGATCAGAAAAAAAATGATAGACACCTGCCTTTATAGGGGGCCGGGAGCAGCAACAGCTTTTGATCTGGCAGTCGAGCGCCCCCTTGGGGCGGAATACCCACGTCAATCACTTTGGGACGACCTGGACAGGATATAGGGAAAAACTGAAAGAACTGTTTCAAAAAACTGAAAAGTAATGAAAGATTTATTACAAAAGTTTCACATTGACTTATCTTCACGAACATAAAACCACAAATAAAAAAAATAAATAGTCCAAAGTGTAAAGTGCATGATTGCAGGAAGACGCCGGTCCGGGTGGTTGCTGGGCCCCAAGGAACGAGGGCTGCTGATTGGAGAATGAAGGAACCAGTCCAGGAAATGGTTCGTTTTGCTAAAGAGCAGTTTCTGTAGGTACCCGGCTGTCCAATGCCAATCAGAGAACATCAGATGAGGGCAGATACAGGGGCATTCCGAGCACATTTCCCATAGAAACGTTTTTAGCACCAAGGTCCTCAGCACTGATGAGGTGGAGGCATTTCCTGAAGTTTGATTTGAAGCGATTTCCCTCTGTAGCCGCACCCTGTGACCCAAGGCGGCCGGGTCACTGTGCAGTGTAGGAGGTCTGGCCGGACTCGTGGACCCGGCAGAAGTCCTGCCCCCTGCCGGCTTTATTTCGGCACGGCTGCCCGGCTCTGGTGGTGGCCTGACACAGCCGGCGTGGAGAAGAAATAGAGCTGCATAACAGGAGGAGAGGAAACGTTAGTGTCATGAGCGGTACAACTGGACACAAGATAAACCCGCTATGGCACGTGTCATACTCAAGGCCCAGAGGCTGCCCTCTAAGCATTTTTATATAGCACTCTGATGGATGTCAGGTGGTGGCTTTTGGGCGTCATCGTATCTCTTCCGCTGGGAAAAAGTGTCTGCAGCTGTTCGTGGCCTCGGTGCAACCATCTCCCATTATACAAGTAGGGCCGGCCTAATGCACCCAACTTACTACCAGCAGAAGGTGCTACTGTTACCACCTGCCTCGGGGCCCAATGTAGCGCCACGCCTGCCCCGGGGCCCAATGTAGCGCTGCGCCTGGGAAACTGCCCTTTGAAGGAAACTAGAAAGCCCATGTGCCCCCTTGAGCAAAAATACAATTCTGTGAAATACTCACCTGTAGAATTGGTATTATACGCATACAGCACGTCCTGCTCCATCTAGAATACTTACACATGGGTAATCCTCCGCCAGAGGGCGCTGTTCACTGCAGACATGCAAAAACAGGCTCCTCCCGGCCCTTCATATACCCAGGGACCTCCCACAAATCCCCAGTATTGAAAAGCAGTGAGAAAAGAAGCCAGGAGAAACCAACTACCAACTGGTAACAATAGTAATGATAATCACCATACAGGGGATCCAGAAAAATGTAAAACCAGGGTGGGGTGGAGCAGGACGTGCTGTATGCGTATAATACCAATTCTACAGGTGAGTATTTCACAGAATTGTATTATTCTAAGCATACAGCACGTCCTGCTCCATCTAGAATACTTACACATGGGACATCCAATAGCAGTGTACATAACGTAGGGTGGGACCCCCAAAAACAAAGGCACAGCAGACAGTAAAGGCGCTGTCACCTGCAAAACTTTGCCACCAGGAACAACATGAGCAGAGGCTCTAACGTCAATCTCATAACAAAACCTTTGAAAAGGTATGAACAGAAACAAGCAACGGTCTAGCAACTTATTCAACAGAAAACCTGGTGCTGAAGGGCCAAAGGTACCCAAACACCAACATAATGGAATAAAATGAGAAAGGGAGATTCTTCCCCCTTAAAGGAATAAGCCAGTGTAACGGCCCAACCAGCCCACAGGCAACAGAAGCCTCATGTAAAACTCTCCCCAAGGGGAAATGAGAACTGGTCTCCCGTCATGCAGGCGGGAATACTGACCCCTTCATTAACAAGGATCAGCAAGAAGCCGAAGCCTTTTCTCAGGACCAGGAAGACAACCATCCAAGTAAGATCAGTCCAAAGGGCGCAGTGGCCCTGGAAGCAAGCGAGATCAGGCGCATACATAAGGAGCCGCCCGCAGACACCAAGGGCATCAGTCCCCCTAAGGGACAAGAAACCAGGAAAATCGCAACACCTGTTGAGGGAATGTAGACCCCTTACTTCAGCATTATTAAGAATAAGGCCCATAGACTAAAAGGACTTAAATAATGATCATGAAACACCACTTGGACAAAGGGGTCCGGCGTAAGTCGGAATACCACCACATCATGGTGGATAGATAGATAGATATATCAAGCGAAGGCTAAGTAATCAGATCCAGCTTCTCAGGCACACGTCTGAAGCAGGAGCCCCCAGAGAAGCGACTTCGACTACAAAACAGCTCAGACAGCATCCAGAATAAGTCCCAAGGGAACAATCCGCAGGGCAAACAGAATGAAAATGGATTCTAACAGGAACCATAGAACTACTTGGGAGATGCCCTTGAGCAATCCCCAAGAGAGCTCCTCACAAGGAAGACTGGACCAGACTTCTACAGGAAGACAGACAGAACCTGAACCTTCAGAGTACCTAGATGGGGAGCCAACCCCAAACTATGCTGTAATGACTCTAGAACCCTGGGAACCGAGAACGTCCAACAGGGAAGAGACCAAGACTCATGCCAATCAATATGGGTACACATAACCCACAATAGACGGAGGAAGAGGAAGCCAAGGAAGCTTGCTCCTAGCCCCCCATATACCAAGTCACCCAGAAGATAAGCCCGTCTCCAAGGGGTGAATGAATCAGCTGTCAAGCCCCAGACTGGAGTCTGTAGATTGGGACGACAAAAGAAGGGGCCTGACAAGGGCAGAACCGCACTCCTGAGAGAGCGTACAGGTCAGCAGACCTCAGCAGAAGCATCTGCGAACCACAGTTCACTAGGCCACCCAGGGGCCATCAATCTCACTGGTCTCTTTATCAGCACAACTGTGCGCAGAACCCCTCATAGTAGGGTGAATGAAGAGAAGGCATATAAGATAGAAAGTCCATGCATAATATTCTTAGTATGTCACACACCCCGCTTCAAGAATCCATAACATGTGGGTAATATCGTCCTGAAGAGGGCGTTCCTGCAGAGATGATAGCAAAAGAAAGCCCCTCCCTGATCCATAAATACCTGGGACCTCCCACTCACTACCCAGTTTTCCATCTCTGCAGACGGCGAGCAAGTCAGAAGATGATGGCTCCTCCTTGCACAGGGGGATTTCAGGTAGCCGGGGTAACTCCCGGCCTCTTATTGTGTTTATTTCCGCTCAGACCCCTTTTGTCCCAAAAATTTACCTCATATTACATGCCTCCACAGTCTTGGCTGCTGGCCCGAGCGAGGGTACATTGGCACCTTTGGTGCTGAGGAGCAGAGCTCCACCGTGAGACCCTAAAAGAGAGTATCCCGGTTTGGGATGCCCCGTCCCTTGACTTTTCCCCTGGGGGGGGGGCCCTTCCCTTTACCAACTATGGGTAGGCTGGGGGTTCCTCTCATAGGGGTCAGCTTATACACTTTCACTGTCTCTTTATTAATGTGTGTATCTAGTGTCAATGTGTTATTTTTTTGTTACTATGTCCCAGCACCGCGGCTGTCATTGCAGCCGGGTGCCGGGGTTTTTCATTCTGTGAGGTGATTTTTCACCTCACGCGCGTTGGGGGGGCGGGGCTGGCACTCGGCGCTCTGCCGCGGCCAGCCCCCGTTCTCTCCTTCCCTCCTCGCCGCAGCGAGCGGGGCGGGTGCTCCGCTAGTGATAGCGGACGCACCCGTTGTCAGGCAGCCGGCGCCGCGGTTGTCGGCGGCGCCGGTCTCTGGGCTGGTGCGTGAGGGACTTCTTCCCTCACGCTTCGTTCACACTGGAAGGGGGGGCGGAGCCGGGCCTCCTCTGTTCTGGCGCCGCTGCGGAGCTGAGCTCCCTGTTGCTAGGCAGCTCCCTGTTACTGGGCAGAAGGGGGCACAAATCAGCTTTGCGCGGGCTGCGCAGACCACGCCCCTGGCACGGCCGGGCTTCTTCTCTTCATTTCACCTCAGAGATTGCCATTGTTCTGAGGCGGATCGTTCACCGCAGCGTCTGTGAGTGGCCCTGTGGGCCTCATTTATTTCTTTTCTGTTAAGTTTTATTGTAGGGACTTATAGGTCTCTCTCTGTCTTTTAGGTAAAAGTTATCCAGGAAGATCTTCTGTAGTATTGGAAGGTCTCTCCTGATCCTGGGTCCATTTTAGCATCACAAATCCTCCCACTCGGGACATTAAAGGGGCATCCCGGGTTGCCTAACGGGCGTAATTCCCTGGGTCATAGCGACCACTCAAAATTCACCTTATGGAGGCATCCCCGGATACTGGGACCCCTTCGGGGCATCCCAAAAAGTGTATGTTGTGTGGGATTTCCATTACTGGGGATGATGTGTTACTGTGTATACCATGTGCACAGCAAACTATTACGCGGCAGTCCGAACCCCAACCGTCTGGGTCAGCACAGCCGGCCACCTCAACTCCCCCTCCCGCCTTGACTCGTGCCCCGTGTGACGTGGTCATGGGCAGGGATCTGCAATCCGAAATGTGTGCCAGATTGGCTAGCCTTGAGAAAATGCTCTCTAGCTCGGTCGCCCGTAAGGCTCCGTCTAAGAGAAAGCATTTGTCGCCGGCTCCGCCGGTGGATGATCTTGATGACAGAGATAATCTGGATTGGTCTGATTATCCCCAGCTAGAGGAGGGGGAAGTTGATGAGGGTTCAGAATTTTCGGATGATGAACAGTCTGCTGGCGCTGATGCCGAGCTTTCTGATTTAGGGAGATCCTTGGACTCTCCTCACGCTCTGTCTCTCATGCTGGAAGTTCTGAATATTTCCCCTCCCGAGGAGGCGTCACAGCAGAAAGGTGAATTGTTTGAGGAATCCAGGCCGCGCCTGGAGTTTCCTACGCAACGCCATTTTGATAGAATCATTGACAAGGAATGGGATAGGCCGGCTCGGCTCCCTGGCATCCCTCAGGGGTGGGATAGGAAATATCCCTTTCCTTCTGAGGCGATCAAGCGCTGGGCATCTCCCCCCGAGGTGGATGCACCGGTTTTGGGGTTGTCTAACTCCTCGGTGTTAAACAGACCTGATTGTTCCACTCTCAAAGATGGAGAGGATAAACGTATTGATCAGATGGCTTCTCATGGCTTTACTAGCATTGGGTCGGCCATCCGGCCTGTGTGCGCTTCGGAGCTAATGGTGTTGGCCACCAGGTCTGTGGTCAGGGACCTGTTGACTTCTTCCGGGCTTCGTCCTGGTAGTAACGAGTTCCTTAGCCTAAAACGGTGCGAGTTGTTTCTATCCTTTGTGTTGACCGCCTTGGATGATACTTTGATGATGTGTGGTAGGACTTCGGCTCTGCTTGTGGCTATTCGGCGGTCAGTGTGGCTGCGCCAGTGGGCGGCCGATTTCATGTCCAAAAAATCACTGACGGCCTTACCCTTTGTTGGTCTACGGCTCTTTGGAGAGACATTGGACTCTGTCACCAAGGGTGGTAGGTTACCTCAACGTAAGAAACAACGCCGCCCCTTTTCGGGGGGCGCCTGCCTTTAACCCCTCCTTTCGGGGGGCCAGATCTGGCAGGGGTTCTGCATTTCCCTCTTCCAGAGGAGATTTCGGAAACAGGGGCAGAGGACGTGCCCGTTCTGGCTACAGTTGGGGCTCTAAGCCCAAACCGGCTGCTAAGCCGGCTCAGCAATGAGGGGGCGCCCTCACCCATGCGGGTGGGGGGACGGCTGCAGCACTTCTCTCAGATCTGGGATCAAGAGGTCTCGGACAGATGGATCCGGGAAGTGGTGTCTTCCGGCTACAAGCTGGAGTTCGAGCTCCGCCCCCCTTCCAGATTTGTCAGGTCTCGGATGCCGTCGGAGCCTCTAGCGGCGCAGGGGCTCCTGGTGGCAGTGGAGAATCTTCTGGACATGGCTGTCATTTGCCCAGTGCCCCCTTCAGATTGGGGCAGGGGCTTTTATTCCAATCTGTTCACGGTTCCCAAGAAGGACGGGTTGGTCCGACCCATCTTGGATCTGAAGTTTCTCAACCGGTTCATCCGGCCGAGGAAATTCCGCATGGAAACGCTGCGTTCGGCCATTCACTCTCTTCGTCAGGGAGACTTTCTGACGTCCATAGACATCAAGGATGCTTATCTACACGTTCCGGTTTTTCCAGCACACCAGAGGTTTCTCAGGTTCGTGGTGGAGGATCGGCACTTTCAGTTTGTGGCACTTCCTTTCGGTCTCACCTCAGCGCCTCGGGTGTTCACCAAGGTGCTAGCGGGGGTGATGGCTCTGCTCAGAGGTCAGGGTATCCGCATCGTGCCCTATTTGGACGATCTACTGATCATGGCCTCTTCCTTCAACCAAGCGGAGTTGGACACCAGAGCGGTGGTGTCCACTCTGGAGAGGTTCGGTTGGGTGATCAACCACCCCAAGTCTTCTCTTTCTCCGTCCAGAATTCTGACCTTTCTGGGAATGTCTCTGGACACTTCACAGGCCAGGGTGTTTCTACCCCAGGCCAAGATTCTTTTGATTCAGGAGTTAGTTCGGCTTCTCTTGTCAACCCCTCATCCGACCATCCGGTTAGGGATGAGGCTGGTGGGGTTAATGGTGGCCTCATTCGAGGCAGTTCCCTTTGCGCAGTTTCACACAAGGACGCTTCAGCTTCATCTGTTGAAGGTTTGGGACAAGTCTCCTCTATCGTTGGATCAGTCCTTCCTGATGACTCCCCGAGTTCGTCGATCCCTGCAATGGTGGCTGGGGTCGGTCAATCTGTTGAAGGGCAGATCTTTTCTGGCTCCGCGTTGGGAAACAGTCACCACGGATGCCAGTCTGTCAGGTTGGGGGGGTGTTTGGAAGGACCTCCAGTTTCAGGGTCTGTGGGGCCCGCAGGAGGCTCACGAGCCCATCAATGTTCTGGAGTTGAGAGCCATCAGGTTGGTTCTGTTTCGCTTGACTCATCAGTTGAGAGGCCTGCCAGTTCAGGTCCGGTCGGACAACAGAACGGCGGTTGCTTACATCAATCACCAAGGAGGGACTCGCAGCAGGAGTGCCCTCAGGGAAGTGTCTTTGATTCTGGATTGGGCAGAGACCCACGTCCCGTGTATCTCAGCAGTCTACATTCCGGGAGTGGAGAACACGGAGGCGGACTTGCTGAGCAGGGCCTCCTCTCGTCAGGGGGAGTGGTCTCTCAGTCCCAAGGTGTTTCAGTCGATACGTCTCAGGTGGGGGGTCCCAGCGGTGGACCTCTTTGCTTCTCGTCACAATCACAAGCTTCCAGTCTTTCCCTCCATTCCCAATGCTAGCCAGAGTGCTGCGCAAACTGGCCTTGGATGGTGCGTCGGCGATTCTGGTGGCCCCAAGGTGGCCAAGGCGAGTTTGGTTCGCAGACCTTGTAAGACTGGCAGAGGATCAGTTCGCTCTGCCTCTGCTGCCGGACCTGCTCACCCAGGGTCGGCTGCGCTATCCCAATTTACCATCGCTGGCTTTGACGGCATGGCTGCTGAAACCGCCATCTTGAAGGAAGAAGGTCTTTCTGACGCGGTGATTCAGACTCTTATCTGTGCCAGGAAGCGCTCTTCCTCTTCTATTTACTACAGGACTTGGAGGGCCTATATTGATTGGTGTGAAAGTAGGTCTCTCTCTTCTCGAGAGTTCTCCATTCCTAGAATTTTAGAGTTTCTCCAGCATGGTCTAGATCTGGGGCTCCAGCTTAGTACATTGAAAGGGCAGGTTTCTGCCCTGGTGGTGTTCTTCCAAAGGTCTTTTGCACTTCATCCCTTAGTAAAGACCTTTTTCCAAGGTGTTACACATGTTCGGCCTCCTAGGAAGCCTTTTGTTTCAGTTTGGGATTTGAACCTGGTTCTCTCTGCTCTCCAGGGCCCTCCGTTTGAGCCCTTGAATGAGATAGCTTTGTCTTCTCTTACGCAAAAGGTGGCCTTTTTGGTAGCTATCACTTCGGTTAGGCGTGTTTCTGAGTTGGCAGCTTTATCCATTACAGCTCCGTACTTCGAGAAACATCAGGACAAGGTTGTCTTTCGTTTCAAGCAGGATTTTCTTCCTAAAGTGGTCTCGGAGTTTCATTTGAATCAGGACATTGTTTTGCCCTCTCTATGCCCAAATCCCAGCGACGACAGGGAAAGGGCATTGCATTCCTTGGATGTAGTTCGTGTTGTGGAACATTATCTGGAGGTTACGTCTTCCTTTCGTAAGACTGATGCTTTCTTTGTGGTGCCCTGTGGGCCTAGGAAAGGTTTGGCTCCTGCCAAATCTTCCATTAGTAAATGGATTCGTCAGGCCATCATTGGGGCCTACTCTGCCAAGGGGAGGAGTCCCCCTTTTCGTGTTACTGCTCATTCTACTCGTGCAGTTGGTGCGTCCTGGGCTTTTCAGCACCAGGCTTCTGTTGAGCAAGTTTGTAAGGCCGCTACCTGGTCTTCTGTTCACACCTTTTCCAAGTTTTACAAGGTTGATGTTCGGGCATCAGCGGATGCTGTTTTTGGCCGCAAAGTTTTGCAAGCTGTTGTGGTTTAAGGTTATGCATTGTTGCCTAGTTTTGGATCCCCGCCCTTGTTATGGACACTGCTGTTGGATGTCCCACATGTTATGGATTCTTGAAGCGGGGTGTGTGACATACTAAGAATAATACCATTTTGTGAATACTCACCTTGTAAAATGGGTATTATGAGTATGTCACACACCCCGCTTCAACCCGCCCTTTTGTATTCAGGATCCTCTTTATTGCGAACTTTGCGTGGTTGTTGTTTATATTTGCCTCTTCCTGGTCCCTTACCTTACTGCTTCTGTATACTGGGTAGTGAGTGGGAGGTCCCAGGTATTTATGGATCAGGGAGGGGCTCTCTTTTGCTATCATCTCTGCAGGAACGCCCTCTTCAGGACGATATTACCCACATGTTATGGATTCTTGAAGCGGGGTGTGTGACATACTCATAATACCCATTTTACAAGGTGAGTATTCACAAAATGGTATTTTTACTAAACCCCCATGACCAGAGTCAGAATATTCTGGGACAGTAAAAACAAGGGCAGAGCCCCTGTGGTATAAGCGAGACCCAACAGAGCCACCTTAGTTGGCTCTCAGAGTGACACCAGGATAGCAAAACCTGCCACTGAAAAACATCCATTGGAGCGAATACCGCTGAGGAGCAGGGGGCGTAGACCCCCGCCCAGATCAGGATCCCTCCAGAGGGATCATCCTGCTTCAAGCTCCAGACCAATAATAAAACAGGCCATTGTCTTCCAACTGGCCAAGATTCCCCAAATAGACAGGTCCTAAAATAGGAGAAGTCCAGCCGTATAGAGTCAACGGAAGGCTCATTGTTTTAACAAACCAGTAGGCAAGATGGACCCTCTAAGGCAGTGGTCCCCAACCTTTTTTTCACCGTGGACTGGTTCAGGTGTTGGTAATTTTACTGCGGCCCGGTGGGGCACACTGGCGGGGGGGGGCTGACTGGGGGCGGGGCTGGGGGTGGTGCAGCGGCATTGATTGTTAATATTGTTTTGATTCAATCATTTTAATGTTAACGTATTTAAACATGCCTTCGAAATAAAATACTGTTACTGAAAAAAAGTATGGGACAGAGCAGGGAAAAGAGATCGGATGGGATGGGACAGAGCAGGGAAAAGAGATCGGATGGGATGGGACAGAGCAGGGAAAAGAGATCGGATGGGATGGGACAGAGCAGGGAAAAGAGATCGGATGGGATGGGACAGAGCAGGGAAAAGAGATCGGATGGGATGGGACAGAGCAGGGAAAAGAGATCGGATGGGATGGGACAGAGCTGGGAAAAGAGATCGGATGGGATGGGACAGAGCTGGGAAAAGAGATCGGATGGGGTGGGACAGAGCTGGGAAAAGAGATCGGATGGGGTGGGACAGAGCTGGGAAAAGAGATCGGATGGGATGGGACAGAGCTGGGAAAAGAGATCGGATGGGATGGGACAGAGCTGGGAAAAGAGATCGGATGGGATGGGACAGAGCTGGGAAAAGAGATCGGGTGGGATGGGACAGAGCTGGGAAAAGAGATCGGATGGGATGGGACAGAGCTGGGAAAAGAGAGATCGGATGGGACAGAGCTGGGAAAAGAGAGATCGGATGGGATGGGACAGAGCTGGCAAAAGAGAGATCGGATGGGATGGGACAGAGCTGGCAAAAGAGAGATCGGATGGGACAGAGCTGGGAAAAGAGAGATCGGATGGGACAGAGCTGGGAAAAGAGAGATCGGATGGGACAGAGCTGGGAAAAGAGAGATCGGATGGGACAGAGCTGGGAAAAGAGATCGGATGGGACAGCGCTGGGAAAAGAGATCGGATGGGACAGAGCTGGGAAAAGAGATCGGATGGGACAGAGCTGGGAAAAGAGATCGGATGGGACAGAGCTGGGAAAAGAGATCGGATGGGACAGAGCTGGGAAAAGAGATCGGATGGGACAGAGCTGGGAAAAGAGATCGGATGGGATGGGACAGAGCTGGGAAAAGAGATCGGATGGGATGGGACAGAGCTGGGAAAAGAGATCGGATGGGATGGGACAGAGCTGGGAAAAGAAAGATCGGATGGGATGGGACAGAGCTGGGAAAAGAGAGATCGGATGGGACAGAGCTGGGAAAAGAAAGATCGGATGGGATGGGACAGAGCTGGGAAAAGAGAGATCGGATGGGACAGAGCTGGGAAAAGAGATCGGATGGGACAGAGCTGGGAAAAGAGAGATCGGATGGGACAGAGCTGGGAAAAGAGAGATCGGATGGGACAGAGCTGGGAAAAGAGATCGGATGGGACAGAGCTGGGAAAAGAGATCGGATGGGACAGAGCTGGGAAAAGAGATCGGATGGGACAGAGCTGGGAAAAGAGATCGGATGGGATGGGACAGAGCTGGGAAAAGAGATCGGATGGGATGGGACAGAGCTGGGAAAAGAGATCGGATGGGATGGGACAGAGCTGGGAAAAGAGATCGGATGGGATGGGACAGAGCTGGGAAAAGAGATCGGATGGGATGGGACAGAGCTGGGAAAAGAGAGATCGGATGGGATGGGACAGAGCTGGGAAAAGAGATCGGATGGGATCGGACAGAGCTGGGAAAAGAGATCGGATGGGATGGGACAGAGCTGGGAAAAGAGAGATCGGATGGGACAGAGCTGGGAAAAGAGAGATCGGATGGGATGGGACAGAGCTGGGAAAAGAGAGATCGGATGGGATGGGACAGAGCTGGCAAAAGAGAGATCGGATGGGACGGGACAGAGCTGGGAAAAGAGATCGGATGGGACGGGACAGAGCTGGGAAAAGAGAGATCGGATGGGACAGAGCTGGGAAAAGAGAGATCGGATGGGATGGGACAGAGCTGGGAAAAGAGAGATCGGATGGGATGGGACAGAGCTGGGAAAAGAGATCGGATGGGACAGAGCTGGGAAAAGAGATCGGATGGGACAGAGCTGGGAAAAGAGATCGGATGGGACAGAGCTGGGAAAAGAGATCGGATGGGACAGAGCTGGGAAAAGAGATCGGATGGGACAGAGCTGGGAAAAGAGATCGGATGGGACAGAGCTGGGAAAAGAGATCGGATGGGACAGAGCTGGGAAAAGAGATCGGATGGGACAGAGCTGGGAAAAGAGATCGGATGGGACAGAGCTGGGAAAAGAGATCGGATGGGATGGGACAGAGCTGGGAAAAGAGATCGGATGGGATGGGACAGAGCTGGGAAAAGAGAGATCGGATGGGATGGGACAGAGCTGGGAAAAGAGAGATCGGATGGGATGGGACAGAGCTGGGAAAAGAGAGATCGGATGGGATGGGACAGAGCTGGGAAAAGAGAGATCGGATGGGATGGGACAGAGCTGGGAAAAGAGAGATCGGATGGGATGGGACAGAGCTGGGAAAAGAGAGATCGGATGGGATGGGACAGAGCTGGGAAAAGAGATCGGATGGGATGGGACAGAGCTGGGAAAAGAGATCGGATGGGACAGAGCTGGGAAAAGAGATCGGATGGGACAGAGCTGGGAAAAGAGATCGGATGGGACAGAGCTGGGAAAAGAGATCGGATGGGATATGGGACAGAGCTGGGAAAAGAGATCGGATGGGATATGGGACAGAGCTGGGAAAAGAGATCGGATAGGATGGGACAGAGCTGGGAAAAGAGAGATCGGATGGGATGGGACAGAGCTGGGAAAAGAGAGATCGGATGGGATGGGACAGAGCTGGGAAAAGAGATCGGATGGGATGGGACAGAGCTGGGAAAAGAGATCGGATGGGATGGGACAGAGCTGGGAAAAGAGATCGGATGGGACAGAGCTGGGAAAAGAGATCGGATGGGATGGGACAGAGCTGGGAAGAGAGATGGGATGGGACAGAGCTGGGAAAAGAGAGATGGGATGGGACAGAGCTGGGAAAAGAGAGATGGGATGGGACAGATCTGGGAAAAGAGAGATCGGATGGGACAGAGCTGGGAAAAGAGATCGGATGGGATGGGACAGAGCTGGGAAGAGAGATGGGATGGGACAGAGCTTGGAAAAGAGATGGGATGGGATAGAGCTTGGAAAAGAGAGATCGGATGGGACAGAGCTGGGAAAAGAGAGATCGGATGGGATGGGACAGAGCTGGGAAAAGAGAGATCGGATGGGATGGGACAGAGCTGGGAAAAGAGATCGGATGGGACAGAGCTGGGAAAAGAGATCGGATGGGACAGAGCTGGGAAAAGAGATCGGATGGGATATGGGACAGAGCTGGGAAAAGAGATCGGATGGGATATGGGACAGAGCTGGGAAAAGAGATCGGATGGGATGGGACAGAGCTGGGAAAAGAGATCGGATAGGATGGGACAGAGCTGGGAAAAGAGAGATCGGATGGGATGGGACAGAGCTGGGAAAAGAGAGATCGGATGGGATGGGACAGAGCTGGGAAAAGAGATCGGATGGGACAGAGCTGGGAAAAGAGATCGGATGGGACAGAGCTGGGAAAAGAGATCGGATGGGATGGGACAGAGCTGGGAAGAGAGATGGGATGGGACAGAGCTTGGAAAAGAGAGATGGGATGGGACAGAGCTGGGAAAAGAGAGATGGGATGGGACAGATCTGGGAAAAGAGAGATCGGATGGGACAGAGCTGGGAAAAGAGATCGGATGGGATGGGACAGAGCTGGGAAGAGAGATGGGATGGGACAGAGCTTGGAAAAGAGATGGGATGGGATAGAGCTTGGAAAAGAGATATGGGATGGGACAGAGCTGGGAAAAGAGAGATGGGATGGGACAGAGCTGGGAAAAGAGAGATGGGATGGGACAGAGCCGGGAAAAGAGAGATGGGATGGGACAGAGCCGGGAAAAGAGAGATGGGATGGGACAGAGCCGGGAAAAGAGAGATGGGATGGGACAGAGCCGGGAAAAGAGAGATGGGATGGGACAGAGCCGGGAAAAGAGAGATGGGATGGGACAGAGCCGGGAAAAGAGAGATGGGATGGGACAGAGCCGGGAAAAGAGAGATGGGATGGGACAGAGCCGGGAAAAGAGAGATGGGATGGGACAGAGCCGGGAAAAGAGAGATGGGATGGGACAGAGCCGGGAAAAGAGAGATGGGATGGGACAGAGCCGGGAAAAGAGAGATGGGATGGGACAGAGCCGGGAAAAGAGAGATGGGATGGGACAGAGCCGGGAAAAGAGAGATGGGATGGGACAGAGCCGGGAAAAGAAAGATGGGATGGGACAGAGCCGGGAAAAGAGAGATGGGATGGGACAGAGCCGGGAAAAGAGACATGGGATGGCACAGAGCCGGGAAAAGAGACATGGGATGGCACAGAGCCGGGAAAAGAGACATGGGTTGGCACAGAGCTGGGAAAAGAGACATGGGTTGGCACAGAGCTGGGAAAAGAGACATGGGTTGGCACAGAGCTGGGAAAAGAGACATGGGTTGGCACAGAGCTGGGAAAAGAGACATGGGTTGGCACAGAGCTGGGAAAAGAGACATGGGTTGGGACAGAGCTGGGAAAAGAGACATGGGTTGGGACAGAGCTGGGAAAAGAGACATGGGTTGGGACAGAGCTGGGAAAAGAGAGTTGAAGCAGGGAAAGGTGAGTTTTTACAGGTGCCCTGGGGGGGGGGTTCACACAGTGGGGGCATCCCGATTCAGGATGCCCCAGGGAAAAGCTGGCTGGTGATAAAAGGCACGCTCAGCTATCTGCAACTATCCCAGGAGGCTGAGCGATGCACAATCATAAACGTCCTGCTTCATGCACTGTTTTATATCCGCTGGGCAGCTGCAAACAGAACTATGCAGGGCGAAACTAATGCATAGTCCTGCTTGTTGCAGCCTGGAGGATATTGGAAAGTGCACTGCAGAACTTCTTTTAACTGAGCGCCGCTCAGCCTCCTGCCATTGAAGCAGACAGCTGAGCCGGCCGCTCCTCCATAAATCACCCACCTGTCTTTCCTACCCGTCGCACATGCCGCCTTTCCTCCTGTCCGTCCGACCCCGCCCGCTGCTTTCCCTCACGGTTTCCGTCCTCGCCCTCTGCCTTCCCTCAGTCTACGGCCCGGCGCCTTCCATTCCGGCCGACGGCCCCGCCTGCTGCCTTCCCTCACGCTCTCTGGCCCCGCCCACTGCCTTCCTTCCCCGTCTCCGACCCCGATATCCCCCGACACCCATCTCTGCACCCACCCTCCTGGCCATGGGTTTCCAGGAATCCTAGCGTCCGCGGTCCGCGGGTTGAATAGGGGCGGGGGTTTGGGGCGCGGTAGCCTCAGGGCCCGGTACCATTTGAGCCACGGACCGGTAGCGGTAGCGGCCCGGGGGTTGGGGACCACTGCTCTAAGGGACCCTACCCAGGAGCCACAGGGGGGTTTGGAAGAAATTCCCCCCCCGCCAACCTGCGAGACTTGGTACCCAAGGCGACCATTCACAGGAAGATGCAAGCAAGGAAGGGGGTGCCCCCTGACAGGGTCCTTGAATATAATCAGCTCAAGAGGAACCACCGTACCAAGGGGGAATGAGCACAGAGCTAGCTCCAGGGGTGCTGGAACCCCATGTAGGATCAAGGGCTCGGTATATAAGGGATATCATCTGATACGCCACCAACGGGCCCACCAGCTGCAATCCTGCCTGTTGAAAGTAAGATGTCAGTAAAGGGGGACAGAGCCCCCGTGACCAGGAGTCCACTTGTTGCCAAGGAAGAAGGCTCAAGCCTGAACCGAATCCAAGGAATGGAGATAGCGGATAAGGGACCATGAGGGATTGAGGTGACTGAGCACCCATCCAGTAACTCCCAGGGGACACCGCCTGCCGACTAATCCACTCGGCCTGACGTAGAGATTGGGGAGTAAGGAAAGACGACCCGGTAGATCCTAATGCGGACGCCCCCCAGGCATGTCCGAGAAATCACCCCCCTTCGCGCCATGGCGAGCAGCTTGGGAGCGAAAGAGAGGCCAAAAACAAAGCCTCAATCCGCAGGGTTGGTCCTGCAACACCGACTAGTAACGGTCTTGGTGTCCAGAAGACACAGGGGGAGCTAATAAGATCTAGAACTCCACAGGAGGCCGGAAGCCCCCCTTGCACAGGGTGCCTGTGTCCCAAGACAGATGTCATATAGGGACTACCTGTGAGAATAGAATTGCCAGGCCTACCATAGGCCAGCATGGCCCAGACTGCCTCATCGGATGGGACAGAGCTGGGAAAAGAGATCGGATGGGACAGAGCTGGGAAAAGAGATCGGATGGGATGGGACAGAGCTGGGAAAAGAGATCGGATGGGATGGGACAGAGCTGGGAAAAGAGATCGGATGGGATGGGACAGAGCTGGGAAAAGAGAGATCGGATGGGATGGGACAGAGCTGGGAAAAGAGATTGGATGGGATGGGACAGAGCTGGGAAAAGAGATTGGATGGGATGGGACAGAGCTGGGAAAAGAGATCGGATGGGATGGGACAGAGCTGGGAAAAGAGAGATCGGATGGGACAGAGCTGGGAAAAGAAAGATCGGATGGGATGGGACAGAGCTGGGAAAAGAGAGATCGGATGGGATGGGACAGAGCTGGCAAAAGAGAGATCGGATGGGACGGGACAGAGCTGGGAAAAGAGATCGGATGGGACGGGACAGAGCTGGGAAAAGAGAGATCGGATGGGATGGGACAGAGCTGGGAAAAGAGAGATCGGATGGGATGGGACAGAGCTGGGAAAAGAGATCGGATGGGATGGGACAGAGCTGGGAAAAGAGATCGGATGGGACAGAGCTGGGAAAAGAGATCGGATGGGACAGAGCTGGGAAAAGAGATCGGATGGGACAGAGCTGGGAAAAGAGATCGGATGGGACAGAGCTGGGAAAAGAGATCGGATGGGACAGAGCTGGGAAAAGAGATCGGATGGGACAGAGCTGGGAAAAGAGATCGGATGGGACAGAGCTGGGAAAAGAGATCGGATGGGACAGAGCTGGGAAAAGAGATCGGATGGGACAGAGCTGGGAAAAGAGATCGGATGGGACAGAGCTGGGAAAAGAGATCGGATGGGACAGAGCTGGGAAAAGAGATCGGATGGGACAGAGCTGGGAAAAGAGATCGGATGGGATGGGACAGAGCTGGGAAAAGAGATCGGATGGGATGGGACAGAGCTGGGAAAAGAGATCGGATGGGATGGGACAGAGCTGGGAAAAGAGATCGGATGGGATGGGACAGAGCTGGGAAAAGAGAGATCGGATGGGATGGGACAGAGCTGGGAAAAGAGATCGGATGGGATGGGACAGAGCTGGGAAAAGAGATCGGATGGGACAGAGCTGGGAAAAGAGATCGGATGGGACAGAGCTGGGAAAAGAGATCGGATGGGACAGAGCTGGGAAAAGAGATCGGATGGGATATGGGACAGAGCTGGGAAAAGAGATCGGATGGGATGGGACAGAGCTGGGAAAAGAGATCGGATAGGATGGGACAGAGCTGGGAAAAGAGAGATCGGATAGGATGGGACAGAGCTGGGAAAAGAGAGATCGGATGGGATGGGACAGAGCTGGGAAAAGAGAGATCGGATGGGATGGGACAGAGCTGGGAAAAGAGATCGGATGGGATGGGACAGAGCTGGGAAAAGAGATCGGATGGGACAGAGCTGGGAAAAGAGATCGGATGGGATGGGACAGAGCTGGGAAGAGAGATGGGATGGGACAGAGCTGGGAAAAGAGAGATGGGATGGGACAGAGCTGGGAAAAGAGAGATGGGATGGGACAGATCTGGGAAAAGAGAGATCGGATGGGACAGAGCTGGGAAAAGAGATCGGATGGGATGGGACAGAGCTGGGAAGAGAGATGGGATGGGACAGAGCTTGGAAAAGAGATGGGATGGGATAGAGCTTGGAAAAGAGATATGGGATGGGACAGAGCTGGGAAAAGAGAGATCGGATGGGACAGAGCTGGGAAAAGAGAGATCGGATGGGACAGAGCTGGGAAAAGAGATCGGATGGGATGGGACAGAGCTGGGAAAAGAGAGATCGGATGGGATGGGACAGAGCTGGGAAAAGAGATCGGATGGGACAGAGCTGGGAAAAGAGATCGGATGGGATGGGACAGAGCTGGGAAAAGAGATCGGATGGGATATGGGACAGAGCTGGGAAAAGAGATCGGATGGGATATGGGACAGAGCTGGGAAAAGAGATCGGATGGGATGGGACAGAGCTGGGAAAAGAGATCGGATAGGATGGGACAGAGCTGGGAAAAGAGAGATCGGATGGGATGGGACAGAGCTGGGAAAAGAGAGATCGGATGGGATGGGACAGAGCTGGGAAAAGAGATCGGATGGGATGGGACAGAGCTGGGAAAAGAGATCGGATGGGACAGAGCTGGGAAAAGAGATCGGATGGGATGGGACAGAGCTGGGAAGAGAGATGGGATGGGACAGAGCTTGGAAAAGAGAGATGGGATGGGACAGAGCTGGGAAAAGAGAGATGGGATGGGACAGATCTGGGAAAAGAGAGATCGGATGGGACAGAGCCGGGAAAAGAGAGATGGGATGGGACAGAGCCGGGAAAAGAGAGATGGGATGGGACAGAGCCGGGAAAAAAGAGATGGGATGGGACAGAGCCGGGAAAAGAGAGATGGGATGGGACAGAGCCGGGAAAAGAGAGATGGGATGGGACAGAGCCGGGAAAAGAGAGATGGGATGGGACAGAGCCGGGAAAAGAGAGATGGGATGGGACAGAGCCGGGAAAAGAGAGATGGGTTGGCACAGAGCTGGGAAAAGAGACATGGGTTGGCACAGAGCTGGGAAAAGAGACATGGGTTGGGACAGAGCTGGGAAAAGAGACATGGGTTGGGACAGAGCTGGGAAAAGAGAGTTGAAGCAGGGAAAGGTGAGTTTTTACAGGTGCCCTGGGGGGGGGTTCACACAGTGGGGGCATCCCGATTCAGGATGCCCCAGGGAAAAGCTGGCTGGTGATAAAAGGCACGCTCAGCTATCTGCAACTATCCCAGGAGGCTGAGCGATGCACAATCATAAACGTCCTGCTTCATGCACTGTTTTATATCCGCTGGGCAGCTGCAAACAGAACTATGCAGGGCGAAACTAATGCATAGTCCTGCTTGTTGCAGCCTGGAGGATATTGGAAAGTGCACTGCAGAACTTCTTTTAACTGAGCGCCGCTCAGCCTCCTGCCATTGAAGCAGACAGCTGAGCCGGCCGCTCCTCCATAAATCACCCACCTGTCTTTCCTACCCGTCGCACATGCCGCCTTTCCTCCTGTCCGTCCGACCCCGCCCGCTGCTTTCCCTCACGGTTTCCGTCCTCGCCCTCTGCCTTCCCTCAGTCTACGGCCCGGCGCCTTCCATTCCGGCCGACGGCCCCGCCTGCTGCCTTCCCTCACGCTCTCTGGCCCCGCCCACTGCCTTCCTTCCCCGTCTCCGACCCCGATATCCCCCGACACCCATCTCTGCACCCACCCTCCTGGCCATGGGTTTCCAGGAATCCTAGCGTCCGCGGTCCGCGGGTTGAATAGGGGCGGGGGTTTGGGGCGCGGTAGCCTCAGGGCCCGGTACCATTTGAGCCACGGACCGGTAGCGGTAGCGGCCCGGGGGTTGGGGACCACTGCTCTAAGGGACCCTACCCAGGAGCCACAGGGGGGTTTGGAAGAAATTCCCCCCCCGCCAACCTGCGAGACTTGGTACCCAAGGCGACCATTCACAGGAAGATGCAAGCAAGGAAGGGGGTGCCCCCTGACAGGGTCCTTGAATATAATCAGCTCAAGAGGAACCACCGTACCAAGGGGGAATGAGCACAGAGCTAGCTCCAGGGGTGCTGGAACCCCATGTAGGATCAAGGGCTCGGTATATAAGGGATATCATCTGATACGCCACCAACGGGCCCACCAGCTGCAATCCTGCCTGTTGAAAGTAAGATGTCAGTAAAGGGGGACAGAGCCCCCGTGACCAGGAGTCCACTTGTTGCCAAGGAAGAAGGCTCAAGCCTGAACCGAATCCAAGGAATGGAGATAGCGGATAAGGGACCATGAGGGATTGAGGTGACTGAGCACCCATCCAGTAACTCCCAGGGGACACCGCCTGCCGACTAATCCACTCGGCCTGACGTAGAGATTGGGGAGTAAGGAAAGACGACCCGGTAGATCCTAATGCGGACGCCCCCCAGGCATGTCCGAGAAATCACCCCCCTTCGCGCCATGGCGAGCAGCTTGGGAGCGAAAGAGAGGCCAAAAACAAAGCCTCAATCCGCAGGGTTGGTCCTGCAACACCGACTAGTAACGGTCTTGGTGTCCAGAAGACACAGGGGGAGCTAATAAGATCTAGAACTCCACAGGAGGCCGGAAGCCCCCCTTGCACAGGGTGCCTGTGTCCCAAGACAGATGTCATATAGGGACTACCTGTGAGAATAGAATTGCCAGGCCTACCATAGGCCAGCATGGCCCAGACTGCCTCATACTGTTGAGGGAAGGAGGAAGGTCAATATAGAGGCCATAGCCCCATTCTGTTAAGGGCAACCTGTAAGTAAGCCCAAACTCCGTAGGCCTGGTACGGCCTGCATCAATTCCTGAGGGGAAAACAGGGGCTAGAAGCACCCTGACAACCACTGAGAGGGACCGCCCAGCAAATGCTATCCTGTGTCCAGGGGAACTACCTCCTGGAACCACCAGAAGGAGAAGATACATTCCTAGATAGGAGTCAGCTGCTGCAGCAGTACCCTCGCCCAGAAGGGCGAGGGCGTCCCTTCATGCTTGGGAAGTCTTGGAAGATTTGGACTTAGTCCTGCCAGAGGGCCCAGGGCGTTGCCTGCCCACCCCATGGTGGAAATCCCCACCGAACAGTTGGAAGCGCACCTCAGGTTCGCGTTTCACACTAACGTAGGGAGGGGGAGGGGTGTCCCTGCCCCGAGGAGGCCGGGACGACCTTCTGCGTAGGTGTGCCTTATCCTTTTTTCCAAAAAGCTCCAAATGGGCCCCAAATAGTCGCCGTCCTCTGAAGGGAAGGCCAGTGAGCGCCTTTTTCGTAGCATCGTCAGCACCCCACTGGCGCAGCCAGACCAGGCGGCGAATAGCTACCACAAGGGCAGAGGTTCTAGCACACATCTTAATGGTGTCATCCAGCGCTGAGAGGATGAACCTCAAACACATCACAGTCTGACAGCGCATTAAACACCCCCCAGGGGAGGTCCTCAGGTCGGTGGTCAAGTACTTTTCTAACGAGAGTCCTGGCAGCCACCGCCGTGATGGCCGCGGCACAGACCGGGCGCAGAGCCGTCCCTGCACACGAAAAGGCGTGGGAAGCCAGTCTGTCAATGCGCCGGTCCTCAGCATCCCGAAGGGTACGGTAATAAGGAGCCGTCATGAAGGGGGGGTTAGTAACCCCTATAATCGGTGCATCCACCACCAGAGGTGCTGACCAAAAGTTAACCACATCAGGAGGGAAAGGGCACTTCCAATCCCAGACCCCTGGGACCCCTTTAAGTTTACAAGGCGATTCCCATTCTTGGGATATAAGATTCTGGAAATGTTCCTGTTCCAGGAATTCCAAGCGCGGCGGCGCTGTGTGGAAACTCTCCTTCTTAGGCTTGGAAGCCTCTCCAGGAGGGGAGATTGACAAAACCTCAAAGATCTTAAGAAGTTCATCTGTGTCACACAGGCCCCAAGAACCGGGCCCAGAATCATCACGGCTCCTGGGCATCTCATCCAAGGAGCCCGAATCTGAGAATAGCTCACCTTCCTCAGAAGGATCAAGGTCCTGCATAGCAGCAGAGTCATCAGTATCGTTCGGAACCGGAGAGCCAGGGGGCGTCAGGGACCGCTTCCTTCCAGGGCCCAAGCGCTCCGCCAAACTAGACAGCACCTGCTCCGCCGTAGGCAGCCTGCGCGGCACCACCTGCTGGTCATCCCTGCTCGAGTGAGACTATCAGGAGTGAGATTTAGGTCCGGGGAGACAGGTGTATTAAAGGGAGGTGCAGCCACTGGCAAACCTGATTGCAGGGTCAGTGCCTGTTCAGCACACGGTCCGCAGACCCGTGCTCTGTCAGCATCAGCATGGAGCTGACCACACACTGTACACAGCCGGTCATGTCCCAGAGGGACCCCGGGTACATAATTCTGAGATGCCTCCATATGGTGATTATCTGAGCAGTATGCCCGCAGGGATTTACGCAATAGGCAACCCTGGATGCCCCAAGACCCACTAGGAAGTGGGAGAATTTGTTATGTGGACCCGCTATAATATATGTTAGGCCGGGAGAAGCCACCGAAATCCTGGTGTCTGAAAGACAATGGGATAAGAGGGGGGGGTGTCAGTGCCATGCGCAGCCGAATAACATAGAAACAAATACCGCCCCGGAGGGCACTTACATGACCAAGGAGGAGGCGGATTGCAACCACGCGCGCGAAGACTGTCAAAATGGCGCCAAGCGAACCTCGAGGGGCGGGCCTGATCTGGCTGTGACGCGGGGCGCGTCATGCCGAGTCCCCGCCTCCCCCAAAGAGCGCGAAGCTCTAACCATCGAAACGACAGTAGTGGATAGTACGCACACATACATAATGTTGCTGTCACGCTAGACAATGATGCTGCCGTCTGGGCAGTACACTCATGTAATGAAAGGACAAAATACCATTTTGTGAATACTCACCTGTAAAATGGGTATTATAAGTATGTCACACACCCCACTTCAAACATTAATTATTACACTAGGGTTATACCACCAGCAGGTGGCGACGTTGCAGAGAAGTCATGAAAAACAAGCCCCTCCTGGTCTATACATACCTGGTACCTCCCACTCATTACCCAGTATTCAAACAGCAGTAAAGACAAGGTACCAGGAAAAAACCCATTGGAAACCCTCAAACTGTAAACGAAACATCACCCTATAAAGAATCCAGGATACCAAAAAGGGGGGGTGAAGTTGGGTGTGTGACATACTTATAATACCCATTTTACAGGTGAGTATTCACAAAATGGTATTATTCTAAGTATGTCACACACCCCACTTCAAACAATTATTACACTAGGGACATCCAACAGCAGTGTCCAAACAGGGCGGGTATCTAACCAGGCAATAATGCAGAAACTCAAACCACTGCAGCTTGCAGAACCTTGAGGCCAAAAACAGCATCCACTGAAGCCCGCACATCAACCTTGTAAAAACTTGGAAAAGGTGTGAACAGAAGACCAAGTAGCAGCCTTACAAACTTGATCCACAGAAGCCTGGTGCTGAAAAGCCCAAGACGCTCCAACAGCACGAATAGAATGAGCAGTGATACGAAAAGGGGGAACCTTCCCCTTGGCAGAATAGGCCCAAACAACAGCCCGACTAATCCATTTGCTAAAGGAAGACTTAGCGGGAGCCAAAACCTTTCCTAGGCCCACAGGGCACCACGAAGAAGACATCAGTCTTACGAAAAGGAGATGTAGTAAACAAACAATACTACACACAGCGTACCACATCCAAACAATGCAAAGCGCTCTCCTTGTCATTCCTAGGCTTAGGACCCAAGAAAGAAAAAACAATGTCCTGGTTAAGAAAAGCAGAGACCACCTAAGGAAAAAAGTCCGGTTTGAAGCGGAAAAAACCACTTTGTCCTGATGTCTCTCAAAGTGAGTAGCCTGAACCGACAAGGCAACCTTCTGAGTCAGAGTAGAAAGAGCAATAACCTGCAAAGGCTCAAAGGAGGAGCCTGAAGAGCAGAGATAACCAAATTCAAAACCCAAAAAGGGAGAAAAGGCCTCCTAGGAGGCCGCAATACAAGACCCCCTGGAAAAAGTCTTGACCAATGGAGGAAACGCAAAGGACTTCTGAAAAACAGTCAGACAAGGCAGAAACCTGCCCCATCAAAATACTCAGCTGAAGACCAGAGTCCAGCCCCGATTGAAGAAATTCCAAAATCCTAGAAACAGAAAAGACCCGACAGGGCAAAGATCTAGCCTCACACCAATCAATATAAGATCTCCAAGCCCTAAAATAGATGGAAGAAGAGGATCTCTTCCTGGCATTAATAAGAGTCCGAATGACCGAATCCAAAAGACCCTCCTCCTTTAAGATGGAGGGTTCAGCAGCCAAGCCGTCACATCCAGCGATGATAAACTGGGGTAGCACAGTTGACCCTGAGTGAGGAGATCCGGCCGAAAAGGCAGATCAAACTGATCCACTGCCAGACGAACAATGTCTGCGAACCACACCCGCCTTGGCCACCTTGGAGCCACAAGAATGGCAGGAACCCCTTCCAAAAACCAACTTTCGCAGCACCCTGCCTAGCATGGGGATCGGAGGAAACAGACAAAGAAACCCCAGGTCCCCCCAGCTCAGGGCCATGGCATTCGCCGCCATAGCCAGAGGATCCAGGGAAAGCGACACGAATGTCGAAAGCTTGTGATTGGACGAGAGGCGAACAGATCCACCTCCGGCGTCCCCCACCAGAGACAAAGCGACCGAAACACCTGGGGGTGGAGAGACCATTCCCCCCGGCGGGAAGAACACCGGCTCAGAAAGTCCGCCTCAGTGTTTTCCACTCCTGAAATGTACACTGCCGAAATGCAAGGAACATGAGTCTCTGCCCAAACTAGGATCAGAGACACCCCTCTGAGGGCACCCAGACAGAACCAACCTGATGGCTCTCAACTCCAAAACATTGATGGGCAAGTGGGCTTCCTAAGGACCCCACCGCCCCCGGAACCGAAGATCCTACCAGAAACCTCCCCCTCCTGACAAACTGGCGTCCATGGTGACAGTTTCCCAAAGCAGGGTCAGAAATGACCTGCCCTTCAAGAGATTGTCCGAGACCAACCACCACAGTAGAGACTGCCGAACCCGGGGGAACATCCGGAAGGACCGATCCAACGACCGCGGTCGCCGGTCCCAAGACGCCAACAGATGAAGCTGAAGCGTCCGCATGTGAAACTGCGCGAAGGGAACTGCCTCGAAAGAAGCTACCATCAGCCCCACCAGTCACATCTCTAGACGGATGGACGGGCGAGAATTTGAAAGAAGAAGAAGAAGCTGAGCCAATTCCTGAATCAAAAGAACCTTGGCCTGAGGGAGAAAGACTCTGTGCTGGCAAGAGTCCAAGGACATCCACAGAAAGGTCACCACCCTGGCCGGAACCAGAGAGGACTTGGGGTAGATGATCACCCAGCCGAACCTCTCCAGAGTGGACACCACCGTGCTGGTGTCCCCATCCGCTTGACTGAAGGAAGGAGCCATGATGAGAAGATCGTCCAGATAAGGCACAATGCGAATCCCCTGAGCTCTGAGCAGGGCCATCACATCCGCCAACACCTTGGTGAAAACTCTCGGAGCCGAGGTGAGGCCGAATGGAAGAGCCACAAACTGAAAATGCCGATCCTCCACCACAAAGCGAAGAAACCTCTGGTGAGCTGGAAAGAACGGAATGTGAAGGTATGCATCCGTGATGTCTATGGACATCATAAAGTCCCCCTGCCGAAGCGAATTGATCGCAGACCGCAGAGTTTCCATGCGAAACTTCCTGGGACAAACAGGTTGAGAAACTCCAAATCCAGGATGTGACGGAATGACCCATCCTTTTAGGGCACTGTGAAGAGATTGGAATAATACCCGTGCCCCACCTCCGAAGGAGGGACCGGGCAGATGACTGCCATTTCCAGAAGATTCCTTACCGCTGCCAGGAGCCCCTGCGCGGCCAAAGGATCTGAAGGGACACGAGACCTGAGAAACCTTGGAGGAGTGCGGGACTCGAACTCCAACTTGTAACCGTCCGACACCACCTCCCGGATCCATCTGCCCGAGACCTCCTGGTCCCATACCCGGGAGAAGAGTCGCAGCCGTCCCCCCACCCGTAAGGGTGAGGGCGCCCCCTCATTGCTGAGCGGGCTTGGCAGCTGGCTTGGGCTTGGCGCCCCAGACGTGAACGGGACGGCCACGGCCTCTACCCCTGTTCCAGCTGGCACCCCTGGAAGCAGAGAAGCCCGCACCCCTGCCAGCTCTGGCTCCCCGAAAGGAAGGATTGAAGGGGGCCACCCCCCAAAAGGAGCGACAAAACTTCTTGCGCTGAGGTAACTTACCTCCCTTGGCAACAGCATCAAGCTTCTCACCGAAAAGTCTCAAACCCAGAAAGGGAAGAGCCGTGAGCGATCTCTTAGAAATAAAATCAGCAGTCCACTGCCACACTGAGTGGCGGATAGCTACCAACAGAGCCGTAGCCCTGCCACACATTAACATGGCATCATCCTGAGCGGCAAGAATAGATGAAACGAAGGATTCACAACGCTTAAGGGCAAGAAAACCCATCACAAGTAGGATCAAGATCCACACATAAATCCCTGACAATAGACCTAACCGCCAACAATAAAAGTGCCGAAGCACAAACAGGCCTCAAGACCGAACCCGCACAGACAAAACCATGGCGGGCCAGCTGATCAATCCAGCGATCCTCGCCGTCCTTAAGAGAAGTCGTGTCAGGAGAAAGTACAACCGCCGTATTAGATAGTCCCAAACCAGAGAATCAGCCTCGGGAGGGACAGAAAACGCTTCACCAAGTCCGCCGGAAAGGGATACTTTCTATCCCAGCTAGGCGGCACCCCAACGAGACGCGTAGGTTGCTCCCATTCCTTAAGGACAACATCCACGAGAAGCTGTTGACTGGGAAACTCCAAGCGCGGCTTGGACACCCCAAAAAGCTGACCCTTTGGCCGAGGAGCAACTTCAGGAGGGTCCAAATCCAAAACCTCAAACATTAGGGCCAGAATGGAAGACGTGTCGGGGACCGACCCCGTGACCTGGTCATCCTCAGCACCCAGCAGGTGCTGAACCTCAGGATCATCTAAATCCTCAATAAGCTCACCCTCTTCAAGGGGACGATCTGACCAATCCAGAGCCTCAACAACCTCATCATCTGAGTCCGACGGAGGCGGAGACAAGTGTTTCCGCTTAGCCGGAGCCTTCAGAGCGACCACAGCGGAAAAATACCATTTTGTGAATACTCACCTTGTAAAATGGGTATTATGAGTATGTCACACACCCCGCTTCAAGAATCCATAACATGTGGGTAATATCGTCCTGAAGAGGGCGTTCCTGCAGAGATGATAGCAAAAGAAAGCCCCTCCCTGATCCATAAATACCTGGGACCTCCCACTCACTACCCAGTATACAGAAGCAGTAAGGTAAGGGACCAGGAAGAGGCAAATATAAACAACAACCACGCAAAGTTCGCAATAAAGAGGATCCTGAATACAAAAGGGCGGGTTGAAGCGGGGTGTGTGACATACTCATAATACCCATTTTACAAGGTGAGTATTCACAAAATGGTATTATTCTTAGTATGTCACACACCCCGCTTCAAGAATCCATAACATGTGGGACATCCAACAGCAGTGTCCATAACAAGGGCGGGGATCCAAAACTAGGCAACAATGCATAACCTTAAACCACAACAGCTTGCAAAACTTTGCGGCCAAAAACAGCATCCGCTGATGCCCGAACATCAACCTTGTAAGACTTGGAAAAGGTGTGAACAGAAGACCAGGTATCGGCCTTACAAACTTGCTCAACAGAAGCCTGGTGCTGAAAAGCCCAGGACGCACCAACTGCACGAGTAGAATGAGCAGTAACACGAAAAGGGGGACTCCTCCCCTTGGTAGAGTAGGCCCCAATGATGGCCTGACGAATCCATTTACTAATGGAAGATTTGGCAGGAGCCAAACCTTTCCTAGGCCCGCAGGGCACCACAAAGAAAGCATCAGTCTTACGAAAGGAAGACGTAACCTCCAGATAATGTTCCACAACACGAACTACATCCAAGGAATGCAATGCCCTTTCCCTGTCGTCGCTGGGATTTGGGCATAGAGAGGGCAAAACAATGTCCTGATTCAAATGAAACTCCGAGACCACTTTAGGAAGAAAATCCTGCTTGAAACGAAAGACAACCTTGTCCTGATGTTTCTCGAAGTACGGAGCTGTAATGGATAAAGCTGCCAACTCAGAAACACGCCTAACCGAAGTGATAGCTACCAAAAAGGCCACCTTTTGCGTAAGAGAAGACAAAGCTATCTCATTCAAGGGCTCAAACGGAGGGCCCTGGAGAGCAGAGAGAACCAGGTTCAAATCCCAAACTGAAACAAAAGGCTTCCTAGGAGGCCGAACATGTGTAACACCTTGGAAAAAGGTCTTGACTAAGGGATGAAGTGCAAAAGACCTTTGGAAGAACACCACCAGGGCAGAAACCTGCCCTTTCAATGTACTAAGCTGGAGCCCCAGATCTAGACCATGCTGGAGAAACTCTAAAATTCTAGGAATGGAGAACTCTCGACAAGAGAAAGACCTACTTTCACACCAATCAATATAGGCCCTCCAAGTCCTGTAGTAAATAGAAGAGGAAGAGCGCTTCCTGGCACAGATAAGAGTCTGAATCACTGCGTCAGAAAGACCTTCTTCCTTCAAGATGGCGGTTTCAGCAGCCATGCCGTCAAAGCCAGCGATGGTAAATTGGGATAGCGCAGCCGACCCTGGGTGAGCAGGTCCGGCAGCAGAGGCAGAGCGAACTGATCCTCTGCCAGTCTTACAAGGTCTGCGAACCAAACTCGCCTTGGCCACCTTGGGGCCACCAGAATCGCCGACGCACCATCCAAGGCCAGTTTGCGCAGCACTCTGGCTAGCATTGGGAACGGAGGGAACAGGTAAAGGAACCCCAGATCCCTCCAGTTTAGAGACATGGCATCCACTGTCAGAGGCAGAGGATCCTGCGAGAGAGACACAAAGACTGGAAGCTTGTGATTGTGACGAGAAGCAAAGAGGTCCACCGCTGGGACCCCCCACCTGAGACATATCGACTGAAACACCTTGGGACTGAGAGACCACTCCCCCTGACGAGAGGAGGCCCTGCTCAGCAAGTCCGCCTCCGTGTTCTCCACTCCCGGAATGTAGACTGCTGAGATACACGGGACGTGGGTCTCTGCCCAATCCAGAATCAAAGACACTTCCCTGAGGGCACTCCTGCTGCGAGTCCCTCCTTGGTGATTGATGTAAGCAACCGCCGTTCTGTTGTCCGACCGGACCTGAACTGGCAGGCCTCTCAACTGATGAGTCAAGCGAAACAGAACCAACCTGATGGCTCTCAACTCCAGAACATTGATGGGCTCGTGAGCCACCTGCGGGCCCCACAGACCCTGAAACTGGAGGTCCTTCCAAACACCCCTCCAACCTGACAGACTGGCATCCGTGGTGACTGTTTCCCAACGCGGAGCCAGAAAAGATCTGCCCTTCAACAGATTGACCGACCCCAGCCACCATTGCAGGGATCGACGAACTCGGGGAGTCATCAGGAAGGACTGATCCAACGATAGAGGAGACTTGTCCCAAACCTTCAACAGATGAAGCTGAAGCGTCCTTGTGTGAAACTGCGCAAAGGGAACTGCCTCGAATGAGGCCACCATTAACCCCACCAGCCTCATCCCTAACCGGATGGTCGGATGAGGGGTTGACAAGAGAAGCCGAACTAACTCCTGAATCAAAAGAATCTTGGCCTGGGGTAGAAACACCCTGGCCTGTGAAGTGTCCAGAGACATTCCCAGAAAGGTCAGAATTCTGGACGGAGAAAGAAGACTTGGGGTGGTTGATCACCCAACCGAACCTCTCCAGAGTGGACACCACCGCTCTGGTGTCCAACTCCGCTTGGTTGAAGGAAGAGGCCATGATCAGTAGATCGTCCAAATAGGGCACGATGCGGATACCCTGACCTCTGAGCAGAGCCATCACCCCCGCTAGCACCTTGGTGAACACCCGAGGCGCTGAGGTGAGACCGAAAGGAAGTGCCACAAACTGAAAGTGCCGATCCTCCACCACGAACCTGAGAAACCTCTGGTGTGCTGGAAAAACCGGAACGTGTAGATAAGCATCCTTGATGTCTATGGACGTCAGAAAGTCTCCCTGACGAAGAGAGTGAATGGCCGAACGCAGCGTTTCCATGCGGAATTTCCTCGGCCGGATGAACCGGTTGAGAAACTTCAGATCCAAGATGGGTCGGACCAACCCGTCCTTCTTGGGAACCGTGAACAGATTGGAATAAAAGCCCCTGCCCCAATCTGAAGGGGGCACTGGGCAAATGACAGCCATGTCCAGAAGATTCTCCACTGCCACCAGGAGCCCCTGCGCCGCTAGAGGCTCCGACGGCATCCGAGACCTGACAAATCTGGAAGGGGGGCGGAGCTCGAACTCCAGCTTGTAGCCGGAAGACACCACTTCCCGGATCCATCTGTCCGAGACCTCTTGATCCCGGATCTGAGAGAAGTGCTGCAGCCGTCCCCCCCACCCGCATGGGTGAGGGCGCCCCCTCATTGCTGAGCCGGCTTAGCAGCCGGTTTGGGCTTAGAGCCCCAACTGTAGCCAGAACGGGCACGTCCTCTGCCCGTTTCCGAAATCTCCTCTGGAAGAGGGAAATGCAGAACCCCTGCCAGATCTGGCCCCCCGAAAGGAGGGGTTAAAGGCAGGCGCCCCCCGAAAGGGGCGGCGTTGTTTCTTACGTTGACGTAACCTACCACCCTTGGTGACAGAGTCCAATGTCTCTCCAAAGAGCCGTAGACCAACAAAGGGTAAGGCCGTCAGTGATTTTTTGGACATGAAATCGGCCGCCCACTGGCGCAGCCACACTGACCGCCGAATAGCCACAAGCAGAGCCGAAGTCCTACCACACATCATCAAAGTATCATCCAAGGCGGTCAACACAAAGGATAGAAACAACTCGCACCGTTTCAGGCTAAGGAACTCGTTACTACCAGGACGAAGCCCGGAAGAAGTCAACAGGTCCCTGACCACAGACCTGGTGGCCAACACCATTAGCTCCGAAGCGCACACAGGCCGGATGGCCGACCCAATGCTAGTAAAGCCATGAGAAGCCATCTGATCAATACGTTTATCCTCTCCATCTGAGAGTGGAACAATCAGGTCTGTTTAACACCGAGGAGTTAGACAACCCCAAAACCGGTGCATCCACCTCGGGGGGAGATGCCCAGCGCTTGATCGCCTCAGAAGGAAAGGGATATTTCCTATCCCACCCCTGAGGGATGCCAGGGAGCCGAGCCGGCCTATCCCATTCCTTGTCAATGATTCTATCAAAATGGCGTTGCGTAGGAAACTCCAGGCGCGGCCTGGATTCCTCAAACAATTCACCTTTCTGCTGTGACGCCTCCTCGGGAGGGGAAATATTCAGAACTTCCAGCATGAGAGACAGAGCGTGAGGAGAGTCCAAGGATCTCCCTAAATCAGAAAGCTCGGCATCAGCGCCAGCAGACTGTTCATCATCCGAAAATTCTGAACCCTCATCAACTTCCCCCTCCTCTAGCTGGGGATAATCAGACCAATCCAGATTATCTCTGTCATCAAGATCATCCACCGGCGGAGCCGGCGACAAATGCTTTCTCTTAGACGGAGCCTTACGGGCGACCGAGCTAGAGAGCATTTTCTCAAGGCTAGCCAATCTGGCACACATTTGGGATTGCAGATCCCTGCCCATGACCACGTCACACGAGTCAAGGCGGGAGGGGGAGTTGAGGTGGCCGGCTGTGCTGACCCAGACGGTTGGGGTTCGGACTGCCGCGTAATAGTTTGCTGTGCACATGGTATTCACAGTAACACATCATCCCCAGTAATGGAAATCCCACACAACATACACTTTTTGGGATGCCCCGAAGGGGTCCCAGTCCCAGTATCCGGGGATGCCTCCATAAGGTGAATTTTGAGTGGTCGCTATGACCCAGGGAATTACGCCCGTTAGGCAACCCGGGATGCCCCTTTAATGTCCCGAGTGGGAGGATTTGTGATGCTAAAATGGACCCAGGGACCCAGGATCAGGAGAGACCTTCCAATACTACAGAAGATCCTCCTGGATAACTTTTACCTAAAAGACAGAGAGACCTATAAGTCCCTACAATAAAACTTAACAGAAAAGAAATAAATGAGGCCCACAGGGCCACTCACAGACGCTGCGATGAACGATCCGCCTCAGAACAATGGCAATCTCTGAGGTGAAATGAAGAGAAGAAGCCCGGCCGTGCCAGGGGCGTGGTCTGCGCAGCCCGCGCAAAGCTGATTTGTGCCCCCTTCTGCCCAGTAACAGGGAGCTGCCTAGCAACAGGGAGCTCAGCTCCGCAGCGGCGCCAGAACAGAGGAGGGCGGAGCCGCGGCGACGCGCCGAAGGCCCGGCTCCGCCCCCCCTTCCAGTGTGAACGAAGCGTGAGGGAAGAAGTCCCTCACGCACCAGCCCAGAGACCGGCGCCGCCGACAACCGCGGCGCCGGCTGCCTGACAACGGGTGCGTCCGCTATCACTAGCGGAGCACCCGCCCCGCTCGCTGCGGCGAGGAGGGAAGGAGAGAACGGGGGCTGGCCGCGGCAGAGCGCCGAGTGCCAGCCCCGCCCCCCCAACGCGCGTGAGGTGAAAAATCACCTCACAGAATGAGAAACCCCGGCACCCGGCTGCAATGACAGTCGCGGTGCTGGGACATAGTAACAAAAAAATAACACATTGACACTAGATACACACATTAATAAAGAGACAGTGAAAGTGTATAAGCTGACCCCTATGAGAGGAACCCCCAGCCTACCCATAGTTGGTAAAGGGAAGGGCCCCCCCCCCCCCCAGGGGAAAAGTCAAGGGACGGGGCATCCCAAACCGGGATCACCTAACCGGTATGACCGCCTACCCTCTCTTTTAGGGTCTCACGGTGGAGCTCTGCTCCTCAGCACCAAAGGTGCCAATGTACCCTCGCTCGGGCCAGCAGCCAAGACTGTGGAGGCATGTAATATGAGGTAAATTTTTGGGACAAACAGGGGTCCGAGCGGAAATAAACAAAATAAGAGGCCGGGAGTTACCCCGGCTACCTGAAATCCCCCTGTGCAAGGAGGAGCCATCATCTTCCGACTTGCTCGCCGTCTGCAGAGATGGAAAACTGGGTAGTGAGTGGGAGGTCCCAGGTATTTATGGATCAGGGAGGGGCTTTCTTTTGCTATCATCTCTGCAGGAACGCCCTCTTCAGGACGATATTACCCACATGTTATGGATTCTTGAAGCGGGGTGTGTGACATACTAAGAATAGCCCCGCTCACCTGCGAGAGAGTTGATACTTCATGTCTTCGCAGTCAGCACTGCAGAGAAATCTGGGGATTTGTGGGAGGTCCCCGGGTATGTGAGGGGCCGGGAGGAGCCCGTTTTTGCATGTCTGCAGTGAACAGCGCCCTCTGGCGGAGGATTACCCATATGTAAGTATTATAGATGGAGCAGGACGTGCTGTATGCTTAGAATATAGGTTTGACACTCCGTCGTTATGGTGTCAGGGCATATGGGGCACCACCCACGCATTCAGCAGACACCAATTATGGAGGAACACCGCACAGGAAAGTAACTTTCCCGCGTTCTTCCTCTTAGATGAAGTATCCTGAATCGGGAATACCCGGTTCGGTATTCACACAGTGGGGCATACCTGATTGGGGTGCCCGGGGCAAGAACCAAAACCCAGGATCCCCAGTCAAAAGCCTGGATTTTGGTCCACTTTAACATGGACCAGCTGCTTGGTGAGAAAAGGTGAGTAAAGTCCACCCCCTTGCCTGGACAGTCCCTTTTATTTATGGTCTGTAGGTAAACCAAGCTCGTGTCAGGCTGATGCACACGTGCAGGAATCTGATCTTCTACTTACTCGTTACTGGCCAGAGAACTGTTTGGACTGTGAGTCTTCGATTCTGAAAGCTCGAACGCCGTTCCCAGATTGCGCTGCCCCCCCTGCTGAGAGAAGAGACCACCCCATGTTACACAACAGATGATATTCTCTGTAACGTCAAAACAGCTAAACTGCCCACAAGGCAACCTTGCCCGGGCAGACGTCCGAGGGCTTCCCTATGGGACTCCTGTAATGGCCAAGGCCTCCCACACCTTCAACGTTATCGGAGGCCGAGGTGGGAGCCCCAAGTCTAGGCTCTTACGCCTTCGTTCATATCTAGAAAGACCAAAAGCCTTGACATGCTTCCTGAAACAATGAAGCAGACAGTTTGCATCCCTAAAATGTGCCGACTGTAGGATAAATGAGGGGGTGCCACACTTCTATAGGCATCACAGGGTCATTTGAAAACCATTAACAGGACAATCAGCCTGGCACAGTTATAAAACGAAAGGTAGCGGCCATTTTGGAGCTTCCTCTCCCAGCATCTCAGCCATGCTGCTGCCTGGATTCAACATATAACTGACAATGCACTCTAACAGGAAGCCCGGCAGCACTTCCTGTTTGCAGGCCGCCTGCAAATGCATGAGACAACATTTTGATTCTAAAATGCACTACAGCAGGAGTTAAAAAGGGTGAATTAATTTTTATGTGCAGCAATCTCCTGGGGAGGGGGCATATGAGCCTCATTGTGTTGGTCTGGTTAAGTCATTTTTGACTGTTCGTCCACTTTAGGGTCATCCCCAGTGACACCTATGTCTTTCCTGTATCTGGACACGCCGCTTGCCGAGTAGCAGACGTGGGGGAAGGCCATCGATGGCCCACTTACCGCTTTAGAGGGGCTGTTGTACACTCGGAGGGAGTTGGACAGACTGATTCTCCGCAACTTTAGAGCTGGTGTAGACGGACCGGGAGTCTTCAGGCCGTGCTGCCCCTTCCATTCAGCATGTGCCGGAGACGCGATGATAGAGATGTCTTTTACCAGAGAATCCTCCCCCAGTACAGAACCTAGAGACCAACACATCACCGGAGAAGAGCTTACAATCTATTAGGGTATAAGGGAGGATACAGAGCTTACACTCTATTAGGGTATAAGGGAGGATACAGGAGGAGAAGAGCTTACACTCTATTAGGGTATAAGGGAGGATACAGGAGGAGAAGAGCTTACACTCTATTAGGGTATAAGGGAGGATACAGAAGGGGAAGAGCTTACACTCTATTAGGGTATAAGGGAGGGTACAGGAGGAGAAGAGCTTACACTCTATTAGGGTATAAGGGAGGATACAGAAGGAGAAGAGCTTACACTCTATTAGGGTATAAGGGAGGGTACAGGAGGAGAAGAGCTTACACTCCATTAGGGTATAAGGGAGGAGTTTACACAGTCTATTGGGGGGGACAGAAGAGAAGCGTAATAATTTGGTGGGTCACTTGTCCGCCATGTCCTGAGCCCGGGCTCATAGTTTCTCACCATCTAGGAAGCCGTCATCCTCCAGCTCCTTCAGCAGAGTGTCCTCGCCCATCCTGGCAACACAGAGGGACAATAAGTCACATGACACATGCTGTTGGGTTGTTTGATATCAGTTTATACAGATTGTGTGTTTTTGTTCGGAGATTAGGGCCTCGATTCAATAAAAAAGGTAGAAAAAAATTCTCATGGTAGTAAAGAATTCAATTCATGAGAAAAAAGCCTGAGAATATCACTGTTACTGAATCACCAGATAAAAAGACAATGAAAGTCAATGTCACTAATTTACTCCTAAGAAAAGTAGAGAAGTGTTTCCTCCTTTCTACACTGTAGTAAAAGCTGCCATTGACTTTCATTGTCTTTATCTAGTGATTCAGTAACAGTGACATTCTCAGGCTTTTTTTCTCATGAATTAAATCATTTACTACCATGAGAATTTTTTTCTAACTTTATAGAATTGAGGCCTAGATCTCAGAGCCTCCTTGAATGTTGGGGTTTGCCCTCTCAGTTAATCCCGTTGCCCCCTCTCCAATGTGATGTATTGACCCCTCCCCTAATAATCTCCATTGTGTCACTTCATCCGCTAAATCTATAATTGATCCGGACACTCAACACTGAGAACGATCTAATGATCATAATAAGCCGGTCATATGTTGGTGTCCGGGGGCGGCCATCTTACTTCTCTGGGGTGGAGCTGAGGAAGCCCCTGCCCTGGTCTTTGGCGGCTTCGGGCACAGCGATGGGCGAGGCCGGGGGCAGCGCGGGGCATTTCTTCAGCATCTTCACCTTCACCAGGAAGCGCAGGAAGTTCAGCAGCGTCCAGTGACCTGAGACACAGGAAAGGTCACACAAGTTACTACAAACATTTCACACACAGGTTTCACTGGAAAGTGCACGACCCCCCCCCCCCCCCCAACCAATCAACAGGGACAGACATACCACCCCCCCAATTAACCAACGGGGACAGACATACCACCCCCCCAATTAACCAAACGGGGACAGACATACCACCCCCCCAATTAACCAACGGGGACAGACATACCACCCCCCCAACCAATCAACAGGGACAGACATACCACCCCCCCAATTAACCAACGGGGACAGACATACCACCCCCCCAATTAACCAAACGGGGACAGACATACCACCCCCCCAATTAACCAACGGGGACAGACATACCACCCCCCCAACCAAACAGGGACAGACATACCACCCCCCCAATTAACCAACGGGGACAGACATACCACCCCCCCAATTAACCAAACGGGGACAGACATACCACCCCCCCAATTAACCAACAGGGACAGACATTCCCCCCCACCAACAGGGACAGACATTCCCCCCCACCAACAGGGACAGACATACCACCCCCCCAATTAACCAACAGGGACAGACATACCACCCCCCTAATTAACCAACAGGGACAGACATACCACCCCCCCTAATTAACCAACAGGGACAGACATCCCCCCCCCCCCCCCCCCCAACAGGGACAGACATACCACCCCCCCAATTAACCAACGGGGACAGACATCCCTCCCACCAACGGGGACAGACATACCACCCCCCCCAATCAACCAACCAGGGCAGGTATATGGGTACTAATGGTATACGCCATGTAGCGGCACCAATGCCTAACCCGCATACATCCCAATTGCCCCCGATTTAGAGGGACTGCCCCTAATTTGAGTCCATGTCCCTTGTTCTCATTTGTCCCCCTTTGAATAGGCAAATGAATCATTTATTGCTGCAGATCTGCATGTTACACCTCAAAGAGGGACAGGAAGTAAATGAAGCCACACCCCCTCGTTGATGGATGAAGCCGCACCCCCTCATTGATTAAGCCACGCCCCTCTCATTGATGGATGAAGCCACGCCCCCCTCATTGATGGATGAAGCCACGCCCCCCTCATTGAGGGATGGATAGGAGACAGGATGTAACAGTTACAGCAATAGAAACACTTTGAATAGGCAAATGAATCATTTATTGCTGCAGATCTGCATGTTACACCTCAAAGTGTTTTTCACTATATGCAGTCCAGGTCGTCCCAGAAGTGATGACAGTTGGGGTAATCCACCGCCAGGTGGCGCTTGACTGCAGAATCTAAAGCTGTAGCTCCTCCCGGCCCCCTATAAAAGCAGGTGTCTCTATGATTCCCCAGTGTTCTTCCTGCAGTCTTGCTGCATAAGGATCGTATGGATACTGTCTCCTGGATACTGCAGCTGAGCGGGGCCTCCTAGCCCGTCGGCCGCGGCATTCTTATTGCCACCGTTCCTGTGGACCCACTACTGCCTCCCAGCTTCGGCTGACCGGGTCGGTAAAGGTAGGGCGAACGGTAGGTAGGGCGAACGCCGCGGTCAGGCGTTGGCAGAGCTAGGCGCTGGGCCGCAGACCCTGCCCAAAGTGTAGCCGGCCCTAGGCTGATGGTGAGCCTATTTGGGGGGGGGGAACCACTATATGCCCACGGGCTTATGCCCTCCCTGCCCCACAAGCTTTATTGTTGTATTGTGCTGGTGTTTTCTGGACTTGCTGTCTCTTGCGTGCTGGTGTGTTTTTTTTACTGACTTTTTACCTCACATACTTACCCTCCTCGCTCCTTCATGCTGCCGCGCTGTGAGGGGGGGGGGGGGGGCGTCGGCGCTGCACAGGCAGCGTATGACTGGGGCCGTGGGCCCCGCCGCCAGGTGCGCGTGCTGCCGGCCCGGGCTGCGCGATTCTGCTGGGCTCCTCTGTGGGCCGCCTGATGTTCCTGGGCCCTCCACCATCTTGGGGTCAGGTGCGATTTTCGCGCCGTCGGGGGGGGGGGGGGGGGGGGGGGTTGGCGGTCCCGCACGATGACACTTTTCGCATCACGGCCTTGCGGCCCGCCCCTCCAGGAACGTGTGCTGCTGGCTGATCCGCGCCATCTTCTCCTCCTTCACGCTGCTGTCGTCTCTGCCGGCCCTTTGAGCGGTGTCGTGAGTCCATCTTGACATTGTCTGTTATGCGCTGGGCATGTGCTGTGGGATGCTTATATGTTCCCTTTGCGTCTTAAAAGGGGGCCCCTTGATATTAAGGGGTGTGGTTCCTCTCGGCCTCCGCTCCGGCCCCCCTCTCTCTCCAAGCCCTCTCCCTGTAAAGAGGGATCACATAAAGGGGATTCTTTTTTGTGGGCTGGCCAGGTTAGGTCGTTAGTGCCTTGTACCTGTTAACAACTCAAATCGCCATAATGGAGGCTTCTGGAGATGGTGAGCTTGGGGCCCCATTGGGGCGGGTGAAGCTCTGCCCCATGTGCGGTGCTAGCCCTCTGGACGGACTCCGCACGGTTGTGTCACTTGCGCCAGAAGTGTTATTTTGGAGCATGATCATCAATGAGGGGGCGTGGCTTCATCCATCCCTCAATGAGGGGGTGTGGCTTCATTAATCTGTTATCCCTCTTGAGTCTATGTCCCAGTGTCCCTCATTGTTTTCATTTGTCCCTCTTTGAGGTGTAACATGCAGATCTGCAGAAATAAAAAAAATAATTTGTCTATTCAAAGTGTTTCTATTGTTTTAACTGTTACATCCCCATCTGGTATCAATCCCTCAATGAGGGGGCGTGGCTTCAACCAACTCTCAATGAGGGGGCGTGGCTTAAACAACTGTCCCGCTGAAACCTTAGAGGTTAGGCTCACCCGTCCTTACTAGCTTTCATCTTTGGTTGAAGACGCGCTGGACAGGACGCAGCAGTTTATTATTCGTCCGGTAATAATAAAAGGGAGTAAAATTAGGGCCAATCAGGTAAGCCAGGGGTTACCAAGGTGGATGGCTGCCAGGGGGAACCCCGACCAATATTATAAAGTAATAGAACTAGGCTGCTATGGTCTAGAAAACTCTAGGGCCGATGGTCCCGCCCCTTTCTAAGGCATCAGGATTTGCACACCCACATTGTCGGCGATCGCACAGAGCATGCCCAGCTTTCCTCCCGTTCACTAATGTGTGGCGCACGCGCCCTGCGAGAGCAGTAGCGGGGAAGCAGATCGCGCTTGCGCCATTGGACCAGGAAACAAGGTAACCTAACTTGCCCCCCTTCTTCTGCCATTTTTGAGCCTTACATTAGGTAGAGCCAGTACTTACCTTTTCATTTCATAGTCTACAAGGGGGACTTGTAGTCAGGTCCTCTTGGAGTTAGGGGCGTGGCAAGGTTGTGAATGGCGCCTAAAGTGTACCGAAACCCTGGATTTTGGTCCTCCCTGCGAGGCACCCTGGGGGTGTGTGAAAGCCCAGGTCGCGGTTAGAACCTCTGGCAGGAATCACCAGCCGCACTGGCGCGACATCGCTCGCCCCCCTTCGACCATTCAGTTGCAGTGGGCGGGGCCACACAGCCAAGAAGGGGAGCGAGTGATGCCGATGGCTCAGGGGAGAAGGTAAGCTTATCGGGCGACTCGTGGGGGGTGCTTCACAGGGCAGGGCCAGTTTGGGATGCCCCAACAGGGAGGAAGTGAGCCTCAGACTCCAAGGTGGGTATTAATCCACTTTAACAATTATAACTCTAAAGTGCTACAAGCTAAACTGCCAGAACACTGGAGAGCACTGCTGCAAGGCCAGGAACACCCCCCCAAACACGCCGTTTTGGGGCACTGGGCCGAGTATAGAAGGTAACAGACTTCTTTTCTGTGTAGGTGTGCTTTAATATTGTCCGTGATACAGATAAAATCCCCTCACCGGTCATGGCGCACAGCAGCAGCACGGTCAGCGAGCGGAAGCCCAGAGAAGCGTTGTGGTTAAGCTCGGAGAGGGCATTGGCCACGATGAGGACCAGCAGGAGCGCTCGCGAGAAGCCGGGGGTCTGCAGGAAGGTCATCAGCAGCGCCAGCAGCAGGAAGTAGGCGCCGTGCAGGACGCACGTGTAGATGGCGTTCAGGTTTCCTCCTGCAACAACATGGCCGTTACTCTAGGCTCAGGGCCCCTATTGGCTAGATGGGCGCCAAGCATCCATGACACCAGAGATCCTGTATCCGACCCCGTGCAGCTTAACACTTTCCAAAGTCTCTCCTTCTCCAGGGCCCCGCCTAATGAGTTACTAATGGGTTACCACTCGGCTGTGACTTGGCGCGGCCCCTCCCAGTCTGCATAGACTTGTGGCTGTACCTCCAACTCCAGTTTATTTTTATAGTCGCACTGACTCAAGACTTCTTTAATCTTTCAGTTATTTTTCCCACGCTTGGTTCCAGGTGGACCCACCCTGTAGATACCTTTCAGCAAGCCAATATAGCTTGTTTAAAGTAGCCCAAAACCCACTGCGACTGGCCTGAGGATCCAAGATTCCCAGGCCATCAATTCACCCCCCCCCAGGGCATCCAAAATCGGGATGCCCCGCTGTGTGAACCCCCCCTACACTTACCTTGCTTCTCGGTCCAACGGCGCACATGCGCGAGCTGTGGCTGCATCCCTGCTATCCCTCTAGCAGGGCACATGCCCGCGCCAGGCATTTATGAATGGCCAGCATGGGCACGCTCCCTGTTAGAGGGAAGCGTCCGCCAGTGGGCTCAGAGCCGCTGGCCTTAGACGGGATGTCAGCAGCTCCGAGCGCGCTCATTGGACGAGCTGGCACGCATGCGCCGTAGGGCTGGGAAGAGGCGAGTTGTCATCGGCGATCTGGGGGGCTTCACGCAGCAGAGCACCCCCGATCGGGATGCCCCGGGACAATGACCAAAACCCAGGATAGTTAAAATCCTGGGTTTTGGTCCACTTTAAAAAGGTCTTGGATTGTGAAGCTGGCAGTCTGGGGTCCTTAAAGTGGACCAAAAACTGTACCCGAACTACGGCTCCAAAAACGGCTATTTATTTAATATGAGTATGTATATAGCCATGTTAAATGCTAGTTTAATGTATGCCCTTGGCAAGAGCAGGGTTATGCTAAGGGGGCGCAGTAACAGACGTGGTTAGCTTGAAGAGACTACCCTCTCAGCTTCCTAAATACTGCACCAGAACTGGGGGGGGGGGGCGCTAAGCTGCACGTCCCGTTTTCGGTCGTTTCCGGAGAGGCCCAGGGCACACTAAGGATGAGCGGCGGGGCATGTCCGCTCACACCTCTGCTCGCCCTAGTCTTTCAGAAATCCTCTCTACCCAGACAGGCACCTCTGGTACCAGGATAGTCAAAATCCTGGGTTTTGGTCCACTTTAAAAAGGTCTTAGATTGTAAAGCTGGCTGCCCAAGGTCCTTAAAGTGGACCAATAAAATCTGTACCCAAACCGACTCCAAGGCCAGCTAATCCTCTCCTTGGGGCATCCCAAAATGAGAATCATCCGCTTTGTGAACACCCCCCCCCCTTCTCCACCCAGGTTCGCCCGCAATTCTTACCTTTCTGCCGAGTCCACTCTGCATGCGCGGCCGGCATCGATCTTATCCCTTCTCGGCTGTGCGCGGCCTCGGCCGCCGCAACTGAATGTCTGTGCATGACCAAAAGATGCGAGTCTCCAGCGGCACATTAATATGCGCGGCCGGAGGCGCCGATTGGATCGAGGCATCACTCCGCTCCCTTCAGCTATACAGTCCATTGGCCACAAGCATTCAGTTGTAGCGGGCAGGGCCGCGCACAGCCGGGAAGGGAGACTAGTTATGCCAGCCGCACATGCACCTGTGGGCTCGGAGGAAACTTAAGCCATATATAGCCATGTTAAATGCTAAGGGGGCGCAGTAACAGGGACGCGGTTAGTTTGAAGAGACTACCAGCTTCTTAAATACGGCACCAGAACTGGGGGGCGGGGCTAGCTGCACTTCCTGTTTTTGGTGGCTTCCGGAAAGGCCCAGGGCACACTAAAGCAGCAGGGCATGTCCGCTCACACCTCTGCTCGCCCTAGTCTTTCAGAATTCCTCTCTACCCAGACAGGCACCTCTGCCCACAGATTGCCCACGGTTGTGGGCCCCTCTTGCCTTTGGCTGAAGCGTCATCACTATTGACGCTTCAAGGAGGTACAAAGCCCACGTTTGACTATCCTGGGATCTTTTCCTTGCCGCCCCATCATCCACATTTGCGATGCCCCGCTGTGTGAAACCACCCAGTCCGCCTGTAACAGCTTACCGTTCCTCAGTCCAACAGCACATGTGTGCGCTCTTCTCCAATCAGAGCCTTTTGGAGTGTCATTCAAACGGCTCTGCCCTTCTGCAGTGGGAAGCGCAAGTGGCCGCATCATCTTTGGACTGACTCCCGCCCCAGCCTTTCAAATAGGCTGGAATGGGAGTGTGTGCTTGTGCTCCCATTACAGAAGGGCAGATTAATTCGATGAAAGCCCACGCATGTTCTGTTGGACTGGGGAAAGGTAAGCTTTTACAGTGGAACTGGGTGTTCCCTTGGGGCACGGAACAAAACCTGAAACAAAAACCAGTTAATCCCGGCCTGGGTTTTCAGTCCGCTTTAAAGCAGAACAAAACCTGGGAATTTGACTTACCCAGGCCTTGTTCCATGCCCCCAGGGCATCCAGAAGCAGAAATGCCCCACAGTTCGAAGCCCTCCAAAAAAACACAATTCTGTGAGTACTCACCTGTAGAATTGCTTTTGCCATGCATGGCACGGCCTGCTTCACGAAGTGAATACATCTGGGTAATTCCGCCACAAGGTGGCGCAGTGCACTGCAAAAGAGTTGTGGCTCCGCCCGGTACCATATAAAAACGGAATCACCATAGACTTATCCAGTAGTTGACAAGCAGTGATACAAGAACCGGGAATTAATAAAGATAACAACCCCAACTAATTTGGAACAGTCACCATAAAAAGGAAACCCAAAACAACGTAACAAGGGTGGGGTGAAGCAGGCGTGCCATGCATGGCAAAAGCAATTCTACAGGTGAGTACTCACAGAATTGTCTTTTTCCCCAATGCATGGCACGGCCTGCTTCACAAAGTCATTACATCTGGGACTTCCAAAAAAGCTATTCTGTGAGTACTCCCCGGTAGAATTGTTTGTTCTTGCATGGCACGTCCCGCTTCGGTATTCATAACAGTTGGGTTATTCCACCACAAGGTGGCGCAGTGGTATGGCAGAAAGCTGTGGCATCTTCCGGCTCCCTATAAAAATGGGATTAACCATAGAGTTCCCCAGCATAGACGAGCAGTGAGACAGGAAGCCGGGAGAGAATAAAGTAAAAAATGTGAAAAAGGTAAAAAAACCCAATTAACTTGGAACAATCACCACAAAGAGGCAACCAAGAATAACGATAACAAGGGTGGGGCGAAGCAGGCCGTGCCATGCAAGAACAAAAACAATTCTACAGGTGAGTACTCACAGAATTGCTTTTTTCTTTATGGCATGGCCTGCTTCGGTATTCATAACAGTTGGGACATCCAAAAGCAGTGTCCAAAGAAGGGTGGGATCCCCAAAGAGTAACGGCCAGTAGTTCAAGTCACTACCGCCTGAAGCACCTTGCGGCCAAAAGCAGCATCCGCTGAGGCCTTAACATCAACCTTGTAAAATTTTTGAAAAAAGTATGAACAGAAGACCAAGTAGCGGCCTTGCAAACTTGTTCAACAGAAGCTTGGTGCTAAAAAGCCCAAGAGGCACCAATAGCACGAGTGGAATGAGCAGTAATCCTAAAGGGAGGTTCCTTTCCCTTAGCAGAATAGGCTTGAACCACCGCCTGACTGATCCACTTGCTGATAGTGGATTTAGCCGGAGGCAAACCCTTTCTGGGTCCAGAAGTGAGAACAAAAAGAGCATCAGAAAGTCTCAGTAGCGACCAAATAAAACTTCAGAGCCCTGACCACATCTAGGGAATGCAGAGTCCGCTCCTTGGAATTAACAGGATTAGGACACAATGAAGGCAAGACAATGTCCTGATTGAGATGAAAGGGAGACACAACCAAGAAATCCGGCTAAAGCCGAAACACCACCTTATTTTGAGAGACATCAGGATAAGGACATAAAAAAAAAAAAAAAAAAAAAAAAAAAAAATATAACACACATGAGAAACACCCTGGAAAAAGGTTTTAACCAACCGGTGATTGGCAAAAGATCTTTGGAAAAAAATTGCCAGAGCAGAAACATGGCCTTTTAGGGTACTAAGTTGTAGGCCCAGATCCAAACCATGTTGCAAGAATTCCAGAATCCTGGGAATAGAAAACACCTGACACGGAAGAGACTTGGACTCACACCAGGCAACATAAGCATGCCAGACCCTGTAATAAAGGACGAGGACTTCTTCCTAGCCCGAATCATGGTATCAACAGAAGCAGGCAACCCTTTTTCCATCAATATGGAGGTTTCAGCAGCCAAGCCGTTAAAGCCAGAGTTTGTTAATTGGGATGGTGTAGCTGCCCCTGGGTGAGAAGATCTGGATCCTTGGGCAAGACGTGCCGGTCTACTGCCAACTGCACAAAGTCTGCAAACCAAACTCTTCTTGGCCAACAAGGGTCCACCAGGATGGCCGGTACTTGTTCCTGGGCTATCTTGTGCATGACTCTGTCCAGGAGAGGAAACGGAGGGAACACAGAAAAGCTGAAACTCCGTCCAAGGTATTGCCAGGGCATCCGTGGCGAAGGCCAGAGGATCCTGAGACAGACAAATCTGGAAGTTTGTGATTGTGACGGGACGCAAACCGGTCCACATCCGGCTGACGCCAGCGGTGACAGAGGGAGAAAAACACCCGGTTGTTGAGACCACTCCCCCAGAAGAGACGTCCCCCTGCTGAGATGCAGGGAACATGCTGTTCCACCCAAGACAGAATCAGGGACACTTCCTTGAAGGCTCGCTTGCTCTGAGTCCCTCCCTGATGGTTGATGTAGGCCACCGCTGTCTGGTTGTCTGAGCGGATCTGAACAGCCCGACCCCGGAGGTGAGTGGATAGGCGAGAAAGAACCAACCTGACTGCCCTCAGTTCCAGGACATTGATGGAAGCATCAGCCTCCTGGGGGCCCCACTGACCCTGGAACTGCAGAGACTTCCAAAAGCCCCCCCAACCGGTCAGACTGGCATCTGTGGCGACAGTCTCCCAACACTGGGGCAGAAATGTCATGCCCACCTCCTGTTCGAGTCCAGCCACCACGAGAGGGACTGTCTGGCCAGGGGGGACAGAACAAATCCCTGATCCAGGGACACAGGGTCCCCATCCCAAACTGACAAGAGGTGCAAGTGAAGAGGTCTCATGTGAAACTGAGCAAAGGGGACCACCTCGAAGTAGGACACCATCAGGCCCACCAACTGCATCCCTTGCCGGATGGAGGGATGAGGACATAAGAGCAGAGTCCGTGCCTGCTGCTGAAGGCCCTTCACCTTCTGCTGAGGCAGGAATACCTTGACCTGAGAAGTATCCAGAGTCATGCCCAGAAAAGACCTCACCAAAGACGGAGACAGTGAAGACTTGGGGTAGTTGATCACCGAGCCGAAGGACTCAAGAGTGGAGGTCACCACCTGAGTATCCCTCTCAGCCTGAGGAAGAGACTGAGCCGCAATCAGAATGTCGTCCAGGTAAGGAAGAATGCGAATGCCCTGATGCCGCAGCAGAGCCATCACGCCCCCCGGCACCTTGGTGAACACCCAAGGCGATACCGAATGGTAAGGCCACAAACTGGTAATGCTGATCCTCCAGAGCAAACCTGAGATATCTGATGACCTGGGAAGATTGGCACGTGGAGATAAGCATCCTTGATGTCCACGGAGGTCATGAAATCACCCGGGCGAAGGGTACTGACAGCCGAGCGAAGGGTCTCCATGCGAAAGTGCTTGAACCTGACAAACCTGTTGAGACCCTTCAGGTCCAGGATGGGCCTCAAGGACCCGTCCATTTTGGGGACCGTGAACAGATTGGAATAGAAACCCTGACCCCATTCCTGGGGAGGCACCAGGCAAATGGCTCAACAGCCGTTGAACCGCAAGGTGCAACCCCCGAGCTGACAGAGGGTCCTGAATCCACCGGTCTGAGACGTGTAGCATCCAGACATGAGCTAAGAGCCGAAGCCGTCCCCCCACCTGGATGGGTGAGGGCACCTCCTCATGCCTGAGGGGGCTTGGGAGAAGGTTTGGGCTTGGGGTCCCATGAGAGCCCGGGGCGACCATGGGATCTGCCACGGCCCCAAGAACCCCTGCGGATACCTGAAAAGAGGGGCCTCAACCTCCTCCATCCATGGCAGTAAGGATAAAGGCAACAAATTCAGAGCAAAGCAAGAGGGCCCTATACTCCTCCCTACCAGCTGTAGCCCAATCAAGGAGACGATTGATCTGTCTCTTAAGAGCAATGGCTGTTATGGCAGAGGCACAGGCCGGACGCAGCCCAGCCCCCACAAACTTAAAAGCATGGCAGGCCAGCTGATCCATACGCCGGTCCTCGCTGTCCTGCAGTGTAGTAGTGTCAGGGGAAGGCATGACCGAGGTGTTGGACAGCCCTAGAACGGGAGCGTCCACCTCGGAGGGACCCAACCATCGCTTAACCAGGTCAGAAGGAAATAGGATGTTCCACTCCTTGAGCACCAAATTAGTGAAATCACTTTGCTCAGGGAACTCCAGATGCTGCCTAACAGTACGAAAAAGCTCACCCAGTTTCCTCTTAGCCACCTCAGGGGGGACAATGTGCAAGATTTCAAAAATGTGAGACAGATTAGCAGTGTCCTCAGGGAACCAGGAATCCTCAGACTCAGGGTCACTGTCGCAGCCCACCTGCTGGTCCCCAGAGGAATCAGAGCCCGGGAAAAGCTCCCCCTCCTCAGTAAACCATGCAGGCATGGGAGCCAGGTGCCGCTTCTTGCTAGAGGCCTTACGTGGAACAGGCCTGGCAAGCTGTTTTTCAATGCTGGCCACACGAAGTGCCAGATCAGATTGTGACCCCCTGCTAGAATCCCCCACACTGGGGGCTAAATGCAGGCGCGGCGGGGTAGGAAGTGGGCGCAGAGCTTGGGAGAGAAGCAGGCAGCCCAGACTGAAGTGCAATGACAGCATGGGCGCACAGCCCTCACACCATGACGTCATTACTGATAGGGGATACCCCACATATGGAACACAGCCGGGATTGTCCCGAAGGACCCCCGAGCACGTTATCCCCAGAAGACTCCATATGGTGATTAATACAGGAGCAATATGCAAGCACAGGGTAATGGCTAATAAAAGCCACCCGGGATGCCCCCCCCCCCCAAGGGATGCCCCCGGAATAGTAAAGGGAGATGAAGGGGGGAGTAAGGAGCAGGACCGGGAGAAACCACAACCCACGGGTGTCCTGCCTGAAAGACATAAGCAAAATACATAAGTATCCCGCAGCCCATGCCCCAAGTACAACAAAAAACCCCAGAGGGGACTCACGGACCAAGCAGGACAAGGATCGGCAGCCGCCAGACAACCGGAGGAAGCGACACAGGCAGAAATCACTGCCGCAGCCCAGGGATGAAGAGGGTCCCAGGCACGCAGCAAAGGCAAGATGGCGCCGGCAGAGGAACCTTGAGGGGCGGGCCGCGGGAAAACTATGCGATACGCGTCATCCGCCGGCCCGGCCCCCCCAAAGAACGAAAACGGCGCTCACGTGACCTCGCCGACGTCATTCACACAGTAAAAAAACGCCTCACAGATATAGTGCCGCCCGCCGCGGAGCGCAGTACAAAGCAGTGTTGGCGGTAAAAGTATACAAAAAAAACAGTTTAAAAACACACAAAACTACCACCCCCCCCCCCCCCCAAACACCAGTTGGGGAGGGAAGAAGGGGGGGGGGGGGGGAGAGGAGAGCGAGCAGGCAGCAGCAAAGCACAGGCAAGTGGGGGGGGGGGACCCAGAAAACATTCCAAAAACTCCCCAAAACACTCACCCCCTGCAGCTAGGACAGGAACTCCGAATCCCTAGTAGGCTCACCATAAAGCCTATGGCCGGCTACCCTTTGTAGTACAGGGTCTGCGGCTTGGAGCAGCGCTACTTGAGCACTTAACCCTAGTGCTCCGCTACCTTCACCCGATCCGTCACGGGAGGCACAGAGGGTCCGGAAACGGGTGGAAATAGATATTCAGGGCCGCAGGCATGGTTGCCCCGTACACCTGCGCAAAGTATATAAGAGCCATCTTCTATCTTCGCAGTAAGCACTGCAGAGAACAACTGGATAAGTCTATGGTGATTTCGTTCTATATGGTACTGGGCGGAGCCACAACTCTTCTGCAGTGCACTGCGCCACCTTGTGGCGGAATACCCAGATGTAATGACTTTGTGAAGCAGGCCGTGCCATGCATTGGGAAAACTCACCTCGCCCCTTACCGATGCATGCATGGTCCAATGAGAGCCACCTGCTATGATAACGTCATTCGGATGACATGTTCCCCATTGATTAGAGTGAGAGCCACTTGGTCATTGCATGGGGCTCCCATTGGACTAAAGCACGTGCATGTGTCGGAGAGTGGCGAGGTGAGGGTATTTCCCTGGGGTATTTCACACAGTAAACCCAGCGTCCGGCCCTGTAATCTTTTAGATTCCAGGTCAGCTGCTGGAGGGTTTTGTTCCGCTTTCAGTTTGAGAAATCTCATGCATACATACCTTGTCCAAGGCCTTGCACCAGCACTTTGGCAGCAGATAGATGCTTTTTATTTCCCATATCACTTGAACCCTACGGCCTGCTTAATGTGGAACATCCTTACGTCTACTTTGAACCTGGGGAACATCGCACCTGTCCTGTCCCACAAACCTGGTTCTTATCCGTGCCCTGAATTGCAATAGGCCCCCGCTGGTCGCATGGCCTGCTTCCATGTCTCTCGGCAGTCTCGTGCCGCTTCAGTAGTTAAGCTGGGTGTGACCACGGGCACTTACCTGCCCAGTGGACGAAGCCCTGGATGTAGGTGAGCCGGCTCTCCACGTTGTGGTGCATGTGGTCCATGGCGTAGAGCACCATGCTTAGGCTCTGGTTCATGCGCTGGAGCTTCTCCATCAGCACCTCGTAGTACTGCGCGCTCTGGTTCTGGTAGGACAGGAAGAGGGCCAGGTTGGACTCTGCGGGAAACCAAAAAGGTAGGTAGAAGTCGGCAGCAGTGTAACCTGCGAATGCGTAACCTGCGAATGCATAGCCGCCATTTAAATAGACTGGGGGCATGCTGCGCCACAGACTGCCGATTGGATGAGAGGCCACGCTTGCACTGTGGGGAGTGAGGGCGATCTGGAGGTTTCCCACTGTGGGGCATCCCAAACCAGGATGCTCCAGAAAACTGACCCATCAGCAGGATAGTGAAGATCCTGGCGATATGTCCACTTCAGAAAGGGACAGTCCAGTCCCAACTAGCTCTCACGGTTCATGGGAGCAGCCACCATAGGATTACTGCGGCTGCCGCCCCATTGTCTCCTATTGAGATATATGAGCCAAACCACTCCCCACTGCCTTTTGCCGTGTAACCTGTTGCATGCTGGGAAACTGCAATTAGGTCAGTGCTGCATCAATGTCGTCCTACTGTATGAGTTATACAATTCAGTCTCCTGGGAACTCCTGTGCACCAGTCCTCCCCACAGCATGAACCGCAAGTCCTTATTCTCACTGGTTGTCCTTCGGGATGCCCCGTATACCTTCCCAAATGGCTAGTCATACATCACTCTTGTGCCCCCTCCAAACAGTAGCAATGCTCTATAGCAGGTTAAAGTGGACCAAAACCCACCCTGGAGTCTGAGACAGGCATACTCGCTCCCCTTGGGGCATCCAGATTCAGGATGCCCGCTGTGTCAAACCCCCCAGGTCACCCAGAAACTCACCTTTCCAGGTCCAACGGCGCATGCACGAGCAGCGGCCACATCCCCACTATCCCTTTAGCAGGGCACGTGCCTGCGCCAGGCATTTGTGGATGGCTGGCGCACTGTTATAGGGAAGCAGGAATGCAGCTGCCAGCCTGCTCTGATTCGCTCACCTTAGACGAAGGGGTGGGAGCAGATCCGAGTGCACTGGTTAGACGAGAGGCTACGCATGTGGCGTAGGACCAAGGAAGGGCGAGTGAGATCGGGCGACCTGCGGGGTTTCACATAGTGGGGCATCCCTGATCAGGGTGCCCTGGGGGCAAGGACCAAAACCCAGGATAGTCAAAATCCTGGCTTTTGGTCCACTTAAGGCAGGTGCGAGAGACTTTACATCAAAACCGGCAAGCATCTTTCCCAAAATCATTTGGATCAAGAAGCCTGTTGGAGATGGGGGCATCCCAGAAGCACACCCATGCTGCAGGTAGGCAAGCCGGATTTCTTTGGGGTGGGACTAGAGTGAGAACTTGGACGGTCTCATTGTTCTGCCACACGGGCCCAGCTGCTGCCGGTAGCTCCTACTGTGATGGATGGAGGTCAGAATTAATAAAATGAAAAGAAAATTATAATAAGAGAATTTAATATAATACACACACATTCCCTCTCTCTCCATTCACACCAGTTGATTTCAGATACCTATCTTTGCATTGTAAGCTTTAGTGGCTAATAAAAGGTGAAATAAACCCTCAGTAAACCACTTATCTCTGCGCTGATTCTTTCCTTTTGCTTGTACTGCATTAGAGCAATAAAGTTAATAAAGCACACTGCTTTTAACACATTACTGTGAACAAGATGGCGCTGGGGAGATGGACAACACCTTATTATGTCTGCCCCCCAGGCGTCCCTAACATTCCTAAGAATATGATCTGTGGCTGTGATGACCAATCATTGAGCCAGTAAATACCATTTTGTGAATACTCACCTGTAAAATGGGTATTCTAAGTATGTCACACACCCCGCTTCAACTTTAATAATTACACTTGGGTTAACCCACCTGCAGGTGGCGATGTTGCAGAGAAGTCTTTAAAAAACGAGCCCCTCCCGGTCTATACATACCTGGGACCTCCCACGTATCTCCCAGTTTTCAAACAGCAGTAAAGACAAGGTACCAGGAAAAACCATTGGTAACCCTCAAACTGTAAACGAAGCTTCACCATATAAAGATCCAGGATACCAAAAAGGGCAGGTGAAGCGGGGTGTGTGACATACTTATAATACCCATTTTACAGGTGAGTATTCACAAAATGGTATTATTCTAAGTATGTCACACACCCCGCTTCAACTTTAATAATTACACTTGGGACATCCAAAAGCAGTGTCCACAAAGGGCGGGTATCCACAAGGCAAAAAAGCATAACTCAAACCACTGCAGCCTGCAGAACTTTGCGGCCAAAAACCGCATCCGCTGAAGCCCGCACATCAACCTTGTAAAACTTGGAAAAAGTGTGAACAGAAAACCAAGTAGCCTTACAAACTTGTAACAGAAGCCTGGTGCTGAAAAGCCCAAGACGCTCCAACAGCACGAGTAGAATGAGCAGTAACACGAAAAGGGGGAACCTTCCCCTTGGCAGAATAGGCCCCAACAATGGCCTGACGAATCCATTTGCTAATGGAAGACTTAGCCGGAGCCAAACCCTTCCTAGGCCCACAGGGCACCACGAAAAAGGCATCAGTCTTACGAAAAGGAGATGTAGTAAGCAAATAGTACTTCACACAGCGTACCACGTTCAAACAATGCAAAACCCTCTCCTTGTCATTCCTAGGCTTAGGACACAAGGAAGGAAGAACAATGTCCTGGTTAAGATGAAAAGCAGAGACCACCTTAGGAAGAAAGTCCGGTTTGAAGCAGAAAACCACTTTGTCCTGATGCCTCTCAAAGGAGCCTGAATCGACAAGGTCGCCAACTCCGAAACACGCCGAACAGAAGTGATGGCCACCAAAAAGGCAACCTTCTGAGTCAAAGTAGAAAGAGCAATATCCTGCAAGGGCTCAAAAGGAGGAGCCTGAAGAGCAGAGAGAACCAAATTCAAATCCCAAACAGGGAGTAAAGGCTTCCTAGGAGGCCGCACATGCGAAACCCCCTGGAAAAAAGTCTTGACCAAAGGATGAAGCGCAAAAGCCTTTTGAAAAAAGACAGACAAGGCAGAAACCTGCCCCTTCAAGGTACTCAGCTAGAGACCAGAGTCCAGCCCCAATTGAAGAAAATCAAAAAAGTCCTATAGTAGATGGTAGAAGAAGACCTCTTCCTGGGGCTAATAAGAGTCTGAATAATATAATTCGAAAGACCTTCCTCCCTTAAGATGGAGGTTTCAGCAGCCAGGCCGTCAAAGCCAGCATTGGTAAATTGGGGTAACGCAGTTGACCATGTGTGAGATCGAACTGATCCACCGCCAGACGAACAATGTCTGCGAACCACACCCGCCTTGGCCACCTTGGAGCCACGAGAATGGCGGGAACCCCTTCCAGGGCCAGCTTTCGCAACACCGTGCCTAGCATGGGAATCGGAGGAAACAGATAAAGGAACCCCAGGTCCCCCCCAGCTCAGACATGGCATCCACCGCCAGAGCATCCTGAGAGAGCGACACGAATGTCGGAAGCTTGTAATTGTGACGAGAGGCAAACAAGTCCACCTCCGGTGCCCCCACCGGAGACAAAGACCGAAACACCTTGGGATCGAGAGACCATTCCCCCCGGCTCAGAAAGTCCGCCTCCGTGTTTTCCACTCCCGGAATGTACACTGCCGAGATGCAAGGGACATGGATCTCCGCCCAGGCTAGGATCAGAGACACCTCTGAGGGCACTCAGAGTCCCTCCCTGGTGATTGATGTAAGCAACCGCCGTCCGATTGTCTGACCGAACCTGAACCGGCAAACCCTGTAAATGCTGTGTCAAGTGAGACAGAACCAACCTGATGGCTCTCAGCTCCAGAACGTTGATGGGCAAGTGGGCCTCCTGAGGGCCCCACCGCCCCCGGAACTGAAGATCCTTCCAGAAACCTCCCCATCCCGACAAACTGGAGTCCGTGGTGACAGTTTCCCAAAGAGGCGTCAGAAAAGACCTGCCCCTCAAGAAATTGGCCAAAGCCATCCACCACTGAAGAGACTGCCGAACCCGGGAGGACATCTGGAAGGGCCGATCCAACGACCTCGGTCGCCGGTCCCAAGACGCCAACAGATGAAGCTGAAGCGTCCTCGTGTGAAACTGAGCAAAGGGAACTGCCTCGAAGGAGGCTACCATCATCAACCCCACCAATCTCATCCCTAGCCGGATGGACAGACAAGGATTGGAAAATACAATTCTGTGAAATACTCACCTGTAGAATTGGTATTATACGCATACAGTACGTCCTGCTCCATATATAATACTTACACGTGGGTAATCCTCCGCCAGATGGCACTGTGCACTGCAGACATGCAAAAACAGGCTCCTCCCGGCCCTTCATATACCCAGGGACCTCCCACAAATCCCCAGCATTGAAAAGCAGTGAGAGAAGAAGCCAGGAGAAACCAACCACCAAAACTGGTAATAACAATGATAATAATAACAATCACCATACAGGGGATCCAGAAAAATGTAAAACCAGGGTGGGGTGGAGCAGGACGTACTGTATGCGTATAATACCAATTCTACAGGTGAGTATTTCACAGAATTGTATTATTCTAAGCATACAGCACGTCCTGCTCCATATATAATACTTACACGTGGGACATCCAATAGCAGTGTCCATAAAGTAGGGTGGGATCCCCATCAAAAAAGGCACAGCAGACAGTAAAAGCGCTGTCACCTGCAAACCTTGCTACCAGGAGCGACATGAGCAAAGGCTCTAACGTCAACCTCATAAAAACCTTTGAAAAGGTATGAACAGAAAACAAGCAGCGGTCTAGCAAAACTTGTTCAACAGAAACCTGGTGCTGAAAGGTCCAAAGGTACCCAAGCACAAGTAGAAACCGAATAAAAAGAGAAGATTCTTCCCCTTAAAAGAATAGGCCAGAGTAACAGCCTGACCAGTCCAAATGCAAACAGTAGCCTCGGTAAAACTTAGAGCTCTCCCCAACGGGGAATTTGAACTCTGGTCTCCCGCGTGACAGGCGGGGATACTGACCACTACACTAACAAGGATCAGCAAGAAGCCGAAACCTTTACTTAGGACCAGAAAGGACAATCCATCCAAGTATGACCAGTCCAAAGGGCACATAACCCCTGGAAGCAGACGAGATCAGGCACATACAGATGTAGATGCCCGCAAACCCCAAGGGGCATCAGTCCCCCTAAGGGACAAGAGACAATCCAGGAAAACCTACACCTGTTCAGGGAACGTAGACCCCCTTACTTCAGCATTACTGAGAATAAGGCCCATAGACAGACAAAAGGTCTTGAACACCACCACATCATGGTGTATATATAATGAACGAGGGCTAACTAAACGGAGCCGCCCTCTCAGGCACACGTCTGACTGAAGCAACAGCCCCCAGAAGGGCAACTTGAGGGTAAGAACAGTTCAGACAGCATCCGGAATAGGTCCAAAGGGAACACCCCGCAAGGCAAACAGAATAAAAATTAATCCCAACAGGGACCATAGAATTACTTGGGGGATGCACCTGAGCAATCCCCAAAAGAATGCTTAACAAGGAAAGACTGAACAAAGACCTCTACAGGAAGGCGGACAGGCGGACAGGGCAGAACCTGAACCTTCAGAGTACCGAGTTGGGGAGCCAACTCCAACCCATGCTGTAATAACTCTAGAACCCTGGGAACCGAGAACGTCCAACAGGGGAGAGACCTAGACTCACACCAATCAATATGGGTACGCCATACCCTAGAATAGACGGAAGAAGAAGAAGCTTGCTCCTAGCCCTCCAATAGACAAAGTCACCCAGAAGATAAACCCGTCTCCAACAGGGTGAATGAATCAACCGTCAGGCCGTCAGACTAGAGCCTGTAGATTGGGGCAACATAAGAATGGGCCTGAATGGGCAGAACAGCACTCCTGAGAGCGTACAGATCCGCTGTCCTCAGCAGAAACATCTGTGAACCACACTCCACTAGGCCACCCAGGGGCCACCAGTATCACGGGTCCCCCCTACCAGAGCAATCTTGCGCAGAACCCCGCCTAGCAGGGTGAATGAAGATAAGACATAGAATATAATGTCCAGACATAAAATTACTAAGCCCCATGACCAAAGTCAGAATATTCTGGGACAGTAAAACAAGGGCAGAGCCCCTGTGATAGTGATGGGGCCCAACAGAGCCACACTAGTTGGATCTCAGAGGGACACCAGGATAGCACATCCTGCCACTGAAGGACATCCGTTGGAGCGAATATCACTGAGATGCAGGGAACGTTGACCCCCACCTAGATCAGGATCAGAAACCTTCCTGGAGGATCATCCTGCTCCGAGTCCCACACCTATAAAATAAAATACAGGCCACTGTCCTCCGACAGACCAAGAGTCCCCAAATAGACGGGTCCTGAAGAGGAGTAGTCCAGCAAGATAGAGCCAAACTGAAGGCTCACTGTTAAAATCAGTAGGTAAATGGACCCCCTAAGGGCCCCTACTTAGGAACTACGGGGGGTTTTAGAAGAAAATCCTCCCCCCGTCAACCTGCGAGACTTGGTACCCATGGTGACCATCTACAGGAAGATGCAAGAAAAGGAGGGGGTGCCCCCTGACAGGTTCCTTGAATTTAACCATCTCAAGAGGAACCACCATACCAAGGGGGAATGTGCACAGACCTATCTCCAGGGGTGCTGGAACCCTGTCCAGAATTAATAACCTAAGGTGCCGAAGAGCCCAAGGGCTCTGAGTATAAGGGACATCATCTGAGCCGCCACCAACGGGCCCATCAGCTGCAATCCTGCCTGGTGAAAGTAAGGTGTCAGCAAAGAGGGACAGAGCCCGAGTAACCAGAAGTCCACTTATAGCCAAGAAAGAAGGTTCCAGCCTGAACCGAATCCAAGGAATGAAGATACCGAATAAGGGGACAATGAGGAATTGAGGTGACTAAACACCCATCCAAATGACTCCCAAAGGACACCACCAGCCGAATAACCCACTCGGCCTGACGTAGAGATTGGTAAGTAAAGGACGATCAGGTAGGTCCTAGCGCGGACGCCCCACGGTCACGTCAGAGACATCACCCCCGTCCGCACCTTGGCGAGCAGTCTGGGAGCAGAAGAGAGGCCAAAAACAAGGCCACAATCCGCAGAGTTGGTCCTTCAACACTGACCTGTAATGGCCTCGGTGTCCAGAAGACACAGGGGAACTAAAAAAAGGATCTTAGATCTCCACAGGCGGCAAGAGGCTCACTGGGCACAGGGCGCCTGTGGCCCAACACAGAGATACCATGCAGGAACTACGTGTGAATGTATAATTGCCAAACCTACAAAATGCCAGCATGGGCCAGACTGCCTCATCCCTTTGAGGGAAAAAAGGAAAAGGTAATGTAGAGGCTATCGCCCCTGCCTGTTAAGGGCAACCTGCAAGTGAGCCCAGACCCTGCAGGCCGAGCGCGGCCTGCACCAACTCCTGAAGAGACAGGGACTAGAAGCACCCTGACAACCTCGGAAAGGGACCACCCAACAAACTATCCTGCATCCAGGGGAAACTACCTCCTGGATCCACCAGAAGGAGGCATGACGCCCCCAGATAGGGGCCAGGTGCTGCGGCAGTCCCCTCACCCAGAAGGGCGAGGGCGTCCCTTCATGCTTGGGAGGTTTTAGCAGATTTGGACTTAGTCCTGCCGGAGGGCCCAGGACATTGTCTGCCCACCCTGGGGCAGGAATCTACACCGAAAAGTTGGAAGCACACCTCTGGTTCGTACTTGACACTAACGTAGGGAGGGATGTCCCTGCCCCGAGGAGGCCGAGATGGCCTTCTGCATAGGGGAGCTTAGCCCTTTTTTCCAAAAAGGTCCAAACGGGCCCCAAATAGACGTCGTCCTCTAAAGGAAAGGCCAGTGAAAGCTTTTGTATCATCGTCAGCACCCCACTGTCGCAGCCAGACCAGGCGGCGAATAGCTACCACAAGGGCAGAGGTTCTAGCACACATCTTAATGGTGTCGTCCAGCGCTGAGAGCATAAACCTCACAAACATCACAATTGGAGAGTGCATTAAAGACCTCCCAGGGGAGATCCTCAGGCTGGTGATCAAGTATTGAGGGTCCTGGCGGCCACCGCAGTGATGGCGGCAGCACAGACCGGGCGCAGAGCCGTCCCTGCACACGAAAAGGCGTGGGAAGCCAGTCTGTCAATGCGCCGGTCCTCAGCATCCCGAAGGGTACGAGTAGGAGCTGTCATGAAGGGGGGGGTTAGCAACCCCTATGATCGGTGCATCCACCACGGGAGGTGCTGACCAACAGTCAACCACATCAGGGGGAAAAGGGTACTTCCAATCCCAGACCCCTGGAACCCCTGTAAGTTTACAAGGTGATTCCCATTCTTTGGATATAAGAGCCTGGAAATGATCCTGTTTCAGAAATTCCAAGCGCGGTGTCGCTGTGTGGAAACTCTCCCTTTTGGGCTTGGGAGTCTCTCCCGGAGGAGAGATGGACAAAACCTCAAAGATCTTTATAAGTAATTCATCAGTGTCACACAGGCCCCAGGAACCAGGGCCAGAATCATCACGGCTCCAAGGCATCACGTCCGATGAGCCCGAATCGGAAAACAGCTCATCTTCATCAGAAGGATCAAGGTCCTGCATAGCAGCAGACTCTTCAGTTTCAGTGGGAAACAGAGAACCAGGAGGCGTCAGGGACTGCTTCTTTCCAGGGCCCAAGCGCTCCGCCAAACTAGACATCACCTGCTCAGCCGTAGGCAGCCTGCGCGGCACAACTTGCTGGTCATCCCCGCTCGAGTGCGACTCATCAGGAGTGAGAGATTTAAGCACGGTGAGACAGGTGTATGGAAGCGAGGTGCAGCCACTGGTAAACCTGATTGCAGGGCCAGTACTTGTTCAGCACACGGTCCGCAGACCCGTGCTCTGTCAGCATCAGCATGGGGCTGTCCACATGCTGTACACAGCCGGTCTTGTCCCCGAGGGACGCCGGACACAATTCTGAGATGCCTCCATATGGTGATTATCTAAGCAATATGCCCGCAGGGATTTATGCAATAGGCAACCCTGGATGCCCCAAGACCCACTAGGAATGTGGGAGAATTTTTATGTGAACCCGCTATAATAATATATGTCAGGCCGGGAGAAGCCACCGGAATCCCAGCGTCTGCTCTGACGCCCCTTATTCTCTTATGTCTTTCAATGTGCAGCAGAACAAAAGATCATAAGAAAAAAACACCCGCGAGGGCACTTACATGACCAAGGGAGGAGGAGGATCGCAACCACGCGCACACGAAGACTATCAAAATGGCGCCAAGCGAACCTCGAGGGGCGGGCCCAATCTGGCCCTGACGCGGAGCACGCCAAGCTAGGTCCCCGCCTCCCCCAAAGAGCGCGAAGCTCTGACCCAGCGGTAATGTACATGACAAGCAGTGGATAAGACACTAGTTAGAACTTAGCTAAGGGAGCCACCATAACTTCTGAACGACACTGCTGCCCGGGGCAGCACACTTCAGTAAGGAAAAATACACACGCACGCAACCTGCCAAAGATTATGTGGAGCAAGCAGCGCGGCTCTGACACCCAGTTGCCGGTCAAATACAAAACGGCCATAAGCGTGTACAACATTACAACCCTTCCACAGGGTCCACCTCTACACGGGGCAATAATGCAGGAGGGGCATCTACTAGAGGCTCACCATCAGCCTAAACCGCCTACCATATGGTGGGGGACTGCGGTGGAGAATAGCTCCGTGAGCACACATGGTGCTGCCTACCTTCACCCGACCAGCGCAGCCCAGGCTGGGAGGCACATCATCGAAGAGGACGGGTGGGAATAGTCCTACAGGGCCGCAGGCTGTAAAAGCCCCGCTCACCTGCGAGAGCGTGATACTTCATGTCTTCGCAGTCAGCACTGCAGAGAAATCTGGGGATTTGTGGGAGGTCCCTGGGTATATGAAGGGCTGGGAGGAGCCTGTTTTTGCATGTCTGCAGTGCACAGCGCCATCTGGCGGAGGATTATAGTATTATATACGGAGCAGGACGTACTGTATGCTTAGAATAGAAGAAGTTGCGCCTATTCCTGAATCAAGAGAACCTTGGGCTGAGGCAGAAACACTCTGTTGACAAGAATCCAAGGACATTCCCAGGAAGGACACCACCCTGGCCGGAGCGAGGGAGGACTTGGGATAGTTGATCACCCAGCCGAAACTCTCCAGAGTTGACACCACCGCCCTGTTGTCAGTCTCCGTGATTGAAGGAAGGAGCCATGATGAGAAGGTTGTCCAGATAAGGCACGATGCGAATCCCCTGAGCCCTGAGAAGGGCCATCACTCCGGCCAGCACCTTGGTGAACACCCTTGGAGCCGAGGTAAGGCCAAACGGAAGAGCCACAAATTGAAAACGCTGATCTTCCACCACGAAACGAAGAAACCTTTGATGAGCCGGAAAGATAGGAACATGAAGGTAGGCATCCTTGATGTCTATGGACGTCATGAAGTCCCCCTGCCGAAGAGAATTGATGGCAGAGCGCAGAGTTTCCATGCGAAGTTTCCGGGGATGTATAAACCTGTTGAGGAACTTCAGATCCAGGATGGGACGCACCAATCCATCTTTCTGGGGCACTGTGAAGAGATTGGAATAATACCAGAGGCCCACATCCGAGGAAGGAACCGGGCAGATGACTGCCATGTTCAGAAGATTCCTTAACGCTGCCAGGAGCCCCTGCTTGGCCAAAGGATCCGTGGGCACACGAGACCTGAAAAACCTTGGAGGAGGTCGGGACTCGAACTCCAGCTTGTAACCGGAGTTACAGACCTGGTCCCAGACCTGGGAGAAGTGTCGCAACCGTCCCCCCACCCGCACGGGTGAGGGCGCCCCCTCATTGCTGAGCGGGCTTGGCAGCGGGTTTTGGCTTGTAGCCCCAGGAGTGACCGGGACGGCCACGACCTCTACCCCGGTTCCAACCGGCACCCCTGGAGACAGGGAAAACCGCGCCCCTGCCAGCTCTGGCTCCCTGAAAGGAGGGATTAAAAGAAGCCGCCCCCCGAAAGGAACGGCGTAGTTTCTTGCGCTGAGGTAACTTACCTCCGTTGGCAACAGAATCCAATTTCTCACCAAACAGGCGCAAACCCAAAAAGGGAAGAGCCGTGAGCGTCCTTTTTGAATTAAAATCAGCAGTCCATTGCCGCAGCCACACCGACCGCCGGATAGCCACCAACAAAGCCGTGGTCCTACTACATATCACCATGGCATCATCCTGAGAGGCAAGAACAAACGAAACAAACGACTCAACGCTTGAGAGCCTCAAACTCTTCACAAACAGGATCAAGGCCCGACAACAATTCCCTGAGAATGGACCTTGCAGCCAACATCAAAAGTGCCGAAGCACAAACCGGCCTCAAAGCCGAACCAACACTGGCAAAGCCGTGGCGAGCCAGCTGGTCAATCCGGCGATCCTCACCATCCTTGATAGTAGTACAGTCAGGAGAGTGCAACACAGCCGTGTTAGACAGCCCCAAAACCGGGGCATCGACCTCAGGGGGAGAAGACCATCGCTTAACCAAGTCCGCCGGGAAAGGATACTTTTTATCCCAACTAGGCAGAACACCAGTAAGACGGGTAGGCTGCTCCCATTCTTTAAGTATCCCATCCTCAAAATGCCGTTGACTGGGAAACTCCAAGCGCGGCTTGGCCACGTCAAATAACTCACCCTTAGGTGATCCAACGCCAAAACCTCAAACATTTGAGCCAGGATCGAAGGGGTATCGAAGACCACCCCCGTTGCCTGGTCACCAGCAGCACCAAACAATTGCTGGTCATCCGGCTCAACCGAATCTTCAGAGCTCCCCCTCCTCAGCCGTGGGACAATCGGACCAGTCCAAGGGCTCAGAAACATCAACATCACGGTCCGGCGGGGCCGGAGAAAGGTGTTTCCGCTTAGCCGGAGCTTTCTGAGCAACCACAGCAGAAAACATTTTCTCAAGGCTGCCCAACCTGGCGCACACCTCGGATTGCGAATCCCCACCCATGACGTCACACGGGGTCCGGAACAGGCGGGGAGGAGTAGGAGATGACACGGGCGGCAAAGAGCCAGAGGCCGGGGTACCGGACTGGCGCACAATGTTCCGCTGTGCACATGAAATGCATAATATGACATCATCCCCTGGGAGAGGAGTCCCACAACCCCCACACAGCCTGGATTGCCCCGAAGGGCCGTTTCCGGTATCGCTGGAAGCCTCCATATGGTGAAATTGTGGTATTCGCAAGAACCCAGGGATTTATGCAATAAGCGACCTGGGATGCCCCTTTAATGTCCTGGTAGTGGGAGGATTTGCAATATATATATATATATATATATAATCTTTGGAATGGACAAGACCCCACTAGCCAGGTATCCAAGACCAGGAGACCCCTTCAGCACAGGATCCCAGGATCTGCAATGGAAAGGACAACAGTCACTCCAGAACATGAAAGGTCAAGCATGCAGCAGCCACAAAATATAAAAATGTAAGAACATGTACGGCAAGAGACACCGGACTATAAGCACACATATGCTCCCATTCACAGAGAGGGAACTGCCAGACGCGCCCTCTATTCAGCGCGTCACAATATTAAAAAGCAGGGAGAGAGATTGGAGGTCAGGACACTCAGTCCCACAGTCCAGCATGTACCAATTGAGCCATAAAGGCCGCATGAACACAGTCAAGAATGTTATTTGTATATGAAATGCATAGAATACAAACCATGATGCATACAGCCCTGACATAAAATACAAGGAACAAAAACCAGTGACTCACAAATGGCTGCGCCGAACGCAACAGCAGCGGAGCAGCAACCAGCACCAGTACAGGAACGAGGAGGAAGGAGAAGGACGGGCCGTCCTAAGCGCGCGAAGTGCTCCGGCTCCGCCCCCCTTCCAAGAAAGAGCACAGCGCGGGCCGCGCAAGACGCGGCCCCACCCCCTCGCCTGAAGTAGCCGTCATAAAAGTTAGAAGCGGGCGCCTGACGCACATGGTGCCCGGCCCGCAGCCTGACCCCCAAGCCAGGAGTCCGCAAAGGCCCAAGCCCAACAAGGGAACAGGCGGGATGGCCGGCCGGCAACACACACACCAGCCGGCACCGCCCCCCACCAATAGCAGAGACGACCACCCAGGCACGGCGCAATGCACCCACCGCCGACAGAGGTGGAGAAGCTCACAAGTACCGACAAACAGCTACACGTACAAGCACTCAGCTACACAAGCCCCCCCCCCCCCTTTCCTAGCGCAGGGAGAAGGGACCAAGCGGGGAAGGGAGGCATCACCATAAGGTGAATCGGGACGGGGCATCCCAATCCGGATCACCAGGCCGGATATCCGCGCTGCCCCATGGTATGGGGTCTAGCGGAGGAGCCAAGCTCCTAGGCACCTTGGGGTGCCGTCTACCCTTGCCCAGCCAGCAGCCTCTCACAATTAGGGCAAACAAAACATAGCCGAGCAGAAATAGACCAGAAGGGGGGCCGGGGTGTTACCCCAGCTACCTGCAAGCAGGAGACTTCATTCTTCTGTCTTGTCGCCATCTTGCAGAGAACAACACTGGGAGATAAGTGGGAGGTCCCAGGTATGTATAGACCAGGAGGGGCTCGTTTTTCAAGACTTCTCTGCAACATCGCCACCTGCAGGTGGGTTAACCCAAGTGTAATTATTAAAGTTGAAGCGGGGTGTGTGACATACTTAGAATATTAGATTTTTCCTTATACGATGATATCCAAAAGATGACGTGTGCTGTGTTTTCTTAATTCAATATAAAAATAAAGTGTCACTGGGCGGAGTGGCAGAACAAGCTTTCCCGTGTTACTGTTATGTCTGTGTTCTTCGTTGCGCGTATATTTCACTCCTTTAGATTATTTTGGAGGACCGAACGACACCAGAAAAATCTCTGAACCGTAGAGAGCAAAAGGGGTCTGCCCACGGTTTCCTTATCACTACTGAAACCATGAGGCTCAGGTCAATGGCAGCGACACCTTGCTAGTTCATATTAGCTAATAGGAGACTTGTTCTGGGAACCTTTAGTCCATTGGTGACCGGACTATAAGGAGCTAGAAGCAAACTCACCCATTTTGAAGTAGACCTCGTGCGATCTGGATCGGACCTCGGAAAGATCAGCCAAGATGGCCTTGTGGCCCTCGTGCAGCTCGGCATCTTGCTCTATCAGATGGCCGCTCACATTCTCTACAGGAAGCAGAAGAAAATTTTACGGTCACCTCAGGGTTTTTTCTGTTTTTTTATTTTTGTGGGTCTCTTTAAATAATCCCAGATTTCAGTTCTGTGTCAAGACAGGGGGCTCAGGCCAACTAGAGCAAAAAGGTGCTGGAAGTGCCTGGCTTGTGTGCACATAGAAGGTGTTACACCCTGTGTATTGGGTCTACAACCTGTGGGGGGGGGGGGGGGGGGGGGAAGGCATCTGAGTCCTGAACTTCCACTCCCGGCTCCCTGCAACCCCCAGGGATTAGGAGAGCAGAGTCTGCCTTGTCTGCAGTATAAGCATCAGGCCACTGAAGGGCAGTGCATCACCGATTAGTGAACCAGGAAGTGAGGCACCAAACAACTTCTCTGGAGAGGAGGGCGACATGTTACTGGTGTGTGTGCGTCATGTGTGTCCAGAGGTGCGCGTGTGCACTCCTCCCAGGTCGCCTTCTGCTTACCTCTTCTCACCCCACCCCTGACTATCTCTACTCATGTCTTCCAACTTGTCTCACCTTACATGTGCTCACCCCACTTCCCTATCTACTCTTCTTCCCTCTTCAGCTCTGTCCATCTCTTAAATGAATCCCCCCCCACCTCATCTGTCCAACACATCTTTCCACCTCATCTCTGCCTGCATGCTTTACCCACCTTGCTTCCCAGCTCACCTGTACCCACCACCTCCCACTTCTGCTCACCCCACCTCCTATCCACTTCTACTCCCTCTACTTCTTACCAGCTTACTTCGAACCCACCTTTCTACTTCTGCTCACCCACCTCTTACCAGCTCACCTTGCAACCAACCTCTTCCCACTTCTACTCCCCTTACTTCTTACTAGCCCACCTCTTACGGGCTCACCTTATAACCACCTCTTACCAGCCCACCTCCTACCCTACTTCTTACTAGCTCACTTTGTACCCACCTCTTTCTACTTATGCTCACCCCACCTCTACCCAATTCTGCTCACCCCACCTCTTACCAGCCCACCTCCTACCCTACTTCTTACTAGCTCGCCTTGTACCCACCTCTTACCAGCTCGCCTATCCACTTCTACTCTCTCTACTTCTTACCAGCTCACCTCGTACCACCTCTTTACACTTCTGCTCATCCCACCTTTTAACCACCTCTTCCCACCCCACCTCCTACCAACTTCTACTCCCTCTACTTTTTAATAGCTCACCTCATACCCAGCAATTTCCACTTCTGCTCAGCCCCACCTCCTACTTTTGCTTACCTCCTCCCATCTCATTTTTACCCCACATCTTCCCACTTCTGTTCAGCCCACCCCTGCTCAGCTTTGCATATACATACAAGCTTATACAATGCAAGGTTAGAGCTACTGGAATTACACAATTAAGCCCTTTGACCAAAAAAGGTTGTGCACCCTTAGCCTACAACTTAGACAAAGCTTTGACAGTCCCGCCTAAAGCTAGTCCTCGTCCATTTGAGCTTCGCCACCTTTGTAGCCAATCAGCTTTTATGTAGCTTTTACTTCCTGTTTCAGACAGAAATCTAGACTACTGCCATCTAATGGGTCAAAGGTTGAGGCTTAATGAGTCCTGAGAGGCAGGGAGCGACAGCTGCCTCCACACAGGACCCACCACAGGAAAGACTTTAAGGGTGGTGGAGAACCTTAGACAAGCTGGTAACTTTCACCCAGATCCAAATCTTGCATTTCTTCTAAAAGCCCACACGCTGAAGCCATGATAGGGCACCTCCCCTATATAACTTATGTATATAATAAATATACATTTAGCCCGCCCTCCGCACCCATTTTCTTGGTGATGCCCTCTATCATTTGTGCCACCAGGTGGTGTCCGCTAGCGATGAGCGCCTTCTCCTCAGCTAGCATCTCCAGATTGCCACCGATCGAGGTCTCCATCTTCTCCTGGTTGCTCTGCAGTTGCTCCTGTTGGCTCAATAGATCGCTCTGACTGCTGAGCACCTTCTGCAGGGACTCCGAGGTCAGCTCCTTCAGCTCCTCCTGTCCATCCTGCCAAAAAAAATAGATAACTGGGGTAAAAGCTGCCCAACACAGGACCTCAGATGGCTCACATCAGGGTCACAGGTCTGTTCAAGCCAGGGCTAAAAGCAACCAGCTGGAAGGACAAATTGCAGCACAGATCAGATGAGTATGTATACCTGGGCCCCATTGCATCCCATTCCCTTAAGACAAAAAGTCCACTTAAAGAGTACGTCCACTTTCGAATGAATTTATGAAAGTGTATATTGTGTGGCAAAAGGACGTCTTAAGGTTGTTGAGCTGATCTGGCATGTGTTTATGGCAGCAGTTTCCACCTGTTGCTATTGGCAACATGCACCAATGGCAGATTTGGTGTACATTGCAAATAGCTACAGATTGCAGATAGTTGCACAGAACACTGCTGCTGGGCATGTGTAAGGTTGGGTGAGCTCCCTCATCTCAGCAGCGGCCATAGAAGCAGTGTTGTGTGTGTACAAGGCCCACTTCTGTCATCCTGGTGCTTGTTGCCAATAGCAACCGTTTGAAAACTGCTTCTCGAAATCGCAGATAGATGGGAGAAAAAAAATGCTATATCCTTCTGGCACATTCAAAAATTCCATCCGAAGTGGAATTAACCTTTAAAGCCCTGCAGAAGAGGAAGACCATCAGATGAGCAAACAGAGCTGTCCCCAGTACAAAGACCTCCTGCTGGTTCCCCTCATACCTTCATCAGACAGAATGGACTGAATGGAAGGTCCCACATGGGACCACTGACTGGGGGAGCTCCAGTGGCCGGGCAGCTTCAAACAGAGGTCTTAAACCTCACCAATCTGCTGCCGCCTCCGGTTTTACCTTTGGGCACTATTTACTCACCTAGCCTGGGGATTCATTTTCTGATCTTCCAATCTGGCGCCTTTGCAGTGGCCATGAACAGGGTGCAATAGAGCCACCTAAAATCCTGCAAAACTTTGCTGAGCGGCTTTGAAGAGCACAAGCTGGTCCGATGTTCCTCTTTAAGACATCCAGTTTTCCGATGCGGAAGCGGGAACAACTGGGCCGTTCACCCTAGCCAATCAGAACCAGGTTCATCAACCCTTAGTACTCCTTAAGGTATGAGCTCGGCACCTGATATTTGGAGATCCCCAGTTTTGATCCACACTGCCACCCAATCATGGATCAAACAGATGCACTGAATTGGGCCAAAGCATCTGGCACCAGAACCAGGGTCCTGCAATCTTCCCAGCGAAAGTTATGACCTGCAAATTGTTCTCTAGCTATATGCTCCATGTCTCTTCGTGTGGCCCATGGGAAAAGGGAGGACACTGGTAGAACAGATCAGAAATATTATATAAAAAAAAAAAAAAAAAAAAAAAAAAAAGTTGTGTGCAGTTGCAGTGAAAGACCACTAGATGGGAGGATTCAGGATAACTAATGGAAGGCAAAAACCCAGAAATACAGATCTAGGTCTGGAAGCCTTCATTAGAAAGGTTAGAAGAGTAAAAAGGAAGGAGAGAGATACACTGTGTGGGGGATGCCCCTCAGGATTGGCAGAGGTAGTTTTGGAGGGAAAGTAGCAGCTACAATCACAACAGAGGGCATATAGGCCGGTGCAGGACATGTGCTCAGGGATGTTACCAGAGGAGCTGTAAACCATCTGTGATTGATCGATATAATGGGACAATGAGCTCAGAGGTGAAAGCCCCTTCACACAGAATAAGAAATAAAATCTAAGTTCATATTCCAAAGACAAGATGGCGCCGAGAGCAACACACCTTAAGAAGACCTGAACATGACTTATTTAGTTACCTACTACGCCGAGGGTGGAATGCGCTTACCAGATAAGGATGCCAGAAAGGGGATCAAGTGGGCCTAAAATTATCTGCCTGTGGTGGAGCGAGACCAGCTGTAGAGTTGTGTACCAGATGTGATGTGGATATTGGATTGTATAGCCTGACGTGTATTAGGAAACCGCTCAATAGAGGACCTGCTTCAGTTTCAGCCAAGTGTTGTGTGGATTTCCTCCAGGACTCTATAGTAACTGAGTAACTGGATGCCCTTCTATACACCAAAAGGTTCTGCTGTCCCGCACAGATAACCCGCTCCTCTACCCAAACACCCTCTAACCTCTAGTGTCCGTGTCTAACACCTCAGCATCTAGAAAAATAGCATAGCTTGGGGGGGGGGGGGTAGTATTCAATTCATGGAAGAGTGAGGGGATGTCAGGCTCCGCGCCTTTTGGGCCTCTTCCATTGATCTCTGCACGCAGCCCTAGAAGACAGCATCCTGACGAAGTGGTTCTCCACGCAACGCGTCGGTAACGGGTGTTTCAAGTAGGACTTGGACTTTTTGATCTGGTGATAAAACTTTTTTTCAATTGTCTTGATAATTGCACCTTCTGCTATGTATTGGAAGCGCTGTTAGCATTCTTTTTAAGTCTGTCATTGCACTAAGCACTTTGGCATATTTCTAGCACCTTTCAGATAGGGGCATCCCACAAGTGGTACGGGAAACCCCCTCTATTTTCACTTGCACATCTAGGCCTTCTGGCATTCTTTATAACTGTCATATTAAAGTCAACCAGCACATTATCTTTTATCTTCTTTATAAATATTTATGTGACCTTAATAATTGGTATATCCTAATAGTCCAGGAATGTCCACTTGCACCACCAGCAGTTGTGGTTATGTATAACCTTTTTATTATGTTTTTTAGCTGTATATGTCTATGTGGTATTTCCCATAAAGTCTAATTATGTCTTTTGTATAGAACTTGTTGTGCGGTTGTTTTTGGTGACATAGCAGCCTGTACTGGCAGACCGCGAATTTAGAATCTCAGTCACAGAAGTGCTTTGGGTGTTTGTTCTAAACCAGGCTATTCATCCATTGCACTGCTCAACAGCCCCACCTGGTGTTCAGCTCACTGCAACTACACGAAGCCTAGAGCGTAAGCTCTTGGGCTTGCCTTTTACTTCTGGGTTTTCCTTGGCCTGTGTACAGGAAGTGACTTCACTCTTGCCCTGAAACGTCCAGCCCAGCTTTATTGACAACACTATTTAAATGGACAGCTGGCCTGTATTCATTGCTGTGTTATCAGGTCAGTTCCTAGAAGCCGTGATTCCCGTTACCTGCAACTCCTGACTGTTATACTGGATTGACCTGGACTGCTTCCCGATCAGCTATTGGATTAACCCTTACACGGATTACACAGTTAGAATTTCAGATTGTTTATTGGATTTTGCTTGTTCTCTGCCAGCCCATGTTCGCGGATTGTTTAATGACTTTGCCTGTCTGCCGCCAACCCTGAAATCTGTATTTGGTTTGTCGCCAGCCTCTGAACACAGATTGTTTATAGACTTTGCCTGTCTGCCGCCAACCCCTGAAATTTGTATCTGTTATAGGTCTTTATTAAGCCCCTGAACTCTGTTCTGTCTTATTGACCTTCATTTCCATGCTTCAGCCCCACATCTGGAGCTCTGCCCAGCCCTCACTTCTTGCCAGAAGTCTACCTTTACCTTGGTTGTAGCCGGGAAGCCCGACTGTGAGCTGCTCAAGCAACCCTATCCATGGGCCCAAGGTCCATAAACCATTAACACAGAGGCTGTTGCATGTCGCTTACCTTCAGGATTTTCATGGCCTCCAGCTGAGTCATGGCCGTGTGCACCAAAGTGTTGACCGTGAGCTCTGTCCTCCGGCGGAAGTGGAGCTGGCGAGTGGCGTAGCAGACAGAGCGTGCACGGTTGCTGACAATGTGGTAGGCGTTCCAGGTATCAGGGTCCATGGGGGCCGTGCATTCCGCTAGTGCCTGACCAATAAAAAGACCGCGTCATGTTTCTTACATCACAGGCCCTCAAGGTTTAAGCTGCCCCCTATACAGACCGCCCTTCCCAGGGAGTCACAACTGCCTCATGACACAGATATCCTCCCATTAATCAGGCTGGGAGCCTAAAGGGGGCCTCTGCCCCACACATCCAGTATTCAGGGATGGAGCTGCTCCACGTGGACGTCTAACGGAGGCCTATGCCAATTCAGCTGCAACGAGTATGAAAGAGGCCAGTCAGTGGCTCCCCAGTCTGATCATCAGTGGGGTGATTGTGAAGTACATCCCTGCCATTTTAAGTGCCGCCGATTTTCCTCGAGTGCAGGTTTTGAGCAGAGGTGGTGGTAAGGAGCAAGCAAAAGGGTAGCGATGGTGGTGGGCAGTGTGTGGGACTTTGGTAGTGATGGTGGTGGGCAGTGTGTGAGACTTGGGTAGTGATGGTGGTGGGCAGTGTGTGGGACTTGGGTAGTGATGGTGGTGGGCAGTGTGTGGGACTTGGATAGTGATGGCGGTGGGCAGTGTGCGGGATATAAGCAGAGGTGGTAAGCAGGAAGTATGTGGGCAGGAAGCAAAAGGGTAGCGATGGTGGTGGGAAGTGTGTGGGACTTGAGTAGAAATGGTGGTGGGCAGTGTGTGAGACTTGGGCAGAGATGGAGGCAGTGTGGGGAATTTGGGAAGAGGTGGTGTTAGGCATTGTGGGCAGCAAGCAAAAGGAAAGTGATGGTGGTGGGCAGTGTGTGGTGCTTTGGTAGTGATGGTGGTGGGCAGTGTGCGGATATGAGCAGAGGTGGTAGCAGGCAGTATGTGGGCAGGAAGCAAAAGGGTAGTGATGGTGGTGGACAGTGTGTGGGACTTGGGTAGTGATGGTGGTGGGCAGTGTGCGGATATGAGCAGAGGTGATAGCAGCCAGTATGTGGGCAGGAAGCAAAAGGGTAGCGATGGTGGTGGACAGGAGTGGTGGTGGGCAGTGTGGGGGATTTGGAAAGAGGTGGTGTTAGGCATGGTGGGCAGCAAGTAAAAGGGTAGTGATGGCGGTGGGCAGTGTGTGAGACTTGGGTAGAGATGGTGGTGGGCAGCATGCGAGACTTGGGCAGAGATGGTGGTGGGCAGTGTGGGCAACAAGCAAAAAAGCAAATTATGTGAGTACTCACCTGTAGAATGGTTTTTGTTCTTGCATGGCACTGCCCGCATCGGTATTCATAATAGTTGGGTTATTCCGCCACAAGGTGGCGCAGTGGCACTGCAGAAAAGCTGTGGCTTGTCCCGGCCCCCTATAACAACGGGCTTAACCATAGAGTCCCCAAAGTAAACAAGCAGTGAGACAAGAAGCCGGGAGAGAATAAGTAAAAAATGTGAAAAAAGGTAAAAACCCCAATTGACTTGAACAATCACCATAAAGAGGCAACCAAGAATAACGTTAACAAGGGTGGGGCGAAGTGGGCCGTGCCATGCAAGAACAAAAACAATTCTACAGGTGAGTACTCACAGAATTGCTTTTTTTCTTTATTGCATGGCACGACCCGCTTCGGTATTCATAACAGTTGGGACATCCAAAAGCAGTGTCCAGAGTAGGGTGGGATCCCCAATGAGTAACGGGCAGTAGTTCAAGTCACTACCGCTTAAAGCACCTTACAGCCAAAAGCAGCATCCGCTGAGGCCTTAAAGCGGACCTTCACTCTAAATAAGAGTCTATCTTATATGTTTCCCACACCCTGTACATACAGATTGCTCACATTAAAAATCATCCTACCTGCATCTACTGCATTTTATAAGCCTTTAAACATCCAAGATGGCGGCTTATGGAAGCTGCCATTTTTGCAGGCAGCCTGCAAACAGGAAGTGACTGTGCTGCTCTGCATTCTGGGACTGCTGACCTTTCCCTGACCCCAGCTCTGCTCTGTCTGAGCAAAGCACAGCTATAACCCGCCCCCCTCTCCTCAGTAAGTGTGATGCTTCTGAGTCAAGATGGCGGCGCCCGTATCCTAAATTCCCGAACAGAGTTGCAGCCCAGTGGGGGAAAGTATAATAAATTAGTGACTAAACATGTAAAATATATTAATTTTAGATGCTGAGGAATTGTTTTTTAAGAGTTTGGGCTTTTCATTAAATCAGGGTGAAGGTCCGGTTTAACATCAACCTTGTAAAAAACTTAGAAAAAAAAAAGTATGAACAGAAGACCAAGTAGCGGCCTTGCAAACTAGTTCAACAGAAGCTTGGTGCTGAAAAGCCCAAGAAGCACCAATAGCATGAGTGGAATGAGCAGTAATCCTAAAGGGAGGTTCCTTCCCCTTAGCAGAATAGGCTTGAACCACCGCCTGACGGATCCACTTGCTGATAGTGGATTTAGCCTGAAAGGCTCAGTGGCGACCAAATAAAACTTCAGAGCCCTGACCACATCTAGGGTATGCAGAGTCCGCTCCTTAGAATTAGCAGGATTAGGACACAATGAAGGCAAGACAATGTCCTGATTAAGATGAAAGGCAGACACAACCTTTGGCAGGAAGTCCAGCTTAAGCCGAAACACCACCTTATCCTGATGCCTCTCAAAATAAGGTTTGATGGAAAGTGCCACTAGCTCAGAAACTCGCCTTACAGAAGTGATAGCCACCAGAAAGGCTACCTTAAGGGTCAGAATAGACAAGGTAGCATCACAGATAGGCTCAAAGGGAGGCCCTTGCAGAGCAGACCACACCAGATTAAAATCCTAGACTGGTAGCAAAGGCTTACAGGGTGGACGCACATGAGAAACACCCTGAAAAAAGGTTTTAACCAACCAGTGATTGGCAAAAGATCTTTGGAAAAAAATTGCCAGAGCTGAAACATGGCCTTTTAGGGTACTAAGTTGAAGGCCCTGATCCAAACCATGTTGCAAGAATTCCAGAATCCTGGGAATAGAAAACACCCGACAGGGAAGAGACTTGGACTCACACCAGGCAATGTAAGCATGCCAGACCTTGTAATAGATAAAGGACGAGGACTTCTTCCTAGCCCGAATCATGGTAAGAACAGAAGCAGGCAACCCCTTTCCCATCAATATGGAGGTTTCAGCAGCCAAGCCAGAGTTTGTAAATTGGGATGGCGTAGCTGCCCCTGGGTGAGAAGATCTGGATCCTTGGGCAACACTTGCTGGTCTACTGCCAACCGCACGACGTCTGTGAACCAAACTCTTCTTGGCCAACAAGGGGCCACCAGGATGGCTGGTACCCGCTCCTGGGCTATCTTGCGCATGACCCTGCCCAGGAGAGGGATTGCCAAGGCATCCGTGGCAAAGGCCAGAGGATCCTGAGACAGACAAATCTGGGAAGTTTGTGATTGTGATGGGATGCAAACAGGTCCACGTCCAGCTGACCCCAGCGAGGGACGGGGAGGGAGAGAAACACCTGGTTGTTTAGAGACCACTCCCCCAGACGAGACGTCCCCCTGCTCAGGGAGTCCGCCACCTGGTTTTCCACCCCTGGGATGTAGACCGCTGAGATGCAGGGAACATGCTGTTCCGCCCAAAACAGAATCAGGGACACTTCCTTGAAGGCTCGCTTGCTCTGAATCCCTCCCTGATGGTTGATGTAGGCAACCGTCGTCTGAGCGAATCCGACCTCGGAAGTGAGTGGATAGGCGAGAAAGAACCAACCTGATCGCACTCCGTTCCAGGATGTTGACGGAAGCATGGGCCTCCCATGGAAGGACCTGCCCCCCAGAAAGTTCCTTGAGTCCAGCCACCACGAGAGAGACTCTCTGGCCAGGGGAGACCGAACAAATTTCTGATCCAGGGACACAGGGTCCTGATCCCAAACTGACAAGAGGTGCAACTGAAGAGGTCTCATGTGAAACTGAGCAAAGGGGACTGCCTCGAAGCAGGACACCATCAGGCCCACCAACTGCATCCCCTGACGGATGAAGGGACAAGGACACGACAGCAGAGCCCGAGCCTGCAGCTGAAGACCCTCCACCTTCTGCTGAGGAAGGAACACCTTGACCCGAGAGGTATCCAGAGTCATGCCCAGAAAGGTCCTCACCAATGACAGGGACAGAGAAGGCTTGGAATAGTTGATCACCCAACCGAAAGACTCCAGAGTGGATGTCACCATTTGAGTGTCCCGCTCGGCCTGAGGAAAAGACTCGGCCACAATCAGGATGTTGTCCAGGTAAGGAATGATGCGGATGCCCTGGTTCCTTAGCAGAGCCATCACCCCCGCCAGCACCTTGGTGAACACCCGAGGTGCCGAGGTGATACCGAAGGGTAGAGCCACAAACTGGTAATGCTGACCCTGCAGCTCGAACCTTAGAAATCTCTGATGACCTGGGAAGATAGGCACATGAAGATAAGCATCCTTATGTCCACAGTGGTCATGAAGTCGCCCGGGCGAAGGGTACTGACAGCAGAGCGCAGCGTCTCCATGCGAAAATGCTTGAATCTGACAAATTTGTTGAGGCCCTTCAGATCCAGAATGGGCCTCAGAGAGTCGTCCTTTTTGGGGACCGTGAAAAGATTGGAATAGTACCCCTGACCTTTCTTGATGAGGCAGCAAATGACTCCAGCCTTCCATCCTTGGCTAGAACATCAAGACGTTCCCCAAAGAGCCGCAGCCCCACGAAGGGGAGGCCAGTGAGAGCTTTCTTAGCCGCAGCGTCAGCTGCCCACTGGCGCAACCAGACAGAGCGGCGCATAGCCACCAGCGCAGAGGTCCTTCCACACAGCCGCACAGCATCATCCATAGCAGTAAGGATAAAGGCCACAAAATCAGTGCAAAGTAAGAGTCCTATATTCCTCCCCCACACTACCAGCTGTTTTGCCATCAAGGAGACGCTTAAGCAGTTTAAGGGCAATAGCAGTAATGGTGGCAGCACATACAGGGCGGGTAGCGATAACCCTTATCGCCGAAGGGCTTCACCGCCCGAGACGTCCTTTTCCCAATCGTAAGAGGTGCTGCTGGAATTCCAGAGTCATCCGTGAGAAAACAGGAACAGCCTTTACAAGGGCTAGTGAATTGTAATATAGCGTTTCCCCCAATAAGAGACAGAACTCAGTATTGAGGGTGAAGATGAACTCAACTTTATTAGTGCCACACTGGGCCTTATATGCAAGCCTCCATGCAAGGGACCTCCCCCATGGACCTGATGGAGGACTGCATGACAAATACACAGACCAATGGGAGCAGGGCACACAATCCCTCAACTCTGCCAGTGACGCACTCAGCAACACAATAGACGTCTGTAATACACTCAATCAGAACAATGCCATTGTCTGTGATGTAATCAATCAACACAATGGCAGTCTAATACAATCCAAACTACAATGACATTGCCTGTTAACAGTATCAAAATACAATGACATTGTCTGGAACCTAATTAAGAAAAGGCCAGTGAATGACCCGGTGGGCAAATGAATAGTGATGACATCCAAAAGGCAGAGCGTCTGTCACAATGCCCCCTTTTTGTGGAACACCCGGCAGACCCGGATTGACCCTGTTCGGGTTAACGTGGGGCTGTCCGGACTCTTGTTATGGGCAGAGTTCTGTGTAAGGACAAGTCTGCAAATAGTGAGTAACAGGACTAAACATTGGCGTGGGCTGTACATAGGAATCGGTCATGGGTGGGGTCCAAACACTGGGATATTGTGGCGTTGGTGAGTTCAGCACCAAAGTCCTTGGTTGGATGTGTGCACAGGTGCTTTGCTTTCTTATAGCTGGTCCCAGTTTCAATCTCTTTCCATGGAAGCTGATCGGAGAATCCACAATCTTCTGCACATCTATATCATCGTAAAAGGAGACAAAACCATAACCCTTAGAAACACCAGAGGCATCCCTAATAATTTTGACACTCTTTACAGCGCCATACTTTGAAAAGAAATACTTAATTTCATGCTGATCAATCCAACGGTCAATGCCCCCAACAAAAATAGTGTTTGGCATAAGTTTCCCTTCTGGAAGGACTTAACTTGACGGCTGATCCTCTTCTTGGCTTCGTGTAACAGACATGACGTGATGCAGACGAAACCCCTGGGTCTCCCCGACCAGTGGGCTGGAGTCGGCAGCTCGGGCTGGAGACCGGGTTGTAACAGGGTTGACGCTGGCTGGCCCAGAGGTAGCGTAGGCAGAAGTCATTGGTCCTAGATCATTTCCCAATAGTACTTCTGCTGGTAAGTTGTCCATAAGTCCCACCTGTACCCTGCCGGATCCAGCGCCCCAGTCAAGATGTACTCGGGCAGTGGGGAGTCGAAACACAGCTCCTCCCACCACCCTTACTGCAACGGTGTGTCCAGTGCGGTCTTTGTTCTTGACCAAATGAGGTTGGAGCAAGGTAAGTGTAGCTCCGGTGTCGCGTAATCCTTGCGCGGTGCGCCCATTGACTCGTACCTCCTGGCAATGGTGCTGTCGGTTGTCTTGGATGGCCGCTTGTACGGGATCAGCTTCATACAGTAACCCCAGATACTCTTCCGAACTGCTCTCAGCTTCCAAACAGTGTGCCACAGGAGTACGGGAGGTGGAAGGTTGCTTTTGCCCCCACGTGTTTCGGGGAAGCTCTAGGGCGCAATCACTGCGATAATGTCCCCATTGTTTCCAACGATGGCACTGAACTGTGGAGAGGTTCGGTTGCTGCGCTGGCCTATGTGGCCCAGAGTCACGAGTTGGCGCTGAAGACACAGGTGCTTGAAATTTGATGGGAGGTTGTGGTTTTGGAGTGGACTGTTCTGTCCGGCGCGCATTGGTGTACTCGTCGGCTAGACGAGCAGCCTCAGGTAGCGTTAGAGGCCTCCGGTCACGTACCCACCCTCTTAGCTCTGGTTGAAGGGCATTGAGAAAATGTTCTAGTAAAAACAACTGTAGTACATCCTCCGCGGTCGTGGCTTTGCATCCAGTGACCCAGTGTGATGCTGTACGATGGAGGCGACATGCCCACTCCGTGTAAGAATCCCCTCCCTTCTTTTGGGATTCCCGAAATAGTCGCCTGTAGGCTTCTGGGGTGACAGCGTACCGGGCTAACAAAGCCTCCTTTACCAGATGGTAGTGTGGTAAGTCCACATCAGGGATGGCCCGGAAAGCATCGGAAGCTTTCCCAGATAGTTTCCCTGATAATATGGTGACCCATTCCTCCGTGGGTACCCAGTGTAAAGCGCACTGGCGTTCAAAATCGGCCAAAAATCCGTCAATCTCGTCGTCACTTTCCTGGAAGGACTTAAATGCTGCAAATGGAATCTTTCTCCCCCCAGTGTAACTGAGGCTGAGAGGCTGCTGGGTTGAAAGTCGCCGATCTTCCTTTCGCTTACTGGCCTCTGCCTCCGCTGCGGCGAAGACTCGGTCGATCAGTTCCTGTGATGAATTCGGGCCATAGACCGACAATCTGTTCCGAAACGCTTGAACAAGAGCAGCGTCTTCATCGATCTCTATATTGGTTTCAGTCCTCACTGCTGCACGATCCATTTCGATCAGCTCGGCTATCAGTTCCCGACGTGGGCGGTTGCTAGCTGACCTTCCCCGGCTCTCGAGTAGATCCTTCAGGGTCAGCCTTTTCAACTTGTCCTACTGACTCTCCATCAGGGTAGCACTCTCTCTGGGTAGAAAGGACCATCCCACCGCTGCCACCAATTGTAGCGATAACCCTTATCGCCGGAGGGCTTCACCGCCCGAGACGTCCTTTTCCCAATCGTAAGAGGTGCTGCTGGAATTCCAGAGTCATCCGTGAGGAAACAGGAACAGCCCTTACAAGGGCTAGTGAATTGTAATATAGCGTTTCCCCCAATAAGAGACAGAACTCAGTATTGAGGGTGAAGATGAACTCAACTTTATTAGTGCCACACTGGGCCTTATATGCAAGCCTCCATGCAAGGGGACCTCCCCCATGGACCTGATGGAGGACTGCATGACAAATACACAGACCAATGGGAGCAGGGCACACAATCCCTCAACTCTGCCGGTGACGCAATCAGCAACACAATAGACGTCCGTAACACAATCAATCAGAACAATGCCATTGTCTGTGCCGTAATCAATCAACACAATGGCAGTCTGTAATACAATCCAAACTACAATGACATTGCCTGTAACAGTATCAAAATACAATGACATTGTCTGGAACCCAATTAAGAAAAGGCCAGTGAATGACCCGGTGGGCAATTGAATAGTGATGACATCCAAAAGGCAGAGCGTCTGTCACAGGGCGCAATCCAGCCCCCACAGAGGTAAAAGCATGGCAGGCCAATTGATCCATGCGCCGGTCCTCACCGTCCCTCAGAGTGGTAGTGTCAGGGGAAGGCATGACCGAAGTATTGGACAAGCCTAGCACGGGAGCGTCCACTTCAGGAGGAAATGACCACCTCTTAACAAGATCAACGGGAAAGGGATAACTTTTATCCAAACCCTTGGGCACCGCAGGCATCTTGTTAGGACGTTCCCATTCTTTAAGCACCAAGGTGGTAAAATGTTCCTGCTCAGGGAACTCTAGACACTGTTTACCAGGGCGAAAAGCTCCTCCTTTCTTTTATCTACCTCAGGGGCAGCAATGTGCAAACTTTCAAAAATATGTAACAGCAGATTATCAGTGTCCTCAAGGTACCATGATTCCTCTCCGGACGCAGACCCAGGGTCACTATCGCAACCCTCCTGCTGGTTCCCAGAGGAGTCAGAATCCTTGGAGAGCTCTCCCATCTCAAGAGGGTGACAGCCACCAAGCTCATCAATCTCCACATACATCTCAGTAAGGGGAGCAGGCCTGGGGTCCAGGTGTCTTCTTGCCAGAGGCCTTCCTAGGAACCGTCCTGGCAAGCTGCTTTTCAATGTTAGCCACCCGCAGAGCCAAATGAGCATGTGACTCCCTGCCAACATTCCCCTCACTGGGGCCCACTTGCAGGAGAGTAGGTGAAGCCGAGTGAGGCGCAGAGCTGGGAAGCGAAGCAGGCAAACCAGCTTGAAGCGCAAGGACGCGGAACGCAGTACAAAGCGGCGCGGCAGCTAAAAACACCAGAAAACACACCAAAAAACACCACAGATATGACTACTTGCCGCCACCCCCTCCCCCCCCCCCCCCTTCCCCAGGTGGGAAGAGAGAGAGAAGCAGCGGCAAGCAGCCATAGTCAGGGAGGGAGGGGGGCGCGGGGAGGGGGCCCAAAGGGAAAAGAGGACACAGTCCCCCAAACTACTTGCCCCCTCAGAAGCTATGACAAACTCTGCATCCCTAGTAGGCTCACCTAGTAGGCTACCCTTTGTGGAACAGGGTCTGCGGCTTGGAGCAGCGCTCCAGGAGCACTTGACCCTAGTGCTCTTCTACCTTCACCCGATCTGTCAGCCAAGGCTGGGAGGCAGTGAGGGTCCAGAAACGGATGGAAAGACTTGCAGGGCCGCAGGCTTGGTTGCCCCGCTCACCTGCGCAAGAGAGTGCCATCTGCTAACTTCGCAGTATCACTGCAGAGGAAACACTGGGGAACTCTATGGTTAACCCTGTTTTTATAGGGAGCCGGGACATGCCACAGCTTTCTGCAGTACCACTGCGCCACCTTGTGGCAGGCTAAACCAACTTATGAATACCGATGCGGGCCGTGCCATGCAATAAAGAGTAGAGATGATGGTGGGCAATGTGTGGTACATGGGCAGAAGGGGTGGCAGGCAGTGTGTGGGCAGCAAGCAAAAAATTAGAGATGGTGGTGGGTGGTGGGCAGTGTAAGGAGGAATTTGGGAGGAGGTGGTGTTTTGCTTGCTGCCCACAATGCCTAAGGGCAGAGATGGGGGTGGGCAGCATGTGAGTCTTGGGCAGAGATGGTGGTGGGCAGTGTGAGTCTTGGGCAGAGATGGTGGTGGGCAGTGTGAGTCTTGGGCAGAGATGGTGGTGGTGGGCAGCATGTGAGTCTTGGGCAGAGATGGTGGTGGGCAGTGTGAGTCTTGGGCAGAGATGGTGGTGGTGGGCAGCATGTGAGTCTTGGGCAGAGATGGTGGTGGGCAGTGTGAGGGGGATTTGGGAAGAGGTGATGGTAGGTAGTGTGGGCAAGAAGCAAAAGGTTAGAGATGGTGGGCAATGTGTGGGCAGGGGGCAGCGATTGTGGCTGGCAGTAGGCAGGGCTGCTGGAAGCTTTACATGCAGTGACTGGTGCTTTACGTTACCTGATGCCCGAGTTCCCATGCAGCACCGGGCAGTGGCATAGTTAACCCTCAGCTAACTCCCTGCAACCACTTCCCGAGACACACATTACTCGGTGCTGCAGACCCATGGCTCGGTGCGGGCCGTGCTTGGTCAGATGACTCTGCAGGCTGCTCACCATCCCCGGATGCAACTGGCGAGGGGACCGGTGAGGTCACTGGTCAAGGCAACCTACGCACTGAGCAGAGGTCACATTGCAGTGATGTGTGTAGTGCTACGCATGAGACACTTAAGGATGCATGTTGCAGCACAAACAAATGTAGATATTAATCCAAATCCCTTAACAAAACTTTAGGACTCCTCACTCACCATGTCCTCTGTACAGGGGTAAGTTTTACGACCCTCCACCTCCGCCTGGCAGTTGAAGAGCGCCACACCCAGCTTTGCGATTTCTTCTTCCGACATCTCAGTACAGGAAGCCCTCAGCTGGCTGACCACCTGTCCCATCACAAAAGGAAAAAAAAATTACTCGAGGCCCGCTGAACCCCCAATCCTGATTGGGAAGATCCAAAACAGAGGGGGCTATTTATGTGCAGGAAGGGGCTGGAGTGGCCCTTAAACTACCCTAATATGTTAGTTCTGTTTACCAATTTCCCCACAGCAGGTCAGTGGTCACATCAGATGGCTCAGAGGGCCACAGGTTGAGCAAGTGTGCTTTAGACTATAATGCATAAAAGTGCTGGGATAAGCCTCGGCAACAGAGCCATAGCCAGCAACATATACAATGCTGTTAATTACCACTGCGTGTATTGACTTCATTGCTCAACCTTTAAATTAGGAACTGGTTGAGGTAAGAGATCCCTGGGACGGCACACAGGGATGTTACCATAGGGCAGTGGTACTCAACTGGCGGACCGGGGTCCGAATGCGGACCTCTGCTCCAGATTTCCGGACCCTTGCCCCGACAGTCCTGCACTCAGTTGCTTCTATGTTGCCATGCTCAGTGCTGCCCCCTTTACTTGATCAGCAATGTAGTGCTTAGTCTCCCCACCAGTGTCATGATTTTGCTGCCTGGCACCCAGCATTGCAATATGTAGCACTGCATGGGCCGGAGTGGCAGTGCAAGGTACACACAAACTGTTTATCCGACTCTTTGCCTCATCCAATCCTGTCCACTGCCCCAGATTAGCCCCATCTATCTCTGCCCCATCCATCTCCAATCCCCCAGTTCAAGCCCGTCCATTCCTGGCCCACTAGCTTTGCCCCATTTATTCCTGGCCCACTAGCTTTGCCCCAATCATTCCTGGCCCACTAGCTTTGCCCCATTCATTCCTGGCCCACTAGCTTTGCCCCATTCATTCCTGGCCCACTAGCTTTGCCCCATTCATTCCTGGCCCACTAGCTTTGCCCCATTCATTCCTGGCCCACTAGCTTTGCCCCATTCATTCCTGGCCCACTAGCTTTGCCCCATCCATTCCTGGCCCACTAGCTTTGCCCCATCCATTCCTGGCCCACTAGCTTTGCCCCATCCATTCCTGTCCCCCCAGCTTTGTGCAGCTCTGCCTGTCCCCCCCCCCCCCCCCAGATTTCTAACTGCCCCCCCCCCCCCCACACGTTAACAGCCCCCGTCCAGACCTTCACCTGTCACAGGATGCCCGTATATGGACCTTTACAAGTAGTGGTTGAGTACCCCTGCCATAGAAGCTGTAACCCATCCAACTCCTCGAAGACGGTGGCATGCCAGAAAGGGGATCAAACAGGCCTAAAATTTGCCTGTGGTGGAGCGAGACCAGCCGTAGAGCTGTGTACCAGATGTGATGTGGTTATTGGATTGTATAGCCAGACGTGTATTAGGAAACCGCTCAATAGAGGACCTGCTTCACTTTCAACCAAGTGTTGTGTGGATTTCCTCCAGGACTCTATAGTACCTGAGTAACTGGATGCCCTTCTATACACCAGAAGGATAAGCACAGCCTAATTTATAAGTGTTGCAGGCCCTGGGGGAAATATGTTACTATTCCCCATCACTAATCAATGGGACTCTAGAGCTGGACCACTGTAATTCCCACACAACCAGCAGCACACAGAGTATTTACAAATTTAAAAAAATGTATTATACAATGCAAATATAATATAATATAATATATATATCCAATGCATGAGATATGTGCTAAACATACATATGACAATATTAAAAAACATGAAACAAAGCTAATTAATGATGAAGTGGTTAACGGACCACGCAACGCGTCGGTGAGGTAAGTGGGGAGAAAGGGGGCTTCTTTGGATTAAATCTGTTGCATAATACATTCTGTATCGGCTGCCGTCTGCCTAGCACCTAATATTCTAAGTATGTCACACACCCCGCTTCAAGAATCCATAACATGTGGGTAATATCGTCCTGAAGAGGGCGTTCCTGCAGAGATGATAGTAAAAGAAAGCCCCTCCCTGATCCATAAATACCTGGGACCTCCCACTCATCACCCAGTTTTCCATCTCTGCAAGACGGCGAGCAAGTCAGAAGATGATGTCTCCTCCTTGCACTGGGGGAGTTCAGGTAGCCGGGGTAACTCCCGGCCTGTTTGTTGAATATTCCCGCTCGGCCTTCTTCTCTCTGAGTAACCCCTTATATTATATGCCTCCTCAGTTTTGGCTGCGGGCCCGAGCGAGGGTATACTGGCACCTCTGGTGCTTAGGAGCAGTGCTCCCCCCGTGAGACCCTAAAATAAGAGGGTAGGCGGTGGTTCCGGGTTGGTGATCCCGGTTTGGGATGCCCCGTCCCTTGGTATTGCCCCTGGGGTGGGTCCCTCTTCAGTCCTCATCTTGTTCATCTGTGGGGGTTGGGGGTCTCCTTCCTAAGGCCTGTAGTTTCCCGCTTTCCTCGGTGGTGCTGTGTCACCTGTGTGGCTGCGGGTGTATTTTTTTTTGGTGCTTGTGCTACTTTTTCGGGCCGCCATGTTGGCCGGGGCGCCGGGTGCTTTGCTGCTTTTACCTCACGTTAGTTGGGGGCGGGGCCGGCCCGCGGCGCGCTGCCGCGGCCGATACCCCGTTTTCTTACTGTGCCGGTTAGGCCGGGCGGGTGCGACGCTGGACTCTGCGGTCGCACCCGCCGGGCGTGTCATTTTGGCCGGCGCCGCGGCAGCGGAGGCGCCGGTTTTCAGGGGGGTGAGTCCCGTTGGCGGCAGAGGGAGATGCGTCCTCGTCGGAGGGGGGGGGGGCGGGGCCGGGTTTTCGGCGCGTCGCCGCGGCTCCGCCCCTCCCTCCTCTCTGCTTCTGGCGCCGATGCGGAGCCTTGTCAGCTCCATGCTGTTCAGGGAAGGGGCGTTTCTCTTTGCTTCGCGCGCTCTGCGCCCTGGCCACGCCCCGGATTCCTTGCCTGCGTCTCCTCATGCTCGTGGTGGACTCCATCGTTCCCTAGGATCTGTGAGTGGCCCTGTGGGTCCTATTTATCATAGCCTTTTTTATTGTCTTCTGGTCATATATTTACGGGGTTCCTTCTGTCTTTCAGGCGGAGTGTTCTATCGGGAGTGTCATCATTAGTAATTAGAGGGTTTCTCCCGGTCCTAGATTCCTGGGTTCTCTTAGTCTTAAATCCTCCCACTTGGGACATTAAAGGGGCATCCCAGGTTGCTTATTGGCGTAATTCCCTGGGTCATTGCGACTAATAAAGTTCACCTTATGGAGGCATCCCCGGATACTGGGGCAGGGGCCCCTTCGGGGCATCCCAAAAGATGCATGTTGTGTGGTGCATCCATTACAGGGGATGATGTACTGCTTTGTATACCTTGTGCACAGCAAACTATTGCGCGGCAGTCCGGATCCCAGGCTTCTGGGTCAGCTCCGCCGGCCGAGTCATCTCAACCTCCCACCCTGACACGCGCTCCGTGTGACGTTGTCATGGGCAGGGATCTGCAAGCTGAGATGTGCGCCAGATTGGCCAACCTTGAGAAAATGGTTTCCAGTTCGGCCGCCCGTAAGGCCCCGGCCAAGAGGAAGCATTTGTCCCCGGCTTTGCCGGCTGATGACCTGGACGAGTTTAATAATCTGGATTGGTCTGATTATTCTGGGCTAGAGGAAGGTGAGGTTTCTGAGGGCTCAGAGGTTTCGGACGATGAACAGTCTGCGGGCGCTGATGAGGAGCTTAGTGAGTTAGGGAGATCCTCGGACTCTCCTCACGCGCTGGCGCTGATGTTGGAGGTTCTGAAGATTTCCCCTCCCGAGGTGGCGTCTCAGCAGGAGGGTGAGTTGTTTGAGGAGTCCAGGCCGCGCTTGGAGTTTCCTTCACAACGGCACTTTCACAAGATCATTGATAAGGAATGGGACAGGCCGGCTAGGCTCCCTGGCATCCCTCAGGGGTGGGACAAGAAATACCCTTTCCCTTCGGAGGTGGTTAAGCGCTGGGTTTCCCCTCCCGAGGTCGATGCTCCGGTTCTGGGGTTGTCTAATTCCTCGGTTTTAAATAGGCCGGATTGCTCCACCCTTAAGGATGGGGAGGATAAACGTATTGACCAAATGGCGTGTCATGGCTTTACTAGCGTTGGGTCAGCCATACAGCCTGTGTGCGCTTCTGAGCTTATGGTGTTGGCTGCCAGGTCTGTGGTCAGGGACTTGTTGACATCTTCCGGGCTTCGCCCTGGTAGTGCTGAGTTCCTTAGCCTCAAACGGTGTGAGTTGTTTTTGTCCTTTGTATTAACTGCCTTGGATGACACTTTGATCATGTGTGGTAGGACATCGGCTTTGTTGGTGACTATTCGGCGGTCGGTCTGGCTGCGCCAGTGGGCGGCCGACTTCATGTCTAAAAAGTCTCTGACGGCTTTACCCTTTGTTGGGTTGAGGCTCTTTGGAGAAACATTGGACTCCGTCACCAAGGGCGGTAGGTTGCCTCAACGTAAAAAGCAGCGCCGTTCCTTTCGGGGGGCGCCTGCTTTTACAACTTCCTTTCGTGGGGCCAGATTTGGCAGAGGATCTGCGTCCCAATCTTCCAGAGGAGATTCCGGGAACAGGGGCAGGGGACGTGCCCGTTCTGGATACCATTGGGGTTCTAAGCCCAAGCCGGCTATTAAGCCGGCCCAGCAATGAGGGGGCGCCCTCACCCTTGCGGGTGGGGGGACGGCTGAGACACTTCTCCCGGATCTGGGATCAAGAAGTCTCGGACAGATGGATCCGGGAAGTGGTGTCTTCCGGTTACAAGCTAGAGTTCGAGCTCCGCCCCCCCTCCAGGTTCTTCAGGTCTCGGATGCCTTCGGAGCCTCTGGTGGCGCAGGGGCTCCTGGTGGCAGTAAAGAATCTTCTGGACATGGCTGTCATTTGCCCAGTGCCCCCCTCGGAGCAGGGCAGGGGCTTCTATTCCAATCTGTTCACGGTTCCCAAGAAGGACGGGTCGGTCCGTCCTATCTTGGATCTGAAGTTTCTCAACAGGTTTATTCGGCCGCGCAAATTCCGCATGGAAACGCTGCGCTCGGCCACTCTCTTCGTCAGGGAGACTTTCTGACGTCCATAGACATCAAGGATGCTTATTTACACGTTCCGGTTTTTCCAGCACACCAGAGGTTTCTCAGGTTTGTGGTGGAGGATCGGCATTTTCAGTTTGTGGCACTTCCTTTCGGTCTCACCTCAGCCCCTCGGGTTTTCACCAAGGTGCTAGCGGGGGTGATGGCACTGCTCAGAGTTCAGGGTATCCGCATTGTGCCCTATCTGGACGATCTACTGATCATGGCCTCTTCTTTCAACCAAGCGGAGTTGGACACCGGAGTGGTGGTGTCCACTCTGGAGAGGTTCGGTTGGGTGATCAACCACCCCAAGTCTTCTCTTTCTCCGTCCAGAGTTGTGACCTTTCTGGGGATGTCTCTGGACACCTCGCAGGCCAGGGTGTTTCTGCCCCAGGCCAAGATTCTTTTGATTCAGGAGTTAGTTCAGCTTCTCTTGTTGGCCCCTCATCCGACCATCCGGCTAGGGATGAGGCTGGTGGGTTTAATGGTGGCCTCATTCGAGGCAGTTCCCTTTGCGCAGCTCCATACGAGGGCGCTTCCGCTTCATCTGCTGACGGTTTGGGACAGGTCGCAGTCGTCATTGGACCGGTCCTTCCGGTTGACTCCCCGAGTTCGTCGTTCCCTACAATGGTGGCTGGGGTCTGTCAATCTGTCGAAAGGCAGATCCTTCCTGGCTCCACGTTGGGAAACGGTCACCACGGATGCCAGTCTGTCAGGTTGGGGGGGTGTTTGGAAGGACCTCCAGTTTCAGGGTCTGTGGAGTCCGCAGGAGGCTCACGAGCCCATCAATATTCTGGAGTTGAGAGCCATCAGGTTGGTTCTGTTTCGCTTGACTCATCAGTTGAGAGGCCTGCCAGTTCAGGTCCGGTCGGACAACAGGACGGCGGTTGCTTACATCAATCACCAAGGAGGGACTCGCAGCAGGAGTGCCCTCAGGGAAGTGTCTGATTCTGGACTGGGCCGAGGCCCACGTCCCGTGTATCTCAGCAGTCTACATTCCGGGGGTGGAGAACACGGAGGCGGACTTGCTGAGCCGGGCCTCCTCTCGTCAGGGGGAGTGGTCTCTCAGTCCCAGGGTGTTTCGTTCGATATGTCTCAGGTGGGGGGTCCCAGCGGTGGACCTCTTTGCCTCTCGTCACAATCACAAGCTTCCAGTCTTTGTGTCTCTCTCGCAGGATCCTCTGGCTCTGGCAGTGGATGCCATGTCTCTGAACTGGAGGGATCTGGGGTTCCTTTATCTGTTCCCTCCGTTTCCAATGCTAGCCAGAGTGGTGCGCAAACTGGCCTTGGAAGGCGCGTCGGCGATTCTGGTGGCCCCAAGGTGGCCAAGGCGCGTTTGGTTCGCAGATCTTGTAAGGCTGGCAGAGGATCAGTTCGCCCTGCCTCTGCTGCCGGACCTGCTCACCCAGGGTCGGCTACGCTATCCCAATTTACCATCGCTGGCTTTGACGGCGTGGCTGCTGAATCCGCCATCTTGAGGGAAGAAGGTCTTTCTGACGCGGTGATTCAGACTCTTATCAGCGCCAGGAAGCGGTCTTCCTCTTCTGTTTACTACAGGACCTGGAGGTCCTATATTGATTGGTGTGAAGGTAGGTCCTTCTCTTGTCGAGAGTTCTCCATTCCTAGGATTCTGGAGTTTCTTCAACATGGTTTAGATCTGGGGCTCCAAATTAGTACCTTGAAGGGGCAGGTCTCTGCCCTGGCGGTGTTCTTCCAAAGGTCCTTTGCACTACATCCTTTAGTCAGGACCTTTTTCCAAGGAGTTACGCATGTACGTCCGCCTAGGAAGCCCTTGGTTCCAGTTTGGGATTTGAACCTGGTTCTTTCTGCTCTCCAGGGCCCTCCGTTTGAGCCCTTGAATGAGATAGCTTTGTCTTCTCTTACGCAAAAGGTGGCCTTTTTGGTGGCTATCACTTCGGTTAGGCGTGTTTCTGAGTTGGCAGCTTTATCCATTAAAGCTCCATACTTTGAGAAGCATCAGGACAAGGTTGTCTTTCGTTTCAAGCCGGATTTTCTTCCTAAGGTGGTCTCGGCTTTTCATCTAAATCAGGACATAGTTCTGCCTTCTCTATGCCCTAATCCTAGCAACGACAAGGAAAGGGCGTTGCATTCCTTGGATGTAGTTCGTGTTGTGGAATATTATCTGGAGGTTACGTCTTCCTTTCGCAAGACGGACGCCTTTTTTGTGGTGCCCTCCGGGCCTAGGAAAGGTTTGGCTCCTGCCAAATCTTCCATTAGTAAATGGATTCGTCAGGCCATCATTGGGGCCTATTCTGCCAAGGGGAGGAGTCCCCCTTTTCGTGTTACTGCTCATTCTACTCGCGCAGTTGGTGCGTCCTGGGCTTTTCAGCACCAGGCTTCTGTTGAGCAAGTTTGTAAGGCCGCTACCTGGTCTTCTGTTCACACTTTTTCCAAGTTTTACAAGGTTGATGTTTGGGCGTCCGCGGATGCTGTCTTTGGACGCAAAGTTTTGCAAGCTGTAGTGGTTTGAAGTTGTGCATTGTTGCCTAGTTTTGGATCCCCGCCCTTGTTTTTGGACACTGCTATTGGATGTCCCACATGTTATGGATTCTTGAAGCGGGGTGTGTGACATACTTAGAATAATACCATTTTGTGAATACTCACCTTGTAAAATGGGTATTATAAGTATGTCACACACCCCGCTTCACCCGCCCTTTCTGTATTCGGGATCCTCTATTTTGTGAACTTTGCGTGGTTGTGTTTTATATTTGCCTCTTCCTGGTCCCTTACCTTACTGCTTCTGTATACTGGGTGATGAGTGGGAGGTCCCAGGTATTTATGGATCAGGGAGGGGCTTTCTTTTACTATCATCTCTGCAGGAACGCCTCTTCAGGACGATATTACCCACATGTTATGGATTCTTGAAGCGGGGTGTGTGACATACTTATAATACCCATTTTACAAGGTGAGTATTCACAAAATGGTATTTTTTTGGGCACACTGCTCTTTAAATATTGCACAATGCCATCAATGCACCTTGTTTTTTTCACTTTAGTACCATTTTTTTACTATTGCTTTGGCCCTTCTATATTAATATATTATCCTCTTATCATAAGCACTAGCACTTTCATTTACGCTTGGCCATACAACATCATTCATTATTTTATAATTATTAATTGAATAATTATCGTCATTAATTAGCCCCGGCTTTCCTTCCCACCAAGCTTTGTTTCTTGTTTTTTTAATATTGTCATATGTTTGTTTAGTCATTTATGTTTTGTCATTGTTTATGTATTTTAAATTGTGGATTGTTTTGTGATTTTTTTTGTGTCATTTTCTTATGAGTCTCCTTAATACAAATAAAATTAGATACTATTTTAGCATATAGTCTTTTTGGATAAATTTTGTGGGTTGAGTGCGGACCACCTGAATGCCTGTTGGGGGGATTCCCAGAGCTCCCCCAAACTGTACTTGTTCATTGCTTAGACGGGCACGGACGGGTCCAGCACCTCCATTACCAATATTGTTGGGTTGTGCGTATCACCCTTCGTTTGTATAGGTTTGTTTAGCACATGTCTCATGCATTGGATGTATATATATTTGCATTGTAAATATTCTGTGTGCGTCTGGTTGTGTGGGAATTAGTGGGGCAGCTCTAGAGTCCCCATTGATTAGTGATAGCGAATATGACGCTAATTATTCAATTAATTATAAAATAATGCATGGTGTTAAATACATGGCCAAGCGTAAATTAAAGTGCTAACGCTTATGATAAGAGGATAATATATTAATATAGAAGGGCCAAAGATGCAGCTTGTACCAAAACAATAGTAAAGAATGGTACTAAAGAGAAAAAACAAGGTGCATTGATAGCATTGTGCAATATTTAGCGCAAAGTGCAGTGCGCAAAGATACAGGGCGGAAAAATAGGTTGTTTGCATGCCCATAAAATTAGGTGCTAGGTGAACGTCAGCCGATACAGAATGTATTATACAAATGAAGTATAAATGTAATCCAAAGAAGCCCCCTTCCTCCCCACTTACCTCACCGATGCGTTGCGTGGTCTGCTCACCACTTCATTAATTAGCCCCGGCTTTCCTCCCCACCAAGCTTTTTGTTTCATGTTTTTTAATATTGTCATATATGTTTGTTTAGCGCATGTCTCATGCATTGGATAAATATATATCCCCAGATAGCTGAACCCAAAGCCCCTCTTCCAGGTCCTACGGCACATGCGGCCACTTGTCCGTTCAGCGCGCTCGGATCCGCTCCTCTAAAACTTCTAAGGCGAGCGGCTCCGACCCCAATCAGGGTGCCCCAGTGAGAGAGAGTATGCCTGCCCTAGAGTCTCAGATTCCAGGGTGGGTTTTGGTCCACTTTAATAAGCTAATGTCAGTGACGGCAGAAGGGAGGATCAGGGTAAGTACTGAAGACCAAGTAACCTGGAGAGGAGCAGGGGGGCCCCACGGATGGAATGCAAGGAGGGGGCGGGGCCAGAAGTTAGAAGTTGAATGTGCCACCTGTTTATTTATGGAGGCCGGTGCGACGCAAGGGACCAACCGCAATAGAGGCCGGTGCGACGCAAGGGACCAACCGCAATAGAGGCCGGTGCGACGCAAGGGACCAACCGCAATAGAGGCCGGTGCGACGCAAGGGACCAACCGCAATAGAGGCCGGTGCGACGCAAGGGACCAACCGCAATAGAGGCCGGTGCGACGCAAGGGACCAACCGCAATAGAGGCCGGTGCGACGCAAGGGACCAACCGCAATAGAGGCCGGTGCGACGCAAGGGACCAACCGCAATAGAGGCCGGTGCGACGCAAGGGACCAACCGCAATAGAGGCCGGTGCGACGCAAGGGACCAACCGCAATAGAGGCCGGTGCGACGCAAGGGACCAACCGCAATAGAGGCCGGTGCGACGCAAGGGACCAACCGCAATAGAGGCCGGTGCGACGCAAGGGACCAACCGCAATAGAGGCCGGTGCGACGCAAGGGACCAACCGCAATAGAGGCCGGTGCGACGCAAGGGACCAACCGCAATAGAGGCCGGTGCGACGCAAGGGACCAACCGCAATAGAGGCCGGTGCGACGCAAGGGACCAACCGCAATAGAGGCCGGTGCGACGCAAGGGACCAACCGCAATAGAGGCCGGTGCGACGCAAGGGACCAACCGCAATAGAGGCCGGTGCGACGCAAGGGACCAACCGCAATAGAGGCCGGTGCGACGCAAGGGACCAACCGCAATAGAGGCCGGTGCGACGCAAGGGCCTGTTGCTGCATAGCCAGAGCATGGGGGGGGGCGGAGCACCACCCTCCAGCCACAGGTATAGGGGGCCGCGGGGGAGCGTCGACCTCCAGCTGCAGAGGATCGCAGGCACCCACCTTGTAGTGACAGCTGTCCAGAGGCGAGAGCTCCAGGTGCCGGGCCTCGGCCAGGAACTTTTCATCGGTGGTGGTCATCTCAAAGGGTGCAGCTGGCAGGCTGTGAGGATCGGGAGCCACCTCCTTGGCTGCAGGCGGCCGGTCCGAGGTCTTGCGGGTGAACCAACCAAAAAAAGCTCCGGTGTGATCGGGAAGAGCGAAGAGGATCAGGAGCAGAAGATACATGGCGACACCTGCTGGAAGGGGGAGCGTGTGAGACACTAAAGCTGATCTTTCTCTACCAACAGGGAATTAAAAACTGCCAATCCTTCACAGACACCATGACTGCTCAGGAGCTCCTGATCCTTCTCTACCTCAACTGCTTGGGAGCTCCTGATCCTCCTACCAACAACCACCATGACTGCTCAGGAGCTCCTGATCCTCTACCACCACCACGATAACTTAGGAGCTCCTGATCCTACCAACAACCACCATGACTGCTCAGGAGCTTCTGATCCTCCTCTACCTCAACTGCTTGGGAGCTACTGATCCTCCTACCTACACCACCATGACTGATCAGTGAGCTCCTGATCCTCCTCTGCCCTCAACTGCTTGGGAGCTCCTCATCCTCCTCTGCCCTCAACTGCTTGGGAGCTCCTCATCCTCCTCTGCCCTCAACTGCTTGGGAGCTCCTCATCCTCCTCTGCCCTCAACTGCTTGGGAGCTCCTCATCCTCCTCTGCCCTCAACTGCTTGGGAGCTCCTCATCCTCCTCTGCCCTCAACTGCTTGGGAGCTCCTCATCCTCCTCTGCCCTCAACAGCTTGGGAGCTCCTCATCCTCCTCTGCCCTCAACAGCTTGGGAGCTCCTCATCCTCCTCTACCTTCAACTGCTTGAGAGCTCCTGGTCCTCTACCTTCAACTGCTTGAGAGCTCCTGGTCCTCCTCTACCCTCAACTGCTTGAAAGCTCCTGATCCTCCTCTACCCTCAACTGCCCGGGAGCTCCTGATCCTCCTCTAACCTCAACTGCTTGAGAGCTCCTGATCCTCCTCTACCCTCAACTGCTTGAGAGCTCCTGATCCTCCTCTACCCTCAACTGCTTGGGAGCTCCTGATCCTCTACCAACACCACCATGACTGCTCGGGAGCTCCTGATCCTCCTCTACCAACACCACCATGACTGCTCAGAAGCTCCTGATCCTCCTCTACCAACACCATGACTGCTTGCAAGCTCCTGATCCTCCTCTACCAACACCACCATGACTGCTCAGGAGCTCCTGATCCTCCTCTACCTTCAACTGCTTGGGAGCTCCTCATCCTCCTCTACCCTCAACTGCTTGGGAGCTCCTCATCCTCCTCTGCCCTCAACTGCTTGGGAGCTCCTCATCCTCCTCTGCCCTCAACTGCTTGGGAGCTCCTCATCCTCCTCTGCCCTCAACTGCTTGGGAGCTCCTCATCCTCCTCTGCCCTCAACTGCTTGGGAGCTCCTCATCCTCCTCTGCCCTCAACTGCTTGGGAGCTCCTCATCCTCCTCTGCCCTCAACTGCTTGGGAGCTCCTCATCCTCCTCTGCCCTCAACTGCTTGGGAGCTCCTCATCCTCCTCTGCCCTCAACTGCTTGGGAGCTCCTCATCCTCCTCTGCCCTCAACTGCTTGGGAGCTCCTCATCCTCCTCTGCCCTCAACTGCTTGGGAGCTCCTCATCCTCCTCTGCCCTCAACTGCTTGGGAGCTCCTCATCCTCCTCTGCCCTCAACTGCTTGGGAGCTCCTCATCCTCCTCTGCCCTCAACTGCTTGGGAGCTCCTCATCCTCCTCTGCCCTCAACTGCTTGGGAGCTCCTCATCCTCCTCTGCCCTCAACTGCTTGGGAGCTCCTCATCCTCCTCTGCCCTCAACTGCTTGGGAGCTCCTCATCCTCCTCTGCCCTCAACTGCTTGGGAGCTCCTCATCCTCCTCTGCCCTCAACTGCTTGGGAGCTCCTCATCCTCCTCTGCCCTCAACTGCTTGGGAGCTCCTCATTCTCCTCTGCCCTCAACTGCTTGGGAGCTCCTCATCCTCCTCTGCCCTCAACTGCTTGGGAGCTCCTCATCCTCCTCTGCCCTCAACTGCTTGGGAGCGCCTCATCCTCCTCTACCACCACCATGACTGATCAACGAGCTCCTGATCCTCCTCTACCAACACCACCATGACTGCTCAGGAGCTCCTGATCCTCGTCTACCAACACCACCATGACTGCTTAGGAGCTCCTGATCCTCCTCTACCAACACCACAATGACTGCTCAGGAGCTCCTGATCCTTCTCTACCAACACCACCATGACTGCTCAGGAGCTCCTGATCCTCCTCTACCAACACCACCATGACTGCTCAGGAGCTCCTGATCTTCCTCTACAAACATCACCATGACTGCTTGCAAGCTCCTAATCCTCCTCTACCAACACCACCATGACTGCTTAGGAGCTCCTGATCCTCCTCTACCAACACCACCATGACTGCTTAGGAGCTCCTGATCCTCCTCTACCAAAACCACCATGACTGCTTAGGAGCTACTGATCCTTCTCTACCTACACCACCATGACTGCTCCAGAGCTCCTTCTCTACCAACAGGATGCACCAGCTATTCAGAAGCAGGTACAAATGGCTGATAAAGGGAAGTGGGGGTGGGGCAGCCAAAGCCTGCACATGCACTGTGGGATCACAAGTGAGGTCAGTCTAATGCCCCAGTGGACAGAACAATTGGGATTCTCCCTACCCCAGGTTTTGTTCCTCTCCAGCAGGGCATCCATATTTGGGATGCTCCACTATGTTAAATCCCCATAAAAGTGGAAGTCAGTGACCCACACAGCAGGGCATCCCCAAAAAAGATGCTCCACCTGAACATGACCGGGATTCTCACTATCCCAGGTTTGGTGCCTCCCTAGCAAGGCACTGTAATTTGGGACGCCCGATATGAAAGCCCCCTTATATGGGATGTTCGTAATCCACACAAACAGGATGCTCTAACAGAGGAACACCCGGGATTCTCACTATACCAAGTTTGGTGCCTCCCCAGCAGGGCATTGTAATTTGGGATGCTCCACTATGTTAAATTAATATATTTAAAGTCAGGAACGCACACCACAAATAAAGATTGAATTATGCAAGAAATATTTATAAATCAAGAATGTCATTGATTCAGAGCTCAAAATATGTGACTGAATGGCAGTTCTCCTAAGTGTGCACCACATTCAGAATACATAGCAACATAACAGAACATGAAGAAAGATCAGATGAAATCACTAGTTTGGGAGTGGACATGGAAAAAACCACCCCGTCCTCCCTTAGGGAGCACCAAAAAATATTCGCAAACCTATATCCTCAAAAATATATCACTTTTATTTACACATGAAATGTCATAAAAACACTTACATACAAATACACAAAGCACAAGACATTTAAAAACAGTGATGCTAATCCCCCATCATATCAAAATATCTCAAAACTCCCACTAATGGGAAATCTTATTTATATACATAGTGTGTGTCTCTGTTCTAATGCTGTAAACTAATCAAATTCTATTAAAATACAAGTCTGTATTGTGCAGGGAGAAAAAATCTCGCTACATATACATAAGTATTTGTGCCGGCACTTAAAGAGGACCTGAACCATATCCCCCTATTATACAAATCCTTATCACATGTTATCACCAATAAAAAACAACTCTATTGTGAATACCCCCCATGAATGATCCAAAAAACACCCCTTAATGAATATTATACCAATGAATGTAAATTTTTTTTTTTAAGCTCAAAAAGTGCTTAAAGAGGACCTAAACCATATCCCCCTATTATGCATAACCTTATCACATAGTATCACCAATAAGAAACAACTACCGTATTTTTCGCCTTATAAGACGCACCTGCCCATAAGACGCAGCTAGGATTTGGGGGAGAAAAATAAGAAAAAAAATATTTTAAACCAAAAACGCACCATTACAGGCAGTGTGGCATTCCCCTTTCCCATTCCCATAGGCCGTGTGGAATGCCCCCATTCCATAGACAGTTTAGCATGCCCCCATCCCATTACCCGTATACCAAGTGTGGCATCCCCCTCCCATTCCCATATAGGCAGTGTGCACCCCATTATCATAAGCAGTGTGGCATTCCCCCCTCCTATTCTCCATATAGGCAGTGTGCCCCCCCATTCCCATTGGCTGTGTGGCATCCCCCTCTCCCCCCATAGGCTGTGTGGCATCCCCCTCTCCTCCCATAGGCTGTGTGGCATCCCCTCTCCCCCCATTTGTATAGGCTGTGTGGCATCCCCCTCTCCCCCATAGGCTGTGTGGCATTCCCCCCTCTCCCCCCATTTGTATAGGCTATGTGGCATCCCCCTCTCCCCCCATAGGCTGTGTGGCATCCCCCTCTCCCCCCATAGGCTGTGTGGCATCCCCTCTCCCCCCATTTGTATAGGCTATGTGGCATCCCCCTCTCCCCCCATAGGCTGTGTGGCATCCCCCTCTCCCCCCATTTGTATAGGCTGTGTGGCATTCCCCCCTCTCCCCCCATTTGTATAGGCTGTGTGGCATTCCCCCCTCTCCCCCCATTTGTATAGGCTATGTGGCATCCCCCTCTCCCCCCATAGGCTGTGTGGCATCCCCCTCTCCCCCCATTTGTATAGGCTGTGTGGCATCCCCCTCTCCCCCCATAGGCTGTGTGGCATTCCCCTCTCCCCCCATTTGTATAGCCTGTGTGGCATCCCCCTCTCCCCCCATAGGCTGTGTGGCATTCCCCTCTCCCCCCATTTGTATAGGCTGTGTGGCATCCCCCTCTCCCCCCATTTGTATAGGCTGTGTGGCATCCCCCTCTCCCCCCATAGGCTGTGTGGCATCCCCCCCTTTCCCCCCCATTTGTATTTTTTTTTTTTTTTTTTTTACATTCGCCCGATAAGGCGCACGGACATTTTCCCCCCACTTTTGGGGAAAAATAAGTGCGTCTTATAGGGCGAAAAATACGCTATATTGTGAATACCCCACATGAATGATCCCAAAAAAACACCCCTTAAAACAATGAATATTATACCAATGAATGTACACATTTTTTTTTTTTTTTATGCTCAAAAAGTGCTTAGTGCTGAAAAATGTGTTATGTGTAAAGATCAGATGAACATAGTTTCATAGTGGAGTCTTTAGTAAGGGAATGCTGCCCCTGCTGGTCAGGTGATCACTGTATAGTTTTATGAATTACTGAAGACCGGACGGAGGAGCGACCCATGGCCCCAGGAGGAACCCAGAGCCGCAAGGTGCGTTCGAAGTGTCAATGATCAAGGAGTCCTGCAATTCACAATAATTCTCGCAGCTAGCTGCGTTCTTCATCAACGCGCGAGCAGAGTGATCCACTGCTAGGAGTAGGTTTCAGTAATTCATTAAACTATACAGTAATCACCAGGTGTGACCAGCAGGGGCAGCATTCCATTACTAAAGACTCCACTATGAAACTATGGCCTCGATTCAATAAAGGTAGAAAAAAATTCTCATGGTAGTAAAAAATTCAATTCATGAGAAAAAAGCCTGAGAATGTCACCGTTACTGAATCACTAGAAAAAAAAGACAATGAAAGGCAATGGCAGCTTTTACTACAGTGTAGAAAGGAGGAAACAGTGCTCTACATTTCTTAGGAGTAAAAAAGCTGCCATTGCCTTTCATTGTCTTTTTATCTGGTGATTCAGTAACAGTGACATTCTCAGGCTTTTTTCTCATGAATTGAATCTTTTACTACCATGAGAATTTGTGTCTACCTTTATTGAATGGAGGCCCATCTCTTCCTGTTGTGAACTGGTTTTAGGAAAATTAAAAAAGCAGCTGCTCTGGGATCAGTAGAAAAATGTAACAAAAAATGTATCCACAGTGTAACATTGTGAGAATATGGCTAAAGATTCAGATACAAAGTATCTGTTATGTAAACATTTATATTCAGAAGTCAAACAAAGACATTGGCCTCCATTCAATAAAGGGAGAAAACAATTCTCATGGTAGTAAAAGATTCAATTCATGAGAAAAAGCCTGAGAATGTCGCTGTTACTGAATCACCAGATAAAAAGACAATGAAAGTCAATGGCAGCTTTTACTACAGTGTAGAAAGGAGGAAACACTTCTCTACTTTTCTTAGGAGTAAAAAAGCTGCCGTTGACTTTCATTGTCTTTTTATCTAGTGATTCAGTAACAGTGACATTCTCAGGCTTTTTTCTCATGAATTGAATCTTTTACTACCATGAGAATATTTTTCTACCTTTATTGAATCGAGGCCTATATGTTCATCTGATCTTTATTCATGTTCTGTTGCTATGTATTCTGAATGTGGTACACACTTAAAGCGGACCTTCACTCTAAATAAGAGTCTATCTTATATGTTTCCCACACCCTGTACATACAGATTGCTCACATTAAAAATCATCCTACCTGCATCTACTGCATTTTATAAGCCTTAAACATCCAAGATGGCGGCTTATGGAAGCTGCCATTTTTGCAGGCAGCCTGCAAACAGGAAGTGCCTGCAAACAGGAAGTGACTGTGCTGCTCTGCATTCTGGGACTGCTGACCTTTCCCTGACCCCAGCTCTGCTCTGTCTGAGCAAAGCACAGCTATAACCCGCCCCCCTGTACCTTATCCCACTCTCCTCTCCTCAGTAAGTGTGATGCTTCTGAGTCAAGATGGCGGCGCCCGTATCCTAAATTCCTGAACAGAGTTGCAGCCCAGTGGGGGAAAGTATAATAAATTAGTGACTAAACATGTAAAATATATTAATTTTAGATGCTGAGGAATTGTTTTTTAAGAGTTTGGGCTTTTCATTAAATCATGGTGAAGGTCCGGTTTAAGAGAACTGCCAGTCACATATTTTGAGCTCTAAATTAATGATTGTTATGTGACTCGTGTTATTTCTGTAACATTCTTGATTTATAAATATTTCTTGCATAATTCAATCTTTAGTTGTGTGCGTTCATGACTTTAAACAGCCTTTTCATATGGGGATGATTTCTTAGGGATTAATCTAGGATCCCTTCATTACATAGTCTGGTTTAAATATATTGGATCATCTTTGTCCCTGGGGTATAGGAACTGAGGTAATGCACCCAATTCAGTATTTTCTATTTAAAGTGGACCAACACCCAGGATTTTCACTATCCTGGGTTTTGGTCCACTTCTGCGGGGCACCCCAATCGTGAAACCCCCCAGAATGGCAGAAAAAAACTCACCTCGCTCCTACGGCGCATGCGCGGGCCTCGTCCAATCAGCGCGCTCAGAACCGCTGTGGTATGCACGTACAAAGGACGGACAACCACAGCGGCCGTATCTTGCGCTTCCCTCTAACAGGGAGCGCGCCCGCGCCGGCCATTCACAAACCGCCAGGCCCTGCTAGAGAGAAGCGTGAGATGCGGCCGCGGTCTGCGCATGCACCGCAAGGTAAGGTGAATGGGGCATCCTGGTGGCTTTCACACGGTGGGGCATCCCGATTGATCGGATTTGATCGGCCTGGGAATCTTATAGATTCCCGGGCCGATCAGCCTGGCTGTTGGTCCACTTTAAAATACTATTCTACAAGTGTGCTCCTCTCCAACTTCTTATTTTATTTAATCCCACTGTTAGATCCCCATAAAAGTGGAACTCAGCGACCCACACAGCGGGGCATCCCCAAAAAAGTTGCTCCACCAGACCATGCCCGGGATTCTCACTATCCCAGGTTTGGTGCCTCCCTAGCAAGGCACTGTCATTTGGGATGCCCCGTGTGAAAGCCCCCTTATATGGGATGTTTGTGATCCACAAAGCGGGCAGCCCCAAACAGGACGCTCCAACAGAGGAACACCCGGGATTCTCACTATCCCAAGTCTGTTCCACTCCAGCGTGAGAAACCCCATAATAAAACGATATGCAAATGATCCCATGTCACATGCACGGGCCACCAACCAATCGGTGAGTTCCCGTCATCTTTTCCATTAGCGTAGTGTGAAAACAAACCGGGCATTCAGAAGCAGGGAAGGGGGGGGATGCAGACACCGCACATGCACCATGAAATCACCAAGGTTACTGCCCTGAGAAAACAGAGCGAGCGCTGGAAAAACGAGCAAGAGATAGAAAAAACAAACTGGAAAAGGGATGGAGGCAAGGTAAAAAAGAAGGCAGAGGTAAAGAAGCTGAAGAGGGAGGAAGGTGACAAGGGATTGAGGGGATGAGAGCAAGATGGAAGGAGTGTGGGGAAAAAAAGAATGAATGAGATGGAGGAAAAATGTAGAAAAACAGGAGACTAAAGGAGTGAAAGCTTAAAAGGGAGTATAATAGTAGAAAAAGGAAAAAATAGGACGCAAAAGAAAGATGAACTGAAGAAGCAGAAAAGAGGCAGATGGGAGGAAGGTGACAAGAGAAAGATGGAGGCAGGGCAGGCGTCAGCACTAGGCATATCCGGGCAGGTGCCAGGGCCCCACCTCATTCCCTCTACCCTGGGCAGCCCCTATACACGACGCAGGGCCGTGCAGTAACCAGGACTAAGGACTGTCAGCCAGGGACAGACTGTCCAGCCTTTCTGTCCTTTCTATTTATTCCCTCTCTCTCTCATTTCTCTGTTCTTTCCTTCTAGTCTTTTTCTCTTTTCTTTCTTGCTGGTCTTTGTTTATTTTTTCCATCTTTTCTCTTTAGTCTGTTCGTTCTGCCATCTTTTTTTCTTCTTCCCTTTCCTTCTATTTTTTCTGTCACTATCTATTTTTTTGTTCCATCTCCTGCTTTTCTTCATCTTTCCTTCTATGCCTTTTTTGTTTTCATTCATTCTACAGTTTTGTTCTCTTTCCATTCATGTCTACACTTTATTTCTTTCCATCTATTCTCTTTTTGTCTCTCCTTTTCTGTCATTTCCCCTATTGTGTTCTATATTTGTTTCCTTTTTGTCATTACTTCTTTTCCTACTATTTTTTCTTTCTATTCTTTTGCAGTATTCATCATATATACAACTTTATCACCATGGAGTATTATAGCACACTGCAAGGGGCCCACTGAGACTATCGCCCAAGGGCCCACATAAACCTGGAGCCGGCCCTGGATGGAGGGAATGCAGAAATGACATGAAAAGAGGAGGGTTAGGCAGATGGGAGGAAGGTGACAAGAGAAAGATGGAGGGAATGCAGAAATGACATGAAAAGATGGAGGGAATGCAGAAATGACATGAAAAGATGGAGGGAATGCAGAAATGACATGAAAAGATGGAGGGAATGCAGAAATGACATGAAAAGATGGAGGGTTAGGCAGATGGGAGGAAGGTGACGAGAAAGATGGAGGGAATGCAGAAATGACATGAAAAGGAGGGTTAGGCAGATGGGAGGAAGGTGACAAGAGAAAGATGGAGGGAATGCAGAAATGACATGAAAAGATGGAGGCAATGCAGAAATGACATGGAAAGATGGAGGGAATGCAGAAATGACATGAAAAGATGGAGGCAATGCAGAAATGACATGAAAAGGAGGGTTAGGGAAAGCAATAAATGGAGGGATCACAAAATACAAGTGGAAAAAAGGAAAATTCCAGAAGAAGGGATTTAGAATGAGAGCTCCTGGCGCCCCCTGCTGGTGATGGTGCCCTGTGCCACCACGTGTACCCCCAAAGCATACCTCCCAACTTTTCAGGGTGGGAAAGAGGGACAATTGTTAAATTAGGCCACACCCCCTCATTGATTACTGGATAGGGCATAACAGTTACAACAAAACCACGTTAAATAGGCAAATGAATCATTTATTCATGAAGATCTGCATGTTACACCTCAAAGGACAGAACAACGAGGGACAAGGGGGGCATGGACTCAAAAGAGGGACAGTCCCTCCAAATCAGGGACACTTGGGAGGTATGCCCAAAGGCCGCAGGCATCCTTAGTGGCCCAAATAAACAATCCTTGGAAACAGCCCCTGTACTGTAGGTTTTACGCCGTCTGCATTTACACCATGTACAGCGCTACGGCAGCAGATGGCGCTATATAAATATCACATGTAGAATAATAAAATGTGTTGTAACCCCTCCTCGCTCTATGATCCAGGCGTTACATTCACACAAGAAAAACTATTGAAGATAAAATAAAATACACGCGGATTCCTCACAGCAAGGCCGGGAACACAGGCGGTTTCTATGGCAACAAGCAGCTTCCAGCGTCCCTCACGCACTACAGCCGCCCGCCTGCCTCTAGGCTGCTTATAACAGGTCGCCTAGGTGACGTCACCGCACGGCTGCCAACCACGCTGTCAATATAACCACGCCCCCAACCAAGCCGGCCACGTGGTCTTGCAGCGCCAGAGACATGGCGGACGAGGCGCTGGATGGGCTGACGCTCGGCTGTATCGGCGCCGGAAAGATGGCGCGGGGCATGCTGGGAGGCCTCCTAAACAACGGTGGGTGGTCGCGAGACGCTGTCACGTAACACGGCTGAGACTTGTAGTGCACCAGCTGTAGGCCCCGCCCCCCTCACTGTGTGTCTCCGCCTCTTGTTTCAGGACGGGTTCCCGCCGAGAAGGTGACGGTGAGTGCGCCTGGTGACGTCAACCTGCGCTACTTCCGGGTGAGTGATTTACATATCCCCTCCCCCCTCATTTGCATATGCTGATTAGATCAGCACCGCTGGAAAGGAGAGCCTGATTGGCTGCTTCTCCCTGCAGCTAAAAAACCCCGCCCTCCTCTCCGGTCACACTATGTGCTGGCATGCTGGAGACGCTCTTATCCTGCAGCATCTCTCACCCCCTTTTCTGGTCACACTATGTGCTGGCAGGCTGGAGACGCTCTTATCCTGCAGCATCTCTCGCCCTCTTATTCTGGTCACACTGTGTGCTGGCAGGCTGGAGAAGCTCTTATCCTGCAGCATCTCTCACCCCCTTTTTCTGGTCACATTATGTGCTGGCAGGCTGGAGACGCTCTTATCCTGCAGCATCTCTCACCCCCTTATTCCTGTCACACTATGTGCTGGCAGGCTGGAGACGCTCTTATCCTGCAGCATCTCTCACCCCCTTATTCCTGTCACACTATGTGCTGGCGGGCTGGAGACGCTCTTATCCTGCAGCATCTTTCACCCCCTTATTCCTGTCACACTATGTGCTGGCAGGCTGGAGACGCTCCTATCCTGCAGCATCTCTCACCCCCTTTTCTGGTCACACTATGTGCTGGCAGGCTGGAGACGCTCTTTTCCTGCAGCATCTCTCGCCCCCTTATTATGGTCACACTATGTGCTGGCAGGCTGGAGACGCTCTTATCCTGCAGCATCCCTCACCCCCTTATTATGGTCACACTATGTGCTGGCAGGCTGGAGACGCTCTTATCCTGCAGCATCCCTCACCCCCTTATTATGGTCACACTATGTGCTGGCAGGCTGGAGACGCTCTTATCCTGCAGCATCTCTCGCCCTCTTATTCTGGTCACACTATGTTCTGGCAGGCTGGAGACACTCTTAGCCTGCAGCATCTCTCACCCCCTTTTTCTGGTCACACTATGTGCTGGCAGGCTGGAGACAGAATCCAATAACCCCCCTATTCCACCACCTCCCGAAAATTCATAAGGGTGACCGCCCCCCTAAAGGGAGACCAATAGTGGCAGGGATAGGTGGTTTAAACGAACCCTTAGGTAAATGGCTGGATAACACTTTGCAACCACTGGTATTGAGATTGCCAGGTTTCCTACGGGATTCTGGACACCTTATCCATCTTCTAAGCAATACACAGTGGCATTCAGGCTCTAGATTAGGTACCATGGATGTCTCATCCCTATATTCCTCTATTCCTCACGATTTGGCAATTAAGGCCCTTGAATTTCATTTACAGTTATATACTGATTTTGATTTTGATTTTTGTTCATTTATAGTGATGACCACTGAGTACTTGTTGACACATAATTTTTTTGTTTTTGATGGTGTGTTTTATTTACAGTTGAAGGGAGCCTCAATGGGCGCACCCTTTTCCCCTACCCTTGCTAATTTATATATGGGGTGGTGGGAACATTATTTTATTTTTGGAGAAAACAATAGCTGGAGGATGGCCATTACAGGTTACTTCCGCTATATTGATGACCTACTTCTGATTTGGACATCTTCTATTGAAGAATGGGAATTGTTTGTGGAATATTGTAACAACAATCACCTTAATCTTGTCTTTACTGCTAATTCGAGTTCAGAATCGATTGAATTTCTTGACCTCTTAATCACTCGGGATGAGGGATCCCAAAGCTTGTCCACATCAACATATAGGAAGCCCACAGCAGGGAATAACATTCTCCGTGCTTCCAGTTGCCACCCACATCATACGATCCGTTCCATTCCAGTGGGAGAAATGGTGCGAAGCAAGCGCAACTGTTCCCAAATTAGCACCTTTCAGAAAGAGGTAACACAAGTGGAACAGAGATTACGAGAGAGAGGTTACCCCTCCTGGATGCTCTCTAGAGCGAGATCCATAGCCAACAACAAGCCTAGGGAAGCACTTTTGGGCATGAATAAGAAAAAGAAAAAAGATTGTGCGTTTCGCGGAGTGACTTTTAGTACTCCTTATACCTTGGAGTTTCGTGAAATTAGCCACATTCTTAAAAAAAACTTGCCTATATTGAACGCAGACCCTGCTCTCCGGACTATAGTGGACCAGGGAGTAAGGGTTGTCAGTAGGAAGTCTCCCAGCCTGGGTAATATTTTGTCCCCAAGCTTTTTCAGTTCCCTGAATAAGGCAGAGAACACGTGGCTAGCCACATTGGGTTTCTTCCCCTGTGGCTGTCAAAGATGTGGAATGTGTAGATTTGTTGATAGAGGTAAACATTTTACTTCTACCAACACAGGAGATAAGTTTACCATTAAGTCCTTATTGAACTGCAATTCGAGTATGGTTGTTTATTTGATCACCTGTGCGCATTGCTCTGTTCAATATGTGGGCTGCACCACTAGGAAGTTGAAAATCAGAATTTCCGAACACCTGCAGGGTTTTTCCAAACCCAATATTGTGAATAGATCTAATGTTGCCAAACACTATAATTCGGAACATCAGGGAGAGGCGATTCAGTTAAAAATTAGCGCTATAGAAAAGGTTACTATGGGCCCGAGAGGGGGCGACATCAGACAAAAATTGTTAGCACGTGAGGCCTATTGGATCTATACCCTGGGTACTCGTTTCCCGAAGGGCCTGAATCACAAGTGGGACATCTCATTCATTATTGACCGATGAGTTCCTCTTCTCCTCCGGTTTTGATTTCCTCAGCTTTAATGCCATTCCATGGGTTAGCAATAGGCACCTCATAATATTGAGTCATTGAAAATATCACATCATATTTATGCTATTCCTGTCCCCCATCATAACATACTAGGGATTGGATTTATATTTTGGTATGGTATGTTTGAAGGTAATTCATTCATGCTTATTTGATTTTACCATTATAGATTCTTTTTCCATGTGATATAATACCGTTGTGTCAGCACTCATGTGTATTAGAATGTGAAATAATTATTGGTTTTTAATTTTACATTAATGTGAGGAGTAATTCGTTGGGTAATGTTGTAGACTCATGTTTTATTTATATGTGGGAATATTTGATGGTATAGCTATATATATTATATATGTGGCAAATAGTGGCGTTTATCTAAGCATTTATTATCAATGGTATGTCATTTGTTTGCTTACACTTTTTTATGACAATAACAGGCATATCATTATTTGCCCGTACCCTCTGTGTCTCTGGTGCAGCGACTTTCAGCTCCAGGGCGGCTTTCGTGGCGTTCCCGTTGTCATGGGGACGCCCACCGCTTCCGGTGACGTGCGCCATGATGTGTCATCTTCATTGAGGCTTAGTGCGCGTCCACCTTCGCTGGCTTCCGCCTTTGAGTGTGTGACGCGCTCCCGTCATCTGGCGGGCGCGCCTGTGGTGACGTACCATCTGTCTGGCTGTGCTGATTGGTGCAGCGACCTCCCGCAGGTGGACTCCTGGATGGCGGGCCCGCTGCGCGCGCCGTGTGGAGCTGTGGCTGCGGCGCGAGTTGTGCACAGATCGTTTGAGGTAAGTGTCTCTAATTAAATGTCATATTTAAACGTAACTTCAGACTGACTCATGCATCTATGAATAAGGACCCTCCCCCGTCCGAAACGCGTTAGAGCACGTGAGAATTTTTTCCATCAGGGTTCTGTTTACTGGTTTTTAAAGCTGCCTTTTTTCATTATGGGATGTTTTTATATGAATTTCAATTAAAGTTTTGTGATTTTAAGGAGTGCTGACCATATCCCTTCTTGCAATACTGGAGACGCTCTTATCCTGCAGCATCCCTCACCCCCTTATTCTGGAGACGCTCTTTTCCTGCAGCATCTCTCACCCCCTTTTTCTGGTCACACTATGTGCTGGCAGGCTGGAGACGCTCTTATCCTCCAGCATCTCTCACCCCCTTATTCTGGTCACACTATGTGCTGGCAGGCTGGAGACGCTCTTAGCCTGCAGCATCTCCCGACCCCTTATTCTGGTCACACTGACAGTGCTGACAGTGATAACTAGAGGCACAACAATGAACTTATTTTTTACTACGATACATGTATAGCACCCAATCCCAAATCGGGATGCCCCTGGGGGCAAGTACCCAATTCCCAAGTTTTGGTCTGCTTTAAAGCACTGGCCATAGGGAAAGTTGTTAAAGTGGACCAAAACCCTTGGCTGATGGCCCTGGATTCTATAAGAGCGGTGGAGGGGTGAGTTTTAGTCGGGCTTCCACACAGTGGGGCATCCCAATTTGGATGGAACAAAACCCGGGAAAGTCAAATTAATGAGTTCTGTTCCGTTTTAAAGTGGACCAACACCCAGGATTTTGACTACCCCGATTGGGGGTGCCCCGGTGTGTGAAACCCCCCAGAAACCCCCAAAAACTCACCTCTCAACGCTCCCACGTGAACGCCGCAGCCAATCCCCGCCAACGTCCAGGCGGGGGACAGGAACGTCCAAGCCGCTTCCGCCGCCGCCACCTCCCGCGCGCCCCTCCAGACGTGCGCGCGGGAGGCGGCGGCGGCGGATCAGGTAAGATCTTTTTGGGGTTTCTGAGGGGTTTCACCCCGCGGGACATCCTGATCTCGGATGTCCCGCGGGGTGGGAGGTGATCGGCCCGGGAATCTTATAGATTTCCGGGCCGATCACCCCTGGGTGTTGGTCCACTTTAAAGAGGAAGTAAAGTCAAGTCACCATTTGTATGGCAGCCAATCACGCGACTGCCGCCATCTATTCAAATTCCATGTACAGGTCCAATGGCCAATGCTTTAAAGCAGACCAAAACTTGGGAATTGGGTCCTTGCCCCAGGGATTGGGATTGGGTTTGGGATTAAAGTGGACCAACACCCAGGATTTTGACTATCCTGGGTCTTGGTCCACTTCGGTGGGGCACCCCCGATCGGGGTGCCCCGCTGTGTGAAACCCCCACGATCACCCGAAAAACTCACCTCTCCCCGCTCCCAGTGCCGACGGACAAGCAATCTGACAGTCCCGGACAAGCGGCTCCGCCGCCTCCTGCGCGTCCCTCTTGACGCGCGCCCGCGCCGGCCATTCACAGACAGCCGGCGCGGGCGCGCGCACGCCTAGAGGGGCGCGAGGGAGGCGGCGGCGGCCGAAGATGAGGTAAGAGGGTTTGGGGTGTTTGGGGGGTTTCACCCCGCGGGACATCCCGATCTTGGATGTCCCGCGGGGAGGGAGGTGATCGACCCGGGAATCTCCCGTGGGTGTTGGTCCACTTTAATGACAGCACATAGTGTGATCAGAAAAAGGAGGTGAGAGATGCTGCAGGAAAAGAGCATCCCCAGCCTGCCAGCACATAGTGTGATCAGAAAAAGGAGGTGAGAGATGCTGCAGGATAAGAGCATCCCCAGCCTGCCAGCACATAGTGTGATCAGAAAAAGGAGGTGAGAGATGCTGCAGGATAAGAGCATCCCCAGCCTGCCAGCACATAGTGTGATCAGAAAAAGGAGGTGAGAGATGCTGCAGGATAAGAGCATCCCCAGCCTGCCAGCACATAGTGTGATCAGAAAAAGGAGGCGAGAGATGCTGCAGGATAAGAGCATCTCCAGCCTGCCAGCACATAGTGTGACCATAATAAGTGGGTGAGGGATGCTGCAGGATAAGAGCGTCTCCAGCCTCCAGCACATAGTGTGACTAGAAAATGGGGATGAGAGATGCTGCAGGATAAGAGCGTCTCCAGCCTGCCAGCACATAGTGTGACCAGAAAAAGGGGGTGAGAGATGCTGCAGGATAAGAGCGTCTCTAGCCTGCCAGCACATAGTGTGACCAGAAAAAGGGGATGAGAGATGCTGCAGGATAAGAGCGTCTCCAGCCTGCCAGCACATAGTGTGACCAGAAAAAGGGGATGAGAGATGCTGCAGGATAAGAGTGTCTTCAGGCGTGGCACAGAGACGGGGGCAAGGGCTCCAGGAGAAGGTGAGTGGATCTGGATATCGGGGGGGGGGGGGGGGGCCTTAACATAGTGGGGCATCCCAAATTGGGACTGGAACTTGGGAGTCTTTTTGACTCTTTAACTTCCTAGTGAAGCATGATGTCATAGACAACAATAAAGTAAATATAAGACGCCAGCTCCCAGGATGCTGTTTGGTGTGGAGCGAGCGTAGATGATTGGAAACCATCGGGGTGATTCCAGGCCATAACTCTGGCCACTAGGGGGCAGCACTAAGCACAGTGTGTGAGATACCTGACCTCTCTCCTCAGGATCGGGGCTGTCATGTGACTCATTCCAACCTGGAGGTGGCGACGCGGAGCCACGTCCTCTTCCTGGCCACCAAACCGCACATCCTGCCCGGGGTCCTGGAGGAGATCTCGCCCGCGCTGACGCCCCAGCACCTGCTCATCTCGGTGGCGGCCGGAGTGTCGCTACGAACCCTGGAACAGGTAAGCAGGAGGATAACTGGACTCTGCGTTACCTGGTGATCGCGCAATGCACGCAAACCCTGGGAGGATAACCAGGCTCGGCGTTCCCCCGGTTGTGGTGATTGTGCAAACCCTGGAACAGGTTAAATAGTTACATAGTTAATACAGTTGAAAAAAGACAAATGTCCATCAAGTTCAACCAAGAGTGTTGGGGTAGGGGAAGTTATTTTTTATTTTATAGGGGAAGCTATTTATTTTATTTTTTTACTGATAACGGCTAATAGTAACTGTTAATGTTATTTTCTTCTAAATAAGCATCTCATCCTTTTTTGAAGCTGTCAGCGGTTGATGCTGTAACAAGCTTCTGTGGGAGGCTATTCCATAGATTTATAGTTCTTATGGTAAAAAAATGATTGTTGCCTCCGGAGACTAAATTTCTTTTTTTCCAATTGAAGGCAGTGCCCCATTGTCTTTAGAGAGGACTTTACCTGAAATAGTGTTCCCCATATTTTTTTATGGGCCATTTATATATTTATACAAGTTAATCATGTCCCCCCTCAGTCGTCTCCTCTCAAGACTAAACAGATTTAATTCCCGTAATCTTTCCTCATAACTAAGATCCTTCATTCCTCTTATTAGTTTGGTGGCTCCTCTGCTCCCATTCTATAGTCAGAGCGTCCTTTCTATGAATGGGTGCCCAGAACTGGACGGCATATTCCAGGTGAGGGCGCACCAGTGCCTTGCAAAGAGGCAAATTACTCACCTGTCCCGTGATTCCAGGCCTCTATTAATACATGATAATATCTTGGTGGCGTTGGAAGCAGCTGCTTGGCATTGCATGCTGTTATTTAACCTGTGATACCCCCAGATCCTTCTCAGCTAGTGACTCCCCCAGTTTTACTCCCCCGAGGATATATATGTGGCCTTCAGGTTATTAGACCCCAAGTGCAGGACTTAACATTTCTCCACATTGACCTTCATTTGCCAAGTGGAGCCCAGACACTCAAAGTGTCCAAGTCAGCCTGAAGCTTGTGACCATCTTCAATAGACACATAGGCACCGTGCTCCTGAAGCTTGTGACCATCTTCCATAGACACATAGGCACCGTGCTCCTGAAGCTTGTGACCATCTTCCATAGACACATAGGCACTGTGCTCCTGAAGCTTGTGACCATCTTCAATAGACACATAGGCACTGTGCTCCTGAAGCTTGTGGCCATCTTCAATAGACACATAGGCACTGTGCTCCTGAAGCTTGTGGCCATCTTCAATAGACACATAGGCACCGTGCTCCTGAAGCTTGTGAACATCTTCAATAGACACATAGGCACTGTGCTCCTGAAGCTTGTGACCATCTTCAATAGACACATAGGCGCTGTGCTCCTGAAGCTTGTGACCATCTTCAATAGACACATAGGCACTGTGCTCCTGAAGCTTGTGACCATCTTCAATAGACACATAGGCACTGTGCTCCTGAAGCTTGTGGCCATCTTCAATAGACACATAGGCACTGTGCTCCTGAAGCTTGTGGCCATCTTCAATAGACATATAGGCACTGTGCTCCTGAAGCTTGTGACCATCTTCCATAGACACATAGGCACTGTGCTCCTGAAGCTTGTGACCATCTTCAATAGACACATAGGCGCTGTGCTCCTGAAGCTTGTGACCATCTTCAATAGACACATAGGCACTGTGCTCCTGAAGCTTGTGGCCATCTTCAATAGACACATCGGCACTGTGCTCCTGAACCTTGTGACCATCTTCAATAGACACATAGGCACTGTGCTCCTGAAGCTTGTGGCCATCTTCAATAGACACATAGGCACTGTGCTACATATCTTTGTGTCATCTGCAACAATAGAGACAGTGCTTCTAATTCCATCTTCTATGTCGTTTATAAAAAAGTTGAATAATAGTGGGCCCAGCACTGAACCCTGGGGTACACCGTTTACACCCGGGGACCATTCAGATTAGGGATCATTACCCACAACTCTCTGCACACGATCCTTCAGCCAGTTTTCAATCCAGTTACAAACTGTGTTTTCTAATCCTGAAGATCTCAATTTTCACTATATCCAGTCCAGGTCGTCCCAGAAGTGATAACAGTTGGGTAGTCCGCCACCAGGTGGCGCAGTCACTGCAAGATCCAAAGCTGTAACTCCTCCCAGCCCCCTATAAAAAGAGCTCTCCATAGAATTCCCAGAATTCATCTTGCAGTAGCTGCTGCTAGGATCGTCTGGAAACTCTCTCTGAAAACTGCAGCTGAGCGGGGCATTTTAAGTCGGCCGCTGCACCTCTATTACCTCTGTTCCTGTGGACCCATTTATGCCTCCCAGCCTCGGCTGACGGGACAGGTGGAGGTACGGAGAACGCCAGGGTCGGGCGTTCACAGAGCTAGGCTCTGGGCCACAGACCCTCCCCTAAAGGGTAGCCGGCCATAGGCGATGGTGAGCCTATTGGGGGGGGAGGAACCACCTAATTGCCCGGGGTTTATGCCCTTATCTGTGCCCATTAGCTTTATTTTCATATGTTGTGCTTTTTACCTCACTTTTACCTCAGAGTTTTTTATAAATAAAAAACTGGGGGGAATGGTTTCTAGGTGAGGCCTTGGCGTGTTGTGCCTCCGTGGGCCGCCCCCCCTTTCTGCGCTCTCGCGCCATTTTAGGCGCTGCGGGCGCCTCTTTTCACGCCCCGCGTGGTGACGCGTGGCCCGCCCCTCGAGGTTCGGCCTTGCTGTGCTCGGGCACATTTTTCCTATTGCATGGCACGGCCTGCTTCAAGAATTCCTTACGTATGGGTTATTCTGCCACAAGGTGGCGCAGTGTACTGCAGAAGAGTTGTGGCTTCTCCCGGTACCATATAAAAACGGGATCACCAATAGACCTCTCCAGTGTTTTCTCTGCAGTGATTCTGCGAAGATGGAAGATGGCTCTCTATGCGCAGGTGAGTGGGGCAACCAAGCCTGCGGCCCTGCATGGCTATTTCCACCCGTTTCTGGACCCTCTGTGCCTCCCAGCCTTGGCTGACGGATCGGGTGAGGGTAGAGGAGCACTAGGGTCAGGTGCTCAAGGAGCGCTGCTCCAAGCCGCAGACCCTGTACCACAAAGGGGAGCCGGCCATAGGCTTTATGGTGAGCCTACTAGGGATGCGGAGTTCCTGTCCTTGCTTCTGAGAGGGTGAGTGTTTTGGGGACTGTGACTTGTTTCTGGTGTTTGGGGTCCACCCCCCCCCACCCCCATCTCTGGCCTGGGATCTCGGCGAGTGCTTTAACTGTTTTTAACTGTTTTTCACCGCTGTCACCGATTTGTACTACGCTCCGCGGCGGCCGGTGCTATACCTGTGAGGCGTTTTTTGCTGTGTTGATGACGCCGGCGCTTGTCACATGAGCGCCGTTTTCGCGCTCTTCGGGGGGGGGGCAGAGGATGGAGCGTATCGCTTTGTCCCCCCGCGGCCCGTCCCTCAAGGTTCCTCTGCTGGCGCCATTTTGATTCTGCTGCGCGTATGGGGCCCCTTTTGCTCCCTGAGCTGCAGCGGTGATCTCTGCCTGTGTCTCTTCCTCCCGTAGTCTGGCGGCTTGGTGTTCCTTCGGTCTCCTTGGTCCGTGAGTCCCCTTTGGGGGTTTTTGGTTTCCTTGGGGCATGGGCTGCGGGATGCTTATGTGTTTTTTACTTTTGTCTTTCAGGCGGGACAACTGTGGGTTGTGGTTTCTCCCGGTCCTGCTCCTTACCCTCCCTCATCTCCTCTTACTGGCTTCTGCGGGCATCCCGGGTGGCTTTTTATTAGCCCTTTCCCTATGCTGGCCTATCTTAATCGCCATATGGAGGCTTCTGGGGATAACGTGCTAGGGGGTCCTTCGGGGCAATCCCGGCTGTGTACCATATAGGGGGTATCCCCTGTGAGTAACAGTGTCACGGTGTGCGTGCCGTGCGCCCAAGGTATCATTGCGGCCCAGGCTGGACTGCCCGCTTCTCTCCCCAGTTCTGCGCCCCCTTCGGCATTGCCTACCCCCCCCCCCCCGAACCTGCATTTAGCCCCCAGTGAGGGGGATACTAGCAGGGGGGTCACAATCTGATCTGGCACAGATCTGCTGTGGCCAGCATTGAAAGGCAGCTTGCCAGGCCTGTTCCACGTAAGGTCTCTATCAAGAAGCGGAACCTGGCTCCCACGCCCTCCCTCCTTACTGAGGAGTATGAGGATATTGATGTTTTTGGTGGTGAGCTTCTCCCGGGCTCTGACTCCTCTGGGGACCAGCAGGAGGGTTACGACAGTGACCCTGGGTCTGAGTCTGGGGAGGATTTATGGTTCTCCGATGACAATGATAGTCTGTTGTCTCACATTTTTGAAATCTTGCACGTTGTCCCCCTTGAGATGGCTAGGAGGAAGCAGGGTGAGCTCTTTCGTTCTGATAAACAACGTCTGGAGTTCCCTGAGCAGGGCCATTTCTCTAATATGGTACTCAAGGAGTGGGAACGTCCTAATAGATTGCCCGCGGTGCCCAAAGTGTTGGATAAGAGGTATCCCTTTCCTGCTGACCTGGTCAAGCGATGGTCTTGTCCCCCTGAGGTGGACGCTCAAGTTCTAGGGCTGTCCAACACCTCGGTCATGCCTTCTCCTGACACTACTACACTGCGGGACAGCGAGGACCGGCGTATGGATCAGCTGGCCTGCCATGCTTCTACATTTGTGGGGGCTGGGCTGCGTCCGGCCTGCGCCGCTGCCATAACAGCTGTTGCCCTTAAGAAACAGCTCAAGCGTCTCCTTGATGGCGCCGTGGCTGGTGGGGGGGGGGGGGGGGGTGATAGGGCCCTCTTGCTTTGCTCTGTTTTTGTTGCCTTTGTCCTTACTGCCATGGATGATGCGGTACGGCTGAGTGGTAGAGCCTCTGCCCTTTTGGTGGCTATGCGCCGCTCTGTTTGGTTGCGTCAGTGGGCAGCTGACGCTGCTGCTAAGAAGGCTCTCACTGGGCTCCCCTTTGCGGGGCTGCGGCTCTTAGGTGAGCGTCTGGATGTTCTAGCCAAGGATGGTAGGTTACCTCGGCATAGGAGGCAGCCCCGGCCTTTTCGGGGGCCCTCCGCTTCCCTCCCCTCCTTTTGTGCTCCCAGAGGAGGTCGTGGCTCCCTCTTCTCGGGTAGTTGCAGAGATTCTTGGGGCCGTGGCAGATCCCGTGGTCGTCCCGGTCTGTCCTGGGGTTCCAAACCCAAACCTCCTCCCAAGCCCTCTCGGGCATGAGGAGGCGCCCTCACCCATCCGGGTGGGGGGATGGCTTCGGCTCTTTGCTCACGTCTGGAGGCTCCGCGTCTCAGACCGGTGGATTCAGGAGGTGGTGTCCTCCGGTTACAAGATAGAGTTTGCAGCCTGGCCGCCTCCAAGATTCCTCAGATCCCAGATGTCTCAAAACCCTCTGTCAGCTCAGAGTCTTGCGGTTCAACATCTGTTGGAGTCAGGAGTCATTTGGTGGGTGCCTTCCCAGGAACGGGGTCAGGGGTTCTACTCCAATCTGTTCACGGTCCCCAAAAAAGACAGGTCCTTGAGGCCCATCCTGGACTTGAAGGGTCTCAGAAAGTTTGTCAGGTTCAAGCACTTTCGCATGGAGACGCTACGCTCGGCTGTCAGTACTCTTCGCCCGGGAGACTTCATGACCTCCGTGGACATCAAGGATGCCTATCTTCACGTGCCAATCTTTCCAGGTCATCAGAGATTTCTCAGGTTCGCTCTAAAGGATCAGCATTACCAGTTTGTGGCTTTACCGTTCGGTATCACCTCGGCGCCTCGGGTGTTCACCAAGGTGCTGGCGGGCGTGATGGCTCTGCTGCGGAATCAGGACATTCGCATCCTCCCTTACCTGGACGACAGGATTGCGGCTCAGTCTCTTCATCAGGCCGAGAAGGATACTCTGGTGGTGACCTCCACTCTCGAGTCCTTTGGCTGGGTGATCAACTTTCCCAAGTCTTCACTGTCTCCGTCTTTGGTGAGGTCCTTTCTGGGCATGACTCTGGATACCACTCAGGTCAAGGTATTCCTGCCTCAGCAGAAACAAAGGAGGGGTGGCAGCCGCTTAGACCACTTTATAACTAACCTGGGAGGTGCACGTTAGCAGGGTAATTAGGATACAAAAGTCTTAAAGGAGCCACAGCACTCAAACCAGTTTTGCTGACCAACCTACAACCTGTCTCTAAACTTGGTTAAAAACAGAGGGCTCGGTCACACACATCTGCAGAAGTATGCTTAAGCTGCACCACCAGCACCAAGGTGCCCCTGTGAGTTGCAGTCTTAACTCTAATCTCTGAGAGCCCCATTTGGGACATACAATGTAATAGATAAATTGGGAGCAGGCTTACCTGCAGTCTTTCAGGAAATCTGATGCTCTTTTTGTTCTTCCTGCTGGACCTAGGAAGGGTTTACCTCCGGCTAAATCCACTATCAGCAAGTGGGTCCGTCAGGTGGTGGAGCAGGCCTACTCTGCCAGGGGGAAGGTTCCTCTTTTTAGGGTTGCTGCTCATTCCACTCATGCTATTGGTGCTTCTTGGACTTTTCAGCACCAAGCTTCTGTTGAACAAGTTTGTAAGGCCGCAACTTGGTCTTCTGTTCATACCTTTTCCAAGTTTTCGCCACTCCTACCTGCACTTCTGGTGCCTGCCTCCCGAACCCCCTGCTACCTTGCCGGTTGGCTCCGTGAGTCCCTCTGTTTTTTTTTTCTCTGTTGGATTTTGATGTGCATGTGCTGTGGGATGCTCATAAATCCTTCCGTTTGTGTCTTCCAGGTGGGCCCCCCTTTCCATTGCCAGCTGAGGGTTGTGGTTCCTCCCGGTCTCCTACACCCCCTCTCTCCGCACCCTCTCCCCTTAAATAGGGATTACTAAAAAGAGGGACTAAATTGGGGGTCACTTAGGTTTGGGCCATTAGTGCCTTGTAACCTGTACGTTTACCCCCCCCCCCACTACTGCATTCAGCCCTCAGCGAAGGGGAAGCCAGCAGGGGATCCCAAGCCGATTTGGCTTACCAGGTGGCCATCCTGGAGAGACAGTTATCTCGCACAGCTACTGGAAGGCCACGAGTAAGAAGTGGCACATCGAGCCCGGTTACTCTGATTTTGCTGATGATGATTTTTTTTGGAGGTCAGGACTCCATGGAGGAAGGAGAGCTGTTTAAGGACTTCACTTCCTCAGGGGATCAGTCGGTTGGCTATGATAGAGAGCCTGGTTCCTCCTCGGACGAGGACATGTGGCTCCCTGACGACACTGAGAAGTTGCTGTCTTCTGTGTTTGAGACTTTGCATATTGTCCCTCCTAAAGCTGCTAAGAGGAAGTGGGGTGATTTATTCCGGCCTTACAGAGGATTGTCTTCCCGGAACAGGCCCACTTTTTCAATATGGTGTTTAAGGAATGGGAAAGACCTAATAAAATGCCATCGGTGCCTAAGAGTCTGGACAGGCGGTATCCCTTCCCTGAGGAGCTGATCCGCCTCTGGTCCCGCCCCCCCCCCCCGATGTGGATGCCCCTGTCTTGGGGTTATCCAACACTACGGTTATGCCGTCACCTGATACTGCTTCCTTGCGCGACCCAGCTGACAGGCGCATGGATCAGCTGGCTTGTCATGCGTTTACCTTTGTGGGTGCTGGGCTTCGCCCTGTCTGTGCCGCGGCCATAGTATCTTTGGCCATCAGGAAGAAGGTGCAGTGCCTTGTTTATTTTACCAAATCTCGCAAGCTGGCGGAGGAGTTTAAAGACCTCAAAGCCTGTGTGGATTTCATTGCTTTTGTTGTCTCGCCCATGGACGATAGCGTCCGGCTGGGCACCAGGGCTTCGGCTCTGCTTGTTGCGCTTCGTCGCTCGCTCTGGCTGTGGCAGTGGTCGGCTGACGCTGCGGCCAAGAAGTCGCTCACTAGTATCCCCTTCCTGGGACTCAGGTTATTTGGGGAGCGCCTGGACCTACTGGCCGAGGACGGAAGACTCCCTCAGTGATTGAAGCCCGACCGACCCTTTTGGGGTTCTTCTGCCGATCGCTCCTTTCAAGGAGGAAAAGGCTCTTCATTTTCAGGTGGCCGCACAGATTCCTGGGGACGAGGTAGGTCCCGCGGCTGACCCAATCCCTCCTGGGGAGCTAAATCCAAACCCCCTGCCAAGCCCTCTCAGGCATGAGGAGGCGCCCTCACCCATCCGGGTGGGGGGACGGCTGCTGCATTTTGCTCACATTTGGAGACAGCACGTCTCGGATCGGTGGATTCAGGAGGTGGTGTCCTCCGGGTACAAAAATACAATTCTGTGATTACTCACCTGTAGAATTGTTTTTACTGTGTACAGCATGGCTTGTTTAATTTCAATCATTACATCTGGGTATTCCGCCACAAGGTGGCGCAGTTGACTGCAGAAGACTTGTGGCTCCTCCCGGCCCTATAAAAGGCCAGGAATTACCCATAGACTCCCAGTGTTGAAAAGCAGTGATGCCAGAAGCCGGGAGAGCAACGATAACAGAATACACAGCCCACAACACACCAACCTAAGCTAATCACCATAAAAAGGCAACCAAGGACAACGATAACAAGGGAGTGAGGAAACAAGCCGTGCTGTACACAGTAAAAACAATTCTACAGGTGAGTAATCACAGAATTGTATTTTTCCTTGTGTACAGAACGAATTGTTTCATTTCAATAATTACATCTGGGACATCCAATAGCAGTGTCCATAAAAGTACGGTGGGATCCCCAAAGAGTAACGGCAGGCAGTTCAAGCCACTACCGCCTGAAGTACCTTGCGGCCAAAAACAGCATCATCTGAGGCCCTAACATCAACCTTGTAAAACTTAGAAAAAGTATGAACTGAAGACCAAGTAGCGGCCTTACAAACTTGTTCAACAGAAGCCTGGTGCTGAATGGCCCAAGAGGCACCAATAGCCCAAGTAGAGTGAGCAGTAACACGGAAGGGAGGTTCCTTCCCTTTAGCAGAGTAAGCTTGCACCACCGCCTGCCGGATCCACTTACTGATAGTGGATTTGGCTGGAGGCAAGCCCTTCCTAGGCCCAGCAGGAAGAACAAACAGGGCATCAGACTTCCTAAAAGATTCAGTGGCGACCAAATAAAATTTGAGCGCCCTGACCACATCCAGGGAATGAAGGGTCCGTTCCTTAGAATTTAGAAGGTGCAGGACACAAGGAAGGTAAGACAATGTCCTGATTGAGATGAAATGCAAATACTACCTTGGGCAAAAAATTAGGCTTAAGTCAGAACACCACCTTATCCTGATGCCGCTCAAAATAAGGAGGCTTCATGGAAAGCGCTGCCAACTCAGACACGACGCATTGAAGTAATAGCGACCAAAAGGGCTACCTTAAGAGTCAGAATGGGCAAAGCAGCATCGCGCAGCGGCTCGGAGGGAGGACCCTGTAGAGCAGAAAGCACCAAGTTCAAATCCCAAACCGGTAACAGAGGCTTACGCAGCGGATGCACATGAATAACTCCCTGGAAAAAAGTCTTGACAAGCCTATGATTGGCAAAAGATCTTTTGAAAAAAATTGCCAGAGCCGAAACCTGTCCTTTGAGGGTACTAAGTTGTAGACCTGAATCCAGACCATGCTGTAAAAACTCCAGAATCCTGGGAATGGAGACTTGGACTCACACGAAGCAATATAAACATGCCAGACCCTGTAGTAAATCATAGCCAAAGATTTCTTCCGAGCCTGAATCAAGCCGTTAAAGCCAGCGTTTGTAAATTGGGATAGAGCAGCTGTCCCTGAGTGAGAAACTCTGGATTGTCGGGCAAGACGTACCGATCCACTGCCATCTGGACAGCGTCCGCGAACCATATCCTCCTTGGCCAGCGGGGGGCCACTAGAATGGTCGTTACCTCCTCCTGGGCTATCTTGCGCAGCACACGACCCTGCAGAGGGAAGAGGGGAAATGCATAGAGGAGTCGAAACTCTGTCCAGGGAATTGCTATCGCGTCCATGGCGAAGGCCAGAGGATCCTTTGACAGGGAGACTAATCTTGGAAGCTTGTGATTGTGACGGGACGCAAACAGGTCCACATCCGGCTGACCCCAGCGGCAAATCGGGGCGTGAAATACCTTGTTGCTGAGAGATCATTCCCCCAGACGAGACGTCCCCCTGCTCAGGGAGTCCGCCTTCTGGTTCTCCACCCCCGAAATGTAAACGGCCGAGATGCATGGAACAGTCTCCTCCGCCCAAGATAAGATCAGGGACACTTCCTTGAGGGCTCGCTTGCTCCAAGTCCCTTCCTGATGACTGATGTAGGCAACAGCCGTCTGATTGTCCGAGCGGACCTGTACAGCACGACCCCGTAGATGGGGAGTCAACTGGAAGAGAACCAACCTGATCGCCCTCAACGCTAGAATTTTAATGGGTGCATGGTCCTCCTGGGGACCCCACTGACCCTGGAACTTCAGTGACTGCCAAACTCCCCTCCAACCGGGCAGACTGGCGTCCGTGGTGACAATCTCCCAGCGCGGAGGCAGAAAAGACCTGCCCACTAGAAGATTCCTCGAGTCAACCATCACGATAGGGACTGCCTGGCCAGAGGGGACAGGGCAAACTCCTGATCCAGAGACTCCTGATTCCGATCCCAAACAGACAAGAGATGTAACTGAAGGGGTCTCATGTGGAACTGAGCAAAGGGAACCGCCTCGAAGCAAGACACCATGAGGCCCACCAACTGCATCCCCAGACGGATGGAGGGATGAGGACATGACAGCAGGGTCCGCGCCTGCATCTGAATGCTCCCCACCTTCTGCTGAGGGAGAAATACCTTGACCTGAGAAGTATACAGCGTCCAGGAAGGACCTCGCCAAAGACGGAGATAGTGAAGACTTGGGATAATTGATCACCTGGCCGAAGGACTCGAGAGTGGAAGTCACCACCTGAGTATCCCTCTCGGCCTGATTGAGTAGCAATCAGAATATCATCCAGGTAAGGGAGAATGAGAATGCCCTGGGTCCTCAGTAGAGCCATGACACCAGCCAGCACCTTGGTGAAGACCCAAGGGGCAGATGAGATACCGAACGGCAAGGCCACAAACTGGTGGTGTTGATCCCCCAGAGCGAACCTCAGGAACCTCTGGTGACCTGGGAAGATCGGAACTTGAAGGTAGGCATCCTTGATATCCACCGTGGTCATGAAATTGCCCGGCTGAAGGGAACTTACAGCCGAGCGTAAGGTCTCCATGCGGAAGTGCTTGAACTTAACGAACTTGTTGAGACCCTTTAAGTCCAGCATGGGCCTCAGGGAACCGTCCTTCTTGGGCACCGTGAACAGGTTGGAGTAGTACCCCCGACCATGTTCCGGAAGAGGTACCGGACAAATGACTCCGGATGCCCTAAGACGTTGTACGGCCAACCGCAGGCCCTGAGCAGACACAGGATTTAGAGAGATCCGGGACCGGAAGAATCTTGGGGGCGGCCAGGCAGCAAACTCTATCTTGTATCCGGAGGAAACCACCTCCTGAATCCACCGGTCTGAGACGCGCAGTCTCCAGACGTGAGCAAAAAGCCGAAGCCGTCCCCCCACCCGGTCGGGTGAGGGCATCTCCTCATGCCTGAGGGGCCTTGGGGGAGTGTTTGGGCTTGGCTCCCCAGGAGAGACCGGGGCGACCGTGGGATCTGCCTCGACCCCAAGAGTCTCTGCGACCACTTGAGAAGGAGCACCCACGACTTCCCCTGGAAGGGCGAAATGAAGAGGATTCCCGAAAAGGCCGAGCCTGCTTCCTACGCTGGGGGAGCCTACCATCCTTGGTCAGCACGTCAAGACGCTCACCGAAAAGAAGTCCAGTGAAGGGCAGCCCCGTAAGACTTATTAGCGGCAGTGTCAGCCGCCCACTGACGCAACCTGACAGACCTACACATAGTGACCAACAGAGCTGAGGCCCTACCGCCTAGCCTGACGGCGTCATCCATGGCAGATAGCACAAAGGCAACAAAATCGGAACAAAGCAAAAGATCCTTATAGTCCTCCGTTTTCTTGCGAGACCGGGCGGCCTTGGCCAGGCACCTGACCTTCTTTTTAAGAGCGATGGCCACAATAGCCGCGGCGCAGACCGGACGCAAACCGGCCCCTACAAAGGTGAAAGCATGACAAGCCAGCTGATCCATACGCCGGTCAGCGCTATCGCGCAAAGTAGTAGTGTCGGGGGACGGCATGACCGAAGTGTCAGCCCCAGGACCGGAGCGTCCACCTCCGGGGGGCACGACCAGCGGCGAACCAAGTCAGCCTAAAAGGGATACCTTCTATCTAAACCCTTGGGCACCGAGGGTAACCTGTTAGGGCGTTCCCACTCCTTGAGGGCCATATTAGCGAAATGGCCCTGTTCCGGGAACTCCAGGCGTTGCTTGCCAGGGCGGAAGAGCTCGCCCTGCTTCTTCTTCGCCACCGGGGGGTGATGTGTAGGGTAACGCAGCCGACAGGAGCCTGTCGGTATCATCCGGAAGCCAAGTATCCTCATCTGAGGAAGACCCTCAGTCACTACCTGTCAAGCCTCCTGGCTACAATCATGGGGAGAGCTGAGCTGAGCTCCAGGTATGGGGCGAAGTGAAGCAGAAAAAACTCCAAGAGCAAATAAAAAGTCTGAGCAGAGACCAAGGGTGAATCCAGGGTCAGAGGCAGGCAGAAAACAGGCAAAGTCCATAAGCAATCCGCGTCAAAAATCAGGTTATCCGTCAGTGTATAAATCCAGGAATTCAGGAATCAGGGGAAACAAGGTCCAGGACGTAAGCTGATAACACAGCATTGGCTGTAGGCCAGCTGTCCTCTTAAATAGGGCTATCAATCAGCACAGGGAGGGATGTGCCAGAGTCTGGTGAAGTCACTTCCTGTCCATTCAAACTCAGGACACCAGGAAGTGAAATCAAGTCCAAGAGCTTACACTCTAGGCCTTGTGCACTTCCAATGGGCTGAACAGCAGGTGTCACTGTGGAGCATGCGACAGAAGAAGAGCCTGCTCTGTTAAAACCATGCAGCCGAGCATGTCTGCTGCTGCATGCAGTCCGTGGTATGGCACGCTCACGATGCCTTAAAGGGTAGGAAAGGCGAGGAGACTGACACTACCATACTCGCCCTGAGGAATCCGAGTCACGGAACAACTCCCCCCTCCTCCGGGGAGTCACGGCCACCGTAGACGTCAAGGCCCTTGTCCTCATCGGCAAAGAGGGACAAGTCAGCATCAAGGTGCCTCTTCTTGTGAGAGACCTTGCCTGCGGCCGGCCGGGCCAGTTATCGCTCAATGCTGGCCACGCGCAGCGCCAGATCCGATTGGGACCCTCTGCTGGCTTCCCCCTCGCTGGGAGCTAAATGCAGGCGCGGGGGAGTAGAGATGGAGATGCCGTCGGGAGGACAGGACTGGAAAGAGAGGCGCTCAGCCCAACCTGTTCCGCGATACTTTGGGCGCACGGGACACAAACAGCGCCGCCTCCACTCAAAGGGGATGCCCCACACATGGCACACAGCCGAGCTTGCCCCGAGGGGCGCCCAAGCTCACTATCCCCAGAAGCCTCCATATGGTGATTATCAAAAAAGGCACAGTCAGCCAACACGGTGTAAAGGCTAAGAAAGAGCCCACCCGGGATGCCCCCAATGGATGCCCCACAGAGAAGGGGGGGTATGGAACCGGGAGAAACCACAACACTGCTATCCCGTCTGAAAGACATAAGCATGAAATATAAATGAGCATCCCACAGCACATGCACCAAAAGATGGGAAGAACCGAGGATCGACTCACGAACCAGCTGCAATGGAGTCCGCAGCACACCGATGGCAGAAGGCACCCCAGCGATGTCACACAGCCGGCCAGGAAGGGCAGCGTCCCCCAAGAAAACCGAGCACAGGAGCAGAGCAGGCGAGATGGTGCTGCTGCGAACCTCGAGGGGCGGGCCGCGGGGAGATGTCGCAATACGTGTCATCCCGCGGCGCCGCCGCCAATCCCCCCCACCCCCCCCCGAAAAGGCATCGGTGCCTAGGACAGGGAATGGCACCCAGCGCCAGAGGGAGGCGAACAAGCACCCGCAGCGTCTCCCGCGGGGAGAGAAGGAGGCCCCCCAGGGAAGGGGAAGGGGGGTGGGGGAAAAGGGAGCAGGGGCACAGCGGACCAGGGGAGAGGGGAAAAAGGGAGGAAAACGAGGGGGAGAATACAAACACCCCCAGCCAGAACAAGAGTAACAGTGCCTATGCAATAAAAAAGCACCCCTCACAACCAAGCAACTCACCCCAGTAAAAGCACACACAACACAGAGTGGTTTCTCCATTCCCCCAATATGCTCACCATTGCCTATGGCCGGCTACCCTTCAGGCACAGGGTCTTTGGCCCGGAGCAAAGCTCACCGAACACCCGACCCCAGGTGTTCCCCTACCGTCACCTGATCTGTCAGCCAAGGCTGGGAGGCAGTAGGGTCCGGAAACGAATGGAAATAGGCTTACAGGGCCGATGGGCTTGGTTGCCCCACTCGCCTGCGAATAACCATAGAGAGCCATCTTCGGTCTTCGCAGTCATGACTGCAGAGAAACACAGGGAGTCTATGGGTAATTCTTGGCCTTTTATAGGGCCAGGAGAAGCCACAAGTCTTCTGCAGTCAACTGCGCCACCTTGTGGCAGAATACCCAGATGTAATAATTGAACTGAAACAAGCTGTGCTGTACACAAGGAAAATAGAGCTGACAGTTTGGCCGCCCTCAAGATTTCTTCGGTCGTGGATTTCCCGGAACGCCTTGACGGTGCAGGGCCAAGGTGGCCGTTCAGAGCCTTCTGCTATCGGGCGTGATTTGTCCCGTGCCTCGCACGGGAACGGGGGTGAGGGCTCTACTCCTGTTCACGGTGCCCAAGAAGGACGGAACGCTGCAACCTATTTTGGATCTGAAGGATCTCAACAAGTTTGTCAGAGTCAGACATTTCCTCATGGAGACCTTACGGTCCGCGGTGAGCTCGCTTCGGCCGGTGACTTCATGACTATGGTGGACATAAAGGATGCTTATCTGCACATCACGATTTTTCAGGAACATCAGAAGTTTCTAAGGTTCGCGCTGGAGGATCAGTATTACCAGTTTGTGGCACTGCCGTTCGGGATAGCCTCAGCTCCCCTTGTGTTCACCAAGGTGCTGGCAGACATCGCCATCCTGAGGAACCGGGGCATTCGTGTTCTTCCTTATCTGGATGATTTGCTGATTGTGGCTCGGTCCCTTCAGCCGAGAGCGACACCCAGACGGTGTTAGCCACTCTCTCGAGGATTTCGGATGGGTAACCAATTACCCCAAGTCTTCCATCATTCCCTCAATGGTGAGGTCCTTCCTGGGCATGAAGTTGGACACCTCTCAGGTCAGGTATTCCTGCCCCAGCAGAAGGTGGAGGGCCTCCAGACGCAGGTGCAGGCCCTACTGGCTTGTCAGCGGCCCTCGATCCGTCTGGGGATGAAGCTGGTGGGCCTCATGGTGTCCTGCTTCGAGGCAGTGCCCTTCGCCCAGTTCTACATGAGACCTCTTCAATTGAATCTGTTGACCGGTTGGGACCGGACGCAGGAGTCCCTGGATCAGGAATTTTCACTGTCCCCCAAGGTCAGACAGTCCCCTTTGTGGTGGTTGGACTCCAGAAATCTGTTGGTGGGCAAGTCCTTTCTGACTCCCCGGTGGGAGATAGTTACCACGGACGCCAGTCTGACCGGCTGGGGAGGTTTTTGGCAAAAGCTGAAGTTCCAGGGTCAGTGGGGGCCACAGGAGGCCCACTTACACATCAATCTCCTGGAGCTGAGAGCAATTTGGTTGGTGTGTCTTCAATTGACTCCCCATCTAAGGGGTCGTGCTATTCAGGTCCGCTCGGACAGCTGTCGCCTACATCAATCACCAGGGCGGGACTCGGAGCAAGCGAGTCCTTCAGGAGGTGACCCAGATCCTGACTTGGGCGGAGGAGAATGTTCCCTGCATCTCGGCGGTTTACATCCCCGAGGTAGAATACCAGGAGGCAGACTCCCTGAGCAGGGGGACTTCTCGTCTGGGGGCGTCGTCTCTCAGCAACAAGATCTTTCACGCTCTGTGTCTCTGCTGGGGTCTGCCGGACGTGGACCTGTTTGAGTCCTGACACAATCACAAACTTCCAAGGTTCGTCTCCCTGTCAAAAGATCCTCTGGCCTTCGCCACAGACGCTCTGGCAATTCCTTGGACGGAGTTCAGACTCCTTTATGCATTTCCTCCGTTTCCACTCCTGGGCCTAGTGCTGCGCACGATAGCTCAGGAGGGGGTACCAACCATTCTGGTGGCTCCTCGCTGGCCGAGGCAGAGTTGGTTGGCGAACATAGTTCAGATGTCAGTCGATCGTTACATCATGCCCGACGACACAGGGCTTCTCACTCAGGGGTCGCTGCGGCACCCCAATTTACTGACGCTGGCTTTGACTACCTGGCTATTGAGACCTCAATCCTAACTGAAAAGGGGATCTCGGCCACGGTTGTGCAGACCATGATTCAGGCGCGGAAGAAGTCTTCTTCCATGATTTACTACAGAGTCTGGCATGCCTACATTTCTTGGTGTGAATCCAAGAGTTTCCCTCGTCGCACATTCTCCATTTCTAGGATTTTGGAGTTTTCACAACACAGTTTAGACTTGGGTCTACAGCTGGGCACCCTCAAGGGCCAGGTCTCGGGTTTGGACATCTTTTTGCAAAGATCCTTTGCCAATCATAGTCTGATCAGGACTTTTTTCCAAGGAGTTACTCATGTACGTCCACTGCGTACGCCTGTATTACCGGTGTGGGCTTTGAATTTGGTGCCTTCCGCTCAGCAGGGTCCTCCCTTTGAGCCTTTGTGCGACACTGCATTGTCTATCTTGACCCTAAAGGTGGTCTTTTTGGTAGCTATCACCTCGTTGTGTTGTGTGTCAGAACTGGCCGCTCTTTGTATGAATCCTCCTTACTTTGAAGCCAATCAGGTTAGTCTGGCAGCCTCTGCCCTTAGTAAAACTGTGATGGCTGTCACTTATAATATTATGGATAGTTACATATTCGTGTATATAATCCCTTAAAAGCCCCTCAAGCAATTTCCCCACAATGAATGGTAAGCTAACAGGTCTGTAATTGCGGATAAGACCTTGAGCCCTTTTTAAAAATGGGCACCACATTTGCCCTGCGCCAGTCCCTTGGCACCATACCAGTTGCTAGTGAGTCTTTAAAGATCAACAACAAGCGGGAGGATACCCGGGCTTTTCGTTCTTTGGTGATTGCGCAATTCACGCAAACCCTGGAACAGGTAAGTGGGAGGATAACGGGCTCGGTGTTCTTTGGTGATTGCGCAATCCACGCAAACCCTAGAACAGGTAAGCGAGAGGATAACCGGGCTCGGCGTTTCCTAGTGATTGCGCAAACCCTAGAACAGGTAAGCGGGATAGTAACTGGGCTCGGAAGTCTTTAGTGATTGCGCAATCCACGCAAACCCTGGAGCAGCTAAGCGAGAGGATAACCGGGCTCTACGTTCTCTGGTGATTGCGCAATCTTTAGAGGGGCTCTAACCTTTCCCCTGTGTCGTCCTCAGCTGACTCCGCCTGGCACCCGGATCCTTCGTATGATCCCCAACCTTCCCTTCATGGTGCAGGAAGGGGCAGCGGTCTTCTCCCGGGGTTCCTGTGCGGGGGAGGGGGACGCCCACCTCCTGAAGAGCCTGATGTCCGGCTGCGGGATGTGCGAGGAGACCCCCGAGAGCTACATCGACATCCACACCGGGCTCAGCGGGAGCGGCGTGGCCTATGTAAGTGTGTGTGGGGTGGTGTGACCTATGTGTGGGTGTGGCCTGTGTGGGGGCGTGGCCCATGTGGGTGTGTTGGCGTGACCTGTTGTGGAGGCGTGACCTGTTGTGTAGGCGTGACCTGTGTAGGTGTGGGGGGCGTGGCTTATGTAAGTGTGAGGTTGCGGCCATCTCTGCTCTGTCTCTTTAACTCTTCTGCTTCTATGTTGCCCAGGTTTACTTGTTCGCGGAAGCTCTGGCGGAGGGCGCGGTCAAGATGGGGATGCCCGGAGCCTTGGCCAATCGGATCGCAGCTCAGACTCTATTGGTGGGTAAAGACCTGAACGGAAGAATCGGGGGTCGGCCATTTTATAAGCTGGACACGGAGAGGAAGTAAAGCCGCTATTTGTGAATGGCCGGCGCGGGCATGCTCCCTGTTAGAGGGTAGTGGGGGATGCGGACGTGAGTGCGCTTGGAGCTGCTCACCTTAGACGACCTGACATCAGCAGATCCGAGTGTGCTGATTGGACGAGCGGCCCCACATGCGTCGTAGGACTGGGAAGAGGTGAGTTGGTTTCGGTGACCTGGGGGGTTTCACATAGAGGGGCATCCCCAATCAGGGCGCCCCGGGATAGTCAAAATCCTGGGTTTTGGTCCAATTTAAAACAGGAACAAAACCTGTGAATTTGACTTTCCCGTGTTTTTGTTTCCCGAATTGGGATGCCCCACTGTGTGAAAGCCCCACTAAAACTCACCTTTCACAGTTCCAATGTGTGGGCTCTCATCCAATCAGAGGCTTTTGCTGTGTTTACTTCCTTTCAGCAAAGGTCTCTCTTTGTTTCCAATGGGGAGCGCACCCTGCTGCTTCCCCCGTATTCCCTGGCTTGTGCTCGCTCCTGCCCCATCTATCTAAATGGCTGGAGTGGAAGCGCGCACCCGCCGCCACCGGGATGCAGGGGATGCAGCCGTTCACGCTCCCCATTCACACATAATCAAAGCTTCTCGCCGAATGATGTCACTTGAGCAAGCAGCTCTGATTGGACGAGATCCTGCGCAGGTGCTGTGGGACCGGGAAGAGGTGAGTCCGGGGGTTTCACACAGTGGGGTATCCCAAATCAGGATGCAGAACAAAAGCCAGGAAAGTTAAAGCGGAACAAGACCCAGGATTTTGACTAGCCCCGGCTCTGTTTCCTGCCCCCGGGGGTATCCTGATTTAGGATGCCTGGCTGTATAGATGCCCCGGGAATGCCAAGAAAAACTCGCCTCTTCCTGGTTCCTACAACACATTTGCATCCCCCGTATTCCCAGGCTCGTGCGCGCTCCTGTCCCCACCTATCCGAATGGCTGGGGCTGAAGCACGTGCACGCTACCGGGATGCCGGGGATGAGGCCACTCTCGCTCCCCATTCACACTAATCAGAGCTTCTCGCCGAATTACGTCACTTCAGTGGGCGGCTCTGATTGGCCGAGAGCCCGCACAGGTGCTGTGGGACCGGGAAGAGGTGAGTCTTGGGGTTTCACACAGTGGCGGTATCTCAAAATCGGGATGCCCCGGGGGATGCGGAACAAAAGCCGGGAAAGTGAAAATACCGTTTCTGTTTAAAGCGGAACAAGACCCGGGATTTTGACTATCCCGAGTTCTGTTTCCTGCCCCTGGGGGCATCCTGGTTTGGGATACCCGGCTGTATAAATGGCCCTGGAAAGCCAAGAAAAAATCGCCTCTTCCTTGTTCCTACAGCACATGTGCATCCCCCGTATTCCCAGGCTCATGCGCGCACTCCGGCCCCCGCCTATCTGAATGGCTGGAGCTGAGGCACGCGCACACGCCGCGGGGATGCGCCCGCTCCCCATTCACACTAATCAGAGCTTCTCGACGAATTACGTCACTTCAGTGGGCGGCTCTGATTGGCCGAGAGCCCGCACAGGTGCTGTGGGACCGGGGAGAGGTGAGTCTGGGGGTTTCACACAGCGGGGTATCCCAAATCAGGATACCGCGGGGGGGATGCGGAACAGAAGCCGGTAAAGTAAAATTCCCATTTCTGTTTAAAGTGGATCAAGACCCGGGATTTTGACTATCCTGCCCCGGGGGCATCCTGATTTGGGACGCCCTGCTGTATTTATGCCCCTGGAAAGCCAAGAAAAACTCGCCTCTTTCTGGTTCCTACAGCACATGCGCATCCCCCGTATTCCCAGGCTCGTGTGCGCACTCCTGCCCCCGCCTATCTGAATGGCTGGAGCTGAGGCACGTGCACGCCGCCGGGGATGAGGCCACTCTCGCTCCCCATTCACACTAATCAGAGCTTCTCGCTGAATGATGTCACTTGAGCAAGCAGCTCTGATTGGACGAGATCCAGCGCAGGTGCTGTGGGACCGGGGAAGAGGCGAGTCCGGGGGTTTCACACAGTGGGGGTATCTCAAATCAGGATGCCTCAGGGGGGATGCAGAACAAAAGACCCAATAGTTTGACTATCCCTGGGTTCTGTTTCCTGCCCCAGGGGCATCCTGATTAGGGATACCTGGCTGTATAGATGCCCCTGGAAAGCCAAGAAAAACACTCACCTCTTCCTGGTTCCTACAGCACATGTGCATCCCCCGTATTCCCAGGCTCATGCGCGCTCCTGTCCCCGCCTATCTGAATGGCTGAAGCTGAAGCACGTGCACACTGCTGGGATGCCGGGGATGAGGCCGCTCTCACTCCCCATTCACACTAATTGGAGCTTCTCGGCGAATTATATAATGTCACTTCAGTGGGCGGCTCTGATTGGCCGAGAGCCTGCGCAGGTGCCGTGGGGCCTGGACACGCCGATCTGGGGGTCTCACACAGCAGGGTATCCCAAATCGGGATTCCCCGGGGGATGCTGAACAAAACCTTGGAACAAACCCAGGGGTTTTAACTTTCCACTTACAAAAAAAAAAAAAAAAAAAACCCGTAGATTCCAGGGCCGGCTGCTGGCTTTCCATGGGGCATTCTCAATTGCGATGCCCAGCTGTGTGACCCTCGTTAGACTCGCCTCTTCCTCGTTTCTACATCGCTGGGGCGCAGCCAATCAGAGCAGTTTTCTGCCGTGCCAATGTCATTGGCCATTGGGGAGTGAGAGCTGCTGCTCCCTATTGAACTCTGCTCTGATTGGCTGCCTTCCCGCACATGTGCTTTCCAGGGACATTCATACAGCAGGGCATCCCAAATCGGGGGCAGGAACCCGGGATAGTCAAAATCTTGGATATTGTTCCGCTTTATAGAGGAACAACACACAGGAATTTCACTTTCCAGTGTGTTCCTCTCGGGGGCATCCCAAATTGGGATGTGTGCTGCTGTGTGTATCCCCCCAGGTCGCCCCATACACTCACCTTCCTTTCACTCCCATGGCACTCGGACCAGAACACAGATTGGCTGTGAGGCGGGCTCAGCTAATCAACAAGTTTGCTTTCACGCTGCATCCCCTGCTCACCTTCTAGATGTGGCACGCACGGCTAGAGGTGAGCGGGGATGCCAGCACGGCAAGGGCTTCGGGAGGTGAGTGTATTCTGGGGGATTTTACACAGCGGGGCATCCCAATTCCAAATGCCATCAGGAGTGGAACTCGGGATGGCCCTGGAGTCTTTTTAAAGAGGACCCACCCTGGAGTGTATGAGACTCCAGGGCAGGCATACTCACTTCCCCTGGGGCACCCCAGCTCTGTATGAACCCCCCCCCCCCCCCCCCCAAGTCGCCCGATAACTCGCCTTCAGTCCCGGTCCAATGGCGCATGTGCAAGCTGCGGACGAATTCCCGCTATCCCTTTAGCAGGGCGTCTGCCCGCACCAGGCATTCGTGAATGGCCAGCGCAGGCACGCTCCCTGTTAGAGGGTAGCGGGGGATGCGGCCACCAGTGCGCTCTGATCCTCTCATATTAGACGAGCTCCCGGACGAAGGGGCAGGAGCAGATTCGAGCTTTCTGATTGGACGAGCGCCCACAAGTGCCGTAGGACTGGGAAGAGGTGAGTTTGTTTCAGTGACCTGGGGGGTTTCACACAGCAGGCATCCCGGATTGTGTTGCCCTGGGGGGGACTGGGTTTTGGTCCTCACCCCCCTGGGGGCACCCCGATCAGGGATGCCCCACTGTGTGACCCCCCCCCCCCCCCCAAGTCGCCGAAACAAACTCGCCTATTCCCAGTCCTACGGCACATGTGTGGCCGCTCATCCAATCACCACACTTGGAGCCGCTGCTCCAAGCGTGCTGGCGGCCGCATCCCCCGCTTCCCTCTGAGGGAGCGTGCCCGCCATTCACTAATGCCTGGTGCGGGCACGCGTCCTGCTAGAGGGATAGCGGCGATGCAGCCGTGGCTCGCGCATGCGCCGTTGGATCGGAAAGGAAGGTAAGTGTATGGGGCAACCTGGGGGGTTTCACACAGCGGGGCATCCCAATTTTTGATGCCCCAAGGGGAGGGAATTGTTCGCCGTGGGTTTTGGTCCATTTTAGGCCCCAAGGCCCCCAAAGTGAGTTTTAAATTCTTAACGTGTCTGATGTGAGAATTGCAGGGAAGGCCGAATGCTGCTGCTGCTGAACGATCAGATTCTTGCCCCGCGGGGGGCGTGATGATAGGGGGGGGTATCCCGAGGAGGATTGGGGTATCCCGAGGAGGATGTGCATTGTCCTCAGGCGTCTCCTTCCTCTGTTTCAGGGGGCTGCGAAGATGATGCTGGACACCGGGGAGCACCCGGCTAAGCTGCGCTCGGACGTCTGCACCCCCGCGGGGACCACCATACACGCGCTGCACGAGCTGGAGAAGGGGGGCCTCCGGGCCACCGTCATGAACGCCGTGGAGGCCGCCACGCGACGGGCGCAGGAGCTGGGAAAACGCTAACCGGGCTTCTGATTGGTCTGAGACATGAGCCGGGCTTCTGATTGATCCGAGACATGAGCGGGCTTCTGATTGGACCGAGACGTGAGCCGGGCTTCTGATTGGTCCGAGACCTGAGCCAAGCTTCTGACTGGACCAAGACGTGAGCCAAGCTTCTGATTGGACCGAGACGTGAGCCGGGCTTCTGATTGGACCAGGACGTGCGCCAGGCTTCTGATTGGACCGAGACGTGCGCCGGGCTTCTTATTGGACCGAGACGTGCGCCGGGCTTCTGATTGGACCGAGACGTGCGCCAAGCTTCTGATTGGACCAAGACATGCGCCACGCTTCTGATTGGACCAAGACATGCGCCACGCTTCTGATTGGACCAAGACGTGCGCCACACTTCTGATTGGACCAAGACGTGCGCCACACTTCTGATTGGACCAAGACGTGAGCCAAGCTTCTGATTGGACCAAGACGTGAGCCAAGCTTCTGATTGGACCAAGACGTGAGCCAAGCTTCTGATTGGACCAAGACGTGAGCCAAGCTTCTGATTGGACCAAGAAGAGGGGGACCAGAACTAAACAAGGATAGTGCAAAAATCTCAGTGTATCGGGACTGTCACAGTAACTTTCGGGCTCAGGAAACCCGCGCACATTAAAATGGTTTGTTTTCTGTCCTGTTCTCTTCTTTTCCAATTAAAATGCAGATCTCGGACTCCTGAAACGTTTCTGGTGTCTCTCATATTGTGATGTTTCCTGTCCACCTCTGAGAGGCGCTGATACAGTGGAGTTACCCTTCAAGGTCCTATTTCAGGCCAAGCTAATTGTTACATGTTTGGCGCTGACCTAAACTGTTTTCTGTTTTTGAATTAAAGAAGAAATAGCCGAGATATCGGGGTTTACAGTTTTACCTTAGGTTTTCTTGTATAAAGAAAGTGGGCGTGACCAGGGCATAATGGGCGGGGTCTCTTAAGAGCCTGGGATTGTGCTTCGACAACGCATTCTCAGCACCCTGGCTGTGCTTCCTCCCTCTCTCCCTCTCTCCCTGTTGCTAGGCGACACTGGACGCCTAGACCAGCACTTCCAGGCATGTGTGTGTACCACCCATCCGGTCAGTTAGGTAGGTAGGCCAGTAATTAGCTGGGTCAGTGGGCAGGGTGGTAGGTAGGTTGGTCAGTAGTTGGGTGGGTGGGTAGATAGGGGGATAAGTGAGCAGGTAGATAGCTGGGTCAGTGGGCAGGTAGGTAGGTAGGTGGATCAGTAGTTGAGTGGGTAGGTAGGTAGGAGAGTCAGTAAGCAGGTAGGTATCTGGGTCAGTAGTTGGGTGGGCAAGTAGGTAGGTGGGTCAGTAGTTGGGTAGGCAGGTAAACGCATCAGAAGTTGGGTTGGCAGGTATGTAGCTGGGTCAGTGAGCAGGTAGGTAGGGGGGTCTGTAGTTGGGTGAGCAGGTAGGTAGGGGGGTCTGTAGTTGGGTGGGCAGGTACGTATCTGGGTCAGTGAACAGGTAGATAGGGGGGTCAGTAGTTGAGTGGGCAGGTAGGTAGCTGGGTTTAGTGAGCAGGTAGGTCAGCAGTTGGGTGGGCAGGTAGCTGAGTCAGTAGGTAGGTAGGTAGCTGACTCAGAGGGCAGGTAGTGGGTGCGGCTGCACGCATCCCCGTTACCCAATGCCGGCCCACACTATTGCTAGGAGGATGCTGGGTAGGGTTGAGGGAGGGCTTGGGTGGCAGCTCTGAAAGCTTCATTCAAGCCATCGATGCAGGAAGTGGGTGTGGCCTGGACCTTTGTATTGGTGGTCCATGTCTGCAAGCAGGGGGCTGGAGCAGCAGAGGAAGTGGATTTCTTCATTCATGGCGCAGAGAGGAAGGACAGCACTGGAGCGACTCGTGGTAACCTAAAGCAGAAGAAAACATGGATTTCGCTTATGAGGCTTACTTTGGCCCCCTCCCCCGGACGGCTCTCATCCAATAAGAGCCGCTTGGCGTGCATCTTTCCCTCCCACCAGACGGATCTCTGCCAGTCTGCTGCGTCAGACGAGTCTTCAGCTCCTGATATGAATGTCTCTGCAGCGTGTGTCAGAATGTTACATGTCTCTCTCTGAAACAAAGGGGGTTCTCCTGTCTCTCCTAAAGTGGTCCAAAGCCCTGAATTTTGACTTTCCTGGGTTTTGGTCCTTTCCCCTGATCTGGGGATGCCCGCTGTGTGAAACCCCCCAGATTGCTGCAGCCAACTCGCCTCTTCCCAGGCCTTCAACGCATGTGCGGCCGCTCGTCCAATCAGAGCGCTCAGATCCGCTGACGTCACCTAAGGCCAGCGGCTCCGAGCGCGTTGACGGCATCCCCCCCGCTTCCCTCTAACAGGGAGTGTGCCCCCGCCGGCCACTTACAAATGCCTGCTGCAGGCATGCGCCCTGCTAGAGGGATAGCGGAGATGAGGCTCACGCATGCGCCGTTGGACCGGGAAGCAAGGTAAGTGTATTGGGGGACCTGGGGGGGTTTCACAAAGTGGGGCATCTCAATTTTGGATGCCCCGGGGGAGGGAATCGATCGGCCCCGGAATCTTTAAGCATCCTGGGTGATCGATTCCCTCCCTGCGGGGCAATCAAAATCGGGATGCCCCGCTGTGTGAACCCCCCCCAGATTGTGGTGGGTTTTGGTCCACTTTTAACAATGGACTAAAGGAAACGGACAGGGGGAGGAATACATCTCCCCCACACACACAGCCAATAGGATTGATGCAAGGCCGGGGGCAGGTCCTACGTCCACCTCTCAGAGCTACAAAAATGTGGTCACACATAAAAAATCCTGGGACTCGGCTGTTGAATGGGGGGATGGGGCTAGATCTCAGCTTCGGCACCAGCACACCAGGATTGATCAGCAGCGCAGCAGGTAAGGGAACATTGCTTTGCTTTTACACTTGCAGCCTGGACAATCCCTTTTTTTTTTTTTGGACCAAAAATCTATAAGACTTCAGGGCCGCCTGATTCCCTCCCTCCCAGGCATCAAAGTTCGGGATGCTCTGCTGTGTGAAAGCCCCCCCCCCCCCCAAGGCCCCTGTAAAACTCACCTTCTCCACGGTCCAACAGTGCATGCACAGGGCATGGCTGCCACCATGTATCCCTTACCAGGGCGTGTGCCCTCGTCAGGCATTTGTTAGAGGGCAGTGGGGGATGCGCTCGGCTCTTCTCGGCTAGATGCGACCCTCAGCCGAGCAGTGCTGATTGGACGAGAGCCCGCGCATGGGCTGTAGCCCCTGGGAAAAGGTGCGTGCTTACTGGGCAACCTGCAAGGGTATTAAACCGGACCTTCACCATGGTTTAATGAAAAGCCCAAACCCTTAAAAAAAAATGTTCCCTAGCATCTAAAAATACAATTCTGTGATTACTCACCTGTAGAATTGTTTTTACGGTGTACAGCATGGCTTGCTTCATTTCAATTCTTCACATTTGGGTAATCCGCCACAAGGTGGCGCAGTTCTACAGGTGAGTAATCACAGAATTGTATTTTTCCAGGGGTACAGCACGGCTTGCTTCATTTCAATTCTTCACATTTGGGATATCCAAAAGCAGTGTCCATGAAGAAGGGTGGGATCCCCAGAGAGCAGCAGCATCCTGTGACAGGAGACAAATCTTGGAAGCTTGTGATTGTGGCGGGACGCAAACAGGTACACATCCGGCTGACCCCAGCGGCGACACAGGGAGTAAAACACCTTGTTGCTGAGAGACCATTGCCCCAGCCGAGATGTCCCCCTGCTCAGGGAGTCTGCCTCCTGGTTCTCCACCCCCGGAATGTAGACCGCAGAGATGCAGGGAACATTCTCTTCCGCCCACGACAGTATCAGGGACACTTCCCTGAGGGCTCGCTTGCTCCGAATCCCTCCCTGATGATTGATGCAGGCCACCGCCGTCTGGTCGTCCGAACAGATCTGAACAGCCCGACCCCGAAGGTGTGGAGTCAACTGGGAGAGAATCAACCTGATCGCCCGCAGTTCTAGAATGTTGATGGGAGCATGGGCCTCCTGGGGGCCCCACTGACCCTGGAATTTAAGAGACTTCCAAACTCCCCCCCCAACCGGTCAGACTGGCATCTGTGGTGACAATCTCCCAGCACGGGGGCAGAAAGGTCCTGCCCACTAGAAGATTCCTCGAGTCCAACCACCACGAGAGGGACTGCATTGCCAGAGGGGACAGAACAAATTCCTGATCCAGGGACACAGGGTGCCGATCGTAAACTGACAGGAGATGCAACTAAAGAGACCTCATGTGAAACTGAGCAAAGGGAACCGCCTCGAAGCAGGACACCATCAGGCCCACTAACTGCATCCCCTGCCGAATGGAGGGATGAGGACCACCGAGCAGGGCCCGTGCCTGCATCTGAAGGCCCTCCACTTTCTGATGAGGGAGAAATACCTTGACTTGAGAGGTGTCCAGAGTCATGCCCAGAAAGGACCTCGCCAAAGATGGAGACAGTGAAGACTTGGGATAATTGATCACCCAACCAAAGGACTCGACAGTGGATGTCACCACCTGAGTATCCCTCTCGGCCTGATAAAGAGACTGAGCAGCAATCAGATTGTCGTCCAGGTCAGAAATGGGCTGGTCGGATCTAGGGGCGCTTGCCCAATCTAAGGGCCTGACGGCCTGGTCAGGCTGGCAGAACAATCAAATGGTTCACTTTCTCCACTCTCTTAGAGACTTTGGTGGCGGCATGAGGAAAACCACACCCTTTGAGGACCTCTGTGGTAGTAAAGAGGCAGTCAAACACACTTTATCATACATATATAAGCTGCTCATTACTGCCCCGGAGGACGAGAAACCCCATTCTTAGGGAAGTGGGAAGCGGATTTGGGTATCTCCTTTACCCCGGAGCAAAGTAGGAAAGTATTAGCCATGCCACATAAAACCTCTATTTGCACACGCTATCAAGAGTGTAACTATAAAAATCTTTCGAGGTGGTATAGGGTCCCGGCTAGAATTTGTAAATGGGCTCCGGAGGCCTCAGATAGGTGCTGGAGGTGTGATGGTCGGGAGGCGACATGTTACACATCTTCTGGTCCTGTCCAATACTAAGGCCTTTTTGGGAGGGAGTCAGGGAGATTGCGGGCAGAGTGACAGAGGAGGAAGTGCCTGCTGATCCGGCCTCCTGTCTCTTGCCCCTGACAGGGTCCCCCCCTGAAAATCTACAAAAAATCTTTATTGCGTCACCTCCTTAATGCGGCTAAGATGTGCATCCCCCTTAAATGGAGATCTAAAGATCCACCGTCAATAGCAATGTGGATCCTGAAGCTTAATGAGCTGATGAGATTCGAAAGTGTGATTCTCTCTCGAGAAAATAGATTTGAGAGCTTTACGATTACATGGTACAGTTGGTTGAGGTTCTCGGAATCCGCAGAATGCAGGGCTCTGCTGGGGGGCACCCGGGGATCTGCACAGTAAACCTTTTACCCTCCCCCTCCCCCATGGTTAACTCCCGTGAGACAATACAGATTTGGAATACAGAACTGACATTGAGTTTTCTGCAATATAATCTTTATTTGCAGAATGAACAGTTAACTGTTGTATACTGGATGATTGTGATGCAAACCATTTTCTGTCATACCTTAAGTGTGTATTGTAAATGTATGCTTTATGTTGGAAAACATAAATAATTAAAAAAAAAAAAAAAAAAAAAAAAAAAAGAAGAAGAATGTCGTCCAGGTAAGGGAGGATGCAAATGCCCTGGTTCCTCAGAAGGGCCATTACGCCCGCCAACACCTTGGTGAACACCCGAGGTGATACCGATCGGTAAGGACACAAACTGGTAGTGCTGATCCTCCAGAGCGAACCTCAGAAATCTCTGATGACCTGGAAAGATTGGTACGTGAAAATAGGCATCCTTTATGTCCACAGTGGTCATGAAGTCGCCCGGCCGAAGAGTACTGACAGCCGAGCGTAGCGTCTCCATGTGCAAGTGCTTGAACCGGACAAACCTGTTGAGACTCTTCAAGTCCAGGATGGGCCTCAGCGACCCGTCCTTTTTGGGAACCGTGAAAAGATTGGGGTAATACCCCTGACCCCGTTCCAGATAGGGTACCAGACAGATGACTCCTGACTCCAACAGGCGTTGAACTGCTATGCGCAACCCCTGAGCAGACAGAGGATTTTGAGACATTCGGGATACGAATGAATCTTGGGGGTGGGCAGGCTGCAAACTCTATCTTGTAACCAGAGGACAAAACCTCCTGAATCCACAAAGACGCGGAAGCCTCCAGACGTGAGCAAAGAGCCGAAGCCGTACCCCCACCCGGACAGGTAAGGGCGCTTCCTCATGCCTGAGGGTCCTTGGGAGGGGGTTTGGGCTTGGGTCCCAATGAGAGACCGGGATGACCACGGGATCTGCCACGGCCCCAAGAATCTCTGCGGCTACCCGAGAAGAGGGAGCCAAGACCTCCTCTGGAGGCACGAACGGAGAGGAAGGAGGAGAACCCCCGAAAGGGCCGAGGCTGCTTCCTACGCTGAGGGAGCCTTTCTTGGCCAGAACATCTAGACGCTCACCAAAGAGACGCAGCCCTGTGAAGGGGAGCCCGGTGAGGGACTTCTTAGCTGCAGTGTCAGCCGCCCACTGGCGGAACCAAACAGACCGGCGCATATCCACAACGGGGTCGAAGTCCTACCGCCCAGCCGGACGGCATCATCCATGGCAGCCAGCACAAAGGCAACAAAATCAGAGCAAAGCAAGAGGGCCCTATAATCCTCCCTTCTCCTACCAGCCATGGCGCCATCAGCGAGACGCTTGAGCTTCTTCGTCAGGGCAATGGCTGTAATGGCTGCGGCACAAACCAGATGAAGGCATGTCCCCACAAAGGTGAAAGCATGACATGTCAGCTGATCCATACGCCGCTCCGCGCTGTTACGCAGTGTAAGGGGACGGCATGACCGAGGTGTTAGACAGCCCTAGAACAGGAGCGTCCACCTCCGGGGGACACGACCAGTGCTTGACCAGGTCAGCAGAAAAAGGATACCTTCTGTCCAATCCCTTGGGCACCGTGGGCAATCTGTTATGACGTTCTCACTCCTTGAGCACCATATTGGAGAAATGGCCCTGCTCCAGGAACTCCAAGCGCTGTTTGTCAGGGCGAAAGAGGCCTTGCCCGTCACAGGCCAGCGGCTGCCTTTCCATGCTGGCCAAACGTAGTGCCAGGTCATATTGGGACCCCCTGCTAGTATCCCCCTCACTGGGGGCTAAATGCAGGCGCGGGGGAGTAGGAGATGCCGGAGGGAGCGCAGAACTGGGAAGAGATCCGCAATAACACTCTGGGCGCACGGCACACAAACTGCGCCACCACCACCCCGAAGGACCCCCGAGTACGCTATCCCCAGAAACCTCCATATGGTGATTAACACAGGCACAATAGGCCAGTATAGGTTAAGGCAGGGGTGGGCAATTATTTTTTCCATGGGGCCACATGAGAAACTAAAAATATTGTGGAGGGCCGCTGAGCTATGGGCGTCTAAGCAATGTCTAAGCTCAGCGGCTCTGAGTGCGCTGGCGGCTGCATCTCGAGCTTCTCTCTAACAGGGAGCGCGCCGTTCTGGCCATTCTCAAATGGCCGACACAGGCACGCGCCCTGCTAGAGGGATAGCGGGCATGCGGCCGCAGCTCGTGCATACGCCGTTGAACTGGGAAAGAAGGTGAGTTTATGGGCGACCTGGGGGTTTCACACAGCGGGGCATCCCGATTTTGGATGCCCCGCGGGGAGGGGATCTATAAGATTCCCAGGCTGATAAAGCAGGGTTTTGGTCCACTTCAAACGTTCTGATGTGATAATTTCCCAGCCAATCAGAGAAGCCCTTGGCTTCTGGCAGTCTGGAAGGAAAGTTCAGATCAGCTGGGGCAAAGTGTAAGAATGGTGGACAGCAGTAAGGGGGCATGGTGAGAGCATGGTGGGCAGCAGGAAGGGGACATGGTGAGAGCATGGTGGACAGCAGGAAGGGGGCATGGTGAGAGCATGGTGGACAGCAGGAAGGGGGCATGGTGAGAGCATGGTGGACAGCAGGAAGGGGGCATGATGAGAGCATGGTGGACAGCAGGAAGGGGGCATGGTGAGAGCATGGTGGACAGCAGGAAGGGGGCATGGTGAGAGCATGTGGACAGCAGGAAGGGGGCATGGTGAGAGCATGGTGGACAGCAGGAAGGGGGCATGGTGAGAGCATGGTGGACAGCAGGAAGGAGGCATGGTGAGAGCATGGTGGACAGCAGGAAGGGGGCATGGTGAGAGCATGGTGGACAGCAGGAAGGGGGCATGGTGAGAGCATGGTGGACAGCAGGAAGGGGGCATGGTGAGAGCATGGTGGACAGCAGGAAGGGGGCATGGTGAGAGCATGGTGGACAGCAGGAAGGGGGCATGGTGAGAGCATGTGGGCAGCAGGAAGGGGGCATGGTGGGCAGCTGGGGGAGCATGGTGGACAGCAGGAAGGGGACATGGTGAGAGCATGTGGACAGCAGGAAGGGGGCATGGTGAGAGCATGGTGGACAGCAGGAAGGGGGCATGGTGAGAGCATGTGGGCAGCAGGAAGGGGGCATGGTGGGCAGCTGGGGGAGCATGGTGGACAGCAGGAAGGGGACATGGTGAGAGCATGTGGACAGCAGGAAGGGGACATGGTGAGAGCATGGTGGACAGCAGGAAGGGGACATGGTGAGAGCATGGTGGGCAGGTACATGGTGAAAAAGAGACAGCAGGCAGGAAGGGAAAACACAAGCAAACGACATAATCTTTCTGAGCAGACTTACTGATGCTCTGGAGCTCCTACTCTGCCCTTTCAAAGTCCCCAGGTCTCTATCACCTGCTCATTGGGTCTGGCTTCCTCAGAGGAAGGGAGAATGTGCCAGACCCGACGAGCCGAGCGGCCGATGAGCTGCTGCTTAACCTAAGCCTCTCGCACTGTACACAGGCGATCACCTAAGTTAAGCAGCAGCCGATTGGTCACTCGGCTCGTCGAGTCTGGCATGTTTTCCCTTCCTCTGCATCTCTTACTGGCCAGCTCAGCCCGGGCCGGTAAGAGCCTAGCAAAGGGCCGTATACGGCCCGCGGGCCGTACATTGCCCAGGTCTGGGTTAAGGGCTACTAAGAGCCACCCGGGATGCCCCCCACAGGATGCCCACAGAGAGGGCCCAGAGGGAAAAGGGGGGAGGGAAAGGACCGGGAGAAACCACAATACACTGTTATCCTGCCTGAAAGACATAAGCAAAAGACACATAAGTATCCCGCAGTACATGCCCCAACAAGAAGAAAAACCCCCCATAGGGGACTCACGGACCAAGAGCGCAGCGTGCGCAACACACACAAGTGACCGGATCACAGTCAAGGGATCCGGAGGGCAGAACAGGAAAATCAGATTCACCGCCACAGCCCACGCGAACAAGGAGCCTCCGGGACACCGATTACAAGCAACGCAGCAAAGATGGCCAGTGCCATGACAGCCCCAGTAAAGACAATAGTACAAGCGATGCGGCGAGAACAAACCGCAGGCCACAGATCTACCACCCCCCACCGACAACACCCGTCAGGGAGAGGAGGAGCGGAGGAGAAGGCAGGCAGCTGCGGGAGCCGTCCAAAAGGGCCAGAGGGGAGGGAGGGGGGCAAGTGAGACAGACACCCACGGGGAGACAGGCTAGGAACACAAGTCCCCAAGCACACTCACCCCCTACACCATAGCGGCAGCAGTGCTTCTTCATCCCTCAGCAGGCTCACCATAAAAAGCCTATGGCCAGCTACCCTTTGCTGTACAGGGTCTGCGGCTTGGAGCAGCGCTCCCCGAGCACTTGACCCTAGTGCTCCTCTACCATCACCCGATCCGACAGCCGAGGCTGGGAGGTAAATAGGGTCCGGAAACGAGTGGAAATAAACTTGCAGGCAGGCTTGGTTGCCCCGCTTGCCTGCGAACATAGAGAGCCATCTTCTATCTTCGCAGTATCACTGCAGAGGAAACACTGGAGGTCTATGGGTGATTCCCGTTTTTATATGGGGCCGGGAGGAGGCACAAGTCTTCTGCAGTCCACTGCGCCACCTTGTGGGCGGAATACCCAGATGTAAGGACTACATGAAACAGGCCGTGCTGTGCACTAGGAAAAAGAAGACTTACTGGGTGCTGCTGTGATGTCATCACTATCACACAGAGGGCAGAGTCTTGTCCAACAATTCTCTTGTGAAAGGTGGACCGGCCCCTGAAGAATACCCGAGCGCATGCTCCGAATCACAGAAAAGGATGCCGGGACAGGAGGAGAGTATCTGTATCTTTAATTTATTTGCCCAGTAAAGGACCTAAAGCCAAAATGGCCCGCATAGCTCTTCTAACCCCCCCCCCTCCGGGCCTACTTGTCTGCTGTATGGTCCCTAAAAAGGGGCCCTTCAGGGTACCTGGGTCTGCCACAGCGGCTTAGGAGCAGGTGAGTAATGTAGCCCAATATCAGCATCTCACTTAAAGTGGAACAAAAACCAAGGATTTTGATTATCCTGGGGTTTTGGTCCTTGCCCCTGGGGATGCCCCGCTATGTGAAACCCCCCAGGTTGCTAATCTCACTTACCCTTCCCGGTCCTACAGCGCATGCGCAGCCCTTTAGTCCAATCAGCGCACTCGGAGCTGCTCACCTTAGAAGAAGGGCGGGAGCGCTTCGAGCATGCTGATTGGATGCCGCATCCGCCACTTCCTTCTAACAGGGAGCGTGCCCGCGCCATTCACAAATGCCTGGTGCGAGCATGCGCCCTGCTAAAGGGATAGCGGAGATGCGGCTGCAGCTCACACATGCGCCGTTGGACCGGGAGAGAAGGTGAGTTTCTAGACACCTGGGGGGTTTCACACATCAGGGGGCATCTCAATTCTGGATGCCCCGAGGGGAGGGAATCCAGTGGCCCTGGAATCTTATAGATTTCAGGGCCGTGGGTTTTGGTCCTCTTTATGGGCCTGGGGAGGATACAGCAGCCCTGGGGGTAAGGAAAGCAATAATAACGTATTACATACATAAAACCAAAAAAAAAAACTTGAAGTAGAACAAAATACAACTCTGTGAAGTACTCACCTGTAGAGTTGGTATTATATGCAGACAGCACGTCCTGCTCCAGACATAGTCCTTACATGTGGGTATACCTCCACCTTCAGCGCCGTGCACTGCAGTATCATGAAGAAAACAAGCTCCTCCTGGCCCTACATATACCGAGGGACCTCCCACAAATCCCCAGCATTGACAAGCAGTGAGAGAAGAAGCCAGGAGGAAAACAACCACCCAGAGACTGGCAATAATATCCAAGATAATAATCACCACACAGGGGATCCAGAACAAGGTGAATCAGGGTGGGGTGGAGCAGGACGTGCTGTCTGCATATAATACCAACTCTACAGGTGAGTACTTCACAGAGTTGTATTATTCTAAGCAGACAGCACGTCCTGCTCCAGACATAGGCCTTACATGTGGGACATCCAATAGCAGTGTCCATAAGTAGGGTGGGATCCCCGAGAAAAAAGGCACAGACAACCATAAAAGTGCTGTCACCTTAACCATGTTACCAAGAGCAACGAGAGCAATGCTCTAACCACAGCCTTTGCATTCTTGTAAAGGCAGAACTGAACACAAGCAGCGGACTAGCCAGCTTGCTCAACAGAACCTAGTGCTGAAAGGCCCAAGCCAAGCACAAGTAGTAAGAGAGCAAAAACCAAGAGAGAAGAATAATCTTCCCCTAACGAGTAGGCCAGAGTAACAGCCTAACCATGCTACTGGAAAAAAAGGGGCAGCCATGGCAACCTTAGAGATCTCCCCATCTGAGAATATGAACCCAGGTCTCAGGCGAGACCAGCAGGAATACTGAAAAACAACGCTAACAAGGCTCAGCAAGAGCCGATACGTTTACTTTAGGCTCAGAGGAACAAGGCGACCGAGCAGGACCAAGCCAAAGGGCACCTACACCCGTGTTAACAATCAGATCCGGTACATAAGGATGGAGAAACCTATAAGCCCCAAGGGGCATAATCCCTACCAGGGACAAGAGAAAGGCCAGGAATCTCCAACACCTGATGAGGGATACAGATCCCTTTCGCTCAGAGTAAGCCAGACAATAGCCTAGAGACCGTAGGGTCTGGACTAAAGGAGAATAAGAACACCGCCTGGACCCTATTCGGCATAAGGCGGAACACCCTCACCTCATGGTGTACAGATAGATAGATAGATAGATAGATAGATAGACTTCTGCAGTAGGTGAACAGGGCGAGCCCTGAAACCTTCAGAGCACTGAGTTGGGGAGCCAACTTCAACCGTGCTATTATAATCCTAGGACCCAGGGATAGGGAACATCCCGCAGGAAAGAGAGCTAGTCCAAGCAAAGCAGACTAGAAGAGCATACTCCAACATAGCCGGCAGAAAAGGGAGAAGAGGAGGGAGCTAGGCCTAGCCCTCCAATAGAGAAAAGACACCCAGAGATACCCATCTCCAATAGGGTGAAAAGCCAACCGACCAATCGCCTAAAAGGCCTGTAGGTAAGGGCGACGTAGTAGGGAGCCTGAATAGGCAGAACAGCCCTCTTGAGAGGGCATACAGTACGACTGTCTTCAGCAGAAAATCTGCGAACCACGCCCCGCTGGGCCACCCAGGGCCCCCAGCATAACGGTTCTCCCTTTCTACTGCAATCTTATGCAGAACCCCGCCTGGCAGGGTGAAAGAAGTTAAGACATCTAGAATATAATGTCCTGACAGAAGCAATACTAGGCCCTCATGACCAAGGCCAGAGAGTCCTGGGACAATAACCCAGGACAGAGTCCCTGTAATAGCAACGGGGCCCCACAGGGCCACACCAGTAGGGACTCAGTGAGATACTAGAATAGAACCTCCTGCCACGTTAGGGCAGCTAGCCAAGCTAATACCAATGAAGTGCAAGGGATGTAAACCCCCACTTAGAACCGAACCGGAACCTTCTTGAAGGGTCAACCTGTTCCGAGACCTTCACAGATAAAAAGGGACGAGCCACTGTCCACAGACTGATCGAGAGTCCCCAAAAAGGACAAGTCCTGAAGAGGAGTAGTCCAGCAAATTAGAGCCCACCAAAGGCTCAATGTGTCAACCAAAAAACCGTATGAAGATGGATCCCCTAAGGGGACCCCTTTAGGAACCACGGGGGATTTCAGGAGAAATAAGACCCCCCCGTCCACCTGCAAGACTTGGTACCCATGATGACCATCTACAGGGAGAAGAGAGAAGGAAGGAATGGTCCCAGACATCTTCCTTGAATTTACAACCTCAAAAGGAACCCCCGTAACGAGGGGGAGCGTACTGACCTAGTTCCAGGGGTGCTGGAACCTTGTCCAGGATAAGTAACCAAAGGTGTCGCAGGGCCCAAGGGCTCCTGAGAATAAGGGACAGCATCTGGGCTGCCACCAACAGGCCCACCGGCTGCAAGGTAAAGGAAGTGCGACATCAAGGAGGGCAAGGCCCTTTCCATAACAAGTCCACATTTAGCAGAAGGAAGGTTCTAACATGAACCAATCTAAATGCCACCCATAGGGGGATAACGAACCGGGGAACACTAAGTAAGTGATGTGCCTGAGCACCAATCCACAGGACTCCCAAGGGAGCCACAGGTCAATAGCCACACGGCCCGATGCAAAATTAGGAAGCAAAGAAGGACAATAAAGTAGAACCTAGCGCGGACACCACACGGGCACGTCCAAGACACCACTCCCATACTCGCCTCGGTGAGTCATCTGGGAGCAGGAGAGGAACCAAAACAATACCCCAATGCGCAGAGTTGGACCTTCAACACTGGCTGGAAGTGGCCTAGGTGTCCTGGAGGCACAGGGGACTAAAAAGGGATTATAAATCCTCACATGCATCAAGAGGTCTACTGGACTAGAGCGCCTGAGGCCCAACAGGTAGATACCATGTAGAAACTGCCTGTAAAGGTATAAATGCTAAGCCCCGGAATGCCAACCTGGGTCAGACTGCTTCATTCCGGAGGGGAAGGGTAAAATGGATGCAATCACAGGTCAAGGGCCAACCTGTAAGAGAGCCCAGACCCTACACGCCAAACTCGGCCTGCCTCAACTCCCGAAGGGAAAACAGGGACTAGAAGAACCCTGATAACCTTAGAAAAAGGACTGCCCAGCAGACTCCATTTTGCATCCGGGGGGACTACCTCCTGTAACAACCTGAAAGAAGCATGGCGCCCTGTGATAGGAGCTCAGTGCTGCGGCAGTCCACTCGCCCAACAAGGCGAGGGCAGATTTGGACTTCGCACAGCCGGAGGACCCAGGGCGTTGCCTGCCCCCCCCCCCCCCCCCTGGGGCGGGTCTCCATTCCAAAAAATTGGAAGCACACTTCTAGTTCACGCTTGACACTAACGTAGGGAAGGGGAGGGGTGTCCCTGCCCCTGGGAGGCCGAGACGGCCTTCTGCTCGAGGGTGCCTTACTCCTTTTTTCCAAAAGGTCCAACCGGGCCCCAATAAGCGTCGACTCTAAAGGGAAGGCCAGTAAGAGCCTTTTTAGTATCATTGTCAGCCCTCTACTGTCGCAGCCAAGCAGGCGGCGAATAGCCACCACAAGAACCGAGGTTCTAGTGCACTTTTTAACAGTGTCATCCAACGCTGAGAGAATAAACTCACAAAAACATCACAATCAGACAGTGCCTTAAAGACCTCCCAAGGGAGATCCTCCGGCTGGTGGTCAAGTATCTTCCTAAGAAGGGTCCTGGCGGTCACCGCAGTGACGGCCGCGGCACAGACCGGGCGCAGAGCAGTCCCTGCACACGAAAAGGCGTGGGAAGCCAGACTGTCAATGCGCCGGTCCTCAGCATCCCGAAGGGTACGATAAGTAGAGGCTGTCATGAAAGGAGGGTTAGCAACCCCAATAATAGGTGCATCCACCTCGGGAGGGGCTGACTAGCAGCCAACCACATCAGGGGGAAAAGGGTACTTCCAATCCCAGACCCCCGGAACTCCTGTACGTTCACAAGGTGATTCCCAATCCTTAGATATAAGACCCTGGAATGATCCTGCTCCAGAAATTCCAAGCGCGGCGTCGCCGTGTGGAGACTCTCCCGGAGGAGAGATGTACAGTACTCCAAAGATCTTTATAAGTAATTTATCAGTGTCACACCGGCCCCAGGAACCAGGGCCAGAATTATGACGGGTCCAAGGTATCTCATCTGAGGAACCGGAACCTGAAAACAGTCCACCTTCATCCGAAGGATTGAGGACCTGCATAGCAGCAGACTCTTCAGTTTGCTTGGAAAACATAAAACCAGGAAGTGTCAGGGACCGCTTCTTTCCAGCGCCCAAGCGCTCCGCCAACCAGGCATCACCTGCTCAGCCGTAGGTAGCCTGCGCGGCACCACCTGCTGGTCATCCCCTCACTCATCAGGAGTGAGATTTAAACAAGGGGAGACAGGTGTATTGAAGCAAGATGCAGCCACTGGTAAACCTGATTGCAGGGCCAGTGCTTGTTCAGCGCACGGTCCGCAGACCCGTGCTCTGTCAGCATCAGCATGGGGTGGTCCCCACGCAGTACACAGCCGGTCTTGTCCCCGCGGGACCCCAGACACATAATTCTGAGATGCCTCCATATGGTGATTATCAAAGCAATATGCCAGCAGGGATTTATGCTATAAGCGACCCCGGATGCCGCAAGACCCGCTAGGAATGTGGGAGAATATAAAAATGAGCCAGTTTAAGATATATATCAGGCCGGGGGATGCCACCGGAACCTTAGCGTCTGAAAGACATAAGGAGAAGAATGGGTGTCAGAGCCATGCGCAGCTGGAAAACATATAAAAAGGAGTCACCCGTAAGGGCACTTACAGACCAAGGGAGGAGGGAACCGCCACCACGCGCGCAAAGATCAGCAAAATGGCGCCCAGCGAACCTCGAAGGGCGGGCTCGATGCTCGGTCGTGACGCAGAGCGCGCCAATTCAAGTCCCCGCCCACTCCGGAGAGCGCAAAGCTCTGAGGTAACGGCAAGGCAAGGATACAATCACACGCTTAAGGATTTGTAGAAAAACCGTTACGACTAGTAAGGAAAAGGCGCCACAGCATCTAGACAACGCCGCAAACCAAATAAAGAGCAAGCAGCGCGGCTCTGACATTTCAGTGTTAATGAAGGGCAGAAATAAGGCCATAAGTGTGAAATACTGGTACACAGGGACCACCACACACATACCCCCCCCCCTTTCTTTTCCCACTAACTAGTTGGGGAATGAGGGAGGATGGCGACCCTTACACAGGGTCCAGCACTACCCAGGGTACGGGGCAATAATGGGGGAGGGGCATCCACTAGAGGCTCACCATCAGCCTAAACCGCCTACCCTATGGTGGGGGATTGCGGTGGAGCATTGCTCCGTTAAGCACACGAGGTGCTGCCTACCTTCACCCGACCAACGCAGCCCAGGCTGGGAGGCATATTCTTTCACAGAGAGGACGGGTGGAAATAGTCCCGCAGGGCCTCGGGCTGTAAAGCCCCGCTCGCCTGCGAGAGCGTGATACTTCATGTCTTCGCAGTTCAGCACTGCAGAGGAATCTGGGGATTTGTGGGAGGTCCCTCGGTATATGTAGGGCCGGGAGGAGCTGTTTTCTTCATGATACTGCAGTGCACGGCGCTGAAGGCGGAGGTATACCCACATGTAAGGACTATGTCTGGAGCAGGACGTGCTGTCTGCTTAGAATAACCCACCAGCGACCGGGATGGAAATCGAAACGATTCCAGGGCTGGCCTGAGTTTTCCCCTGGGGCATCCCGATTCTGTGTGAAACCCCCCCCCAGGGCGCCCCTGAAAACTCACCTTTCCTCTTGATGTAGCCACTCATAGCTTTGAATGGGGAGTCGTCCGAATAGGCCGAGGCGGGAGCGCACAGGCCAGGGATGCAGTGGTTCTGCTAGGGGGTACCTGGTTTCTTGTTGCTAGGGGGTACTTAGTTGGCGTTTTTTGTTGCTAGGGGGTACTTGGCTGGAGTTTCTCATCGCTAGGGGGTACTTGGTTGGAGTTTCTCCTAGCTAGGGGGTACTTGGCTGGAGTTTCTCATCGCTAGGGGGTACTTGGTTGGAGTTTCTCCTAGCTAGGGGGTACTTGGTTAGAGTTTCTGGTCGCTAGGGGGTACTTGGTTAGAGTTTCTGGTCGCTAGGGGGTACTTGGTTAGAGTTTCTGGTCGCTAGGGGGTACTTGGTTAGAGTTTCTGGTCGCTAGGGGGTACTTGGTTAGAGTTTCTGGTCGCTAGGGGGTACTTGGTTGGAGTTTCTTGTCGAAAATGGGGTTCTTGGTTGGAGTTTCTTGTTGCTACTTGGTTAGAGTTTCTCCTAGCTAGGGGGTACTTGGTTAGAGTTTCTGGTCGCTAGGGGGTACTTGGTTAGAGTTTCTGGTCGCTAGGGGGTACTTGGTTGGAGTTTCTTGTCGATAATGGGGTTCTTGGTTGGAGTTTCTCGACGCCAGGGGGTACTTAGTTAGAGATTCTCGTCGCCAGAGGGTACTTGGTTAGTTTCTCGTTGCTAGGGGGTACTTGGTTGGAGTTTCTCGTTGCTAGGGGGTACTTGGTTAGTTTCTTGTTGCTAGAGGGTATTTGGTTAGTTTCTTGTTGCTAGGGGGTACTTGGTTGGAGTTTCTCAATGCTAGGAGGTACTTGGTTGGAGTTTATCATTGCTAGGTGGTACTTGGCTGGAGTTCCTTGTCGCTAGGGGTTACTTGGCTGGAGTTCCTTGTCGCTAGGGGTTACTTGGTTGGAGTTTCTTGTTGCTAGGGCGTACTTGGTTGGAGTTCCTTGTCACTAAGGGTTACTTGGTTGGAGTTTCCCGTCGCTCTTGACATCTTTTCTGACAAGTACCCCCTAGTGACAGTTCCAACAGAGTGACCCCCAAAGAGGGGATCAGGTATCAATAAGCAGGTCACAGGCTTCGTAGCATTTTTAAAGCAAAAAGGAATAACAATATACAGATAAATATAATACACCGGACTCGTCACACCCCCCTGTTGGAGGACCCTGGACCACAGGTTGAGAAGCAGTGGTGTAGATCATTTCCTATGCAGGGAGGCAGCTCTATTCAGCCATTGTTTATTCCAGGGATGTATATATAATAGATTTCTACTATCTTGCCTCAGCAGCCCGTTTGCCCCAGTTGCCCGGCCCCGGGGCCTTTTTGGCTGATGCAGCCGCTTTTGTGTGTGTTTGTGTTTTTAGTGACTTTAATCTTTGTACGTTTCCTGTGTGAGATTTATTTATAAAAACATATACATATTTCTATACATTGTATTGTCACTTGTTTGGTATATGGGCAGTTTTTGCTCTGGTGCATTTCTGAGAATGCGGGGGTGTTCCCAATTTGGGATTCCGCGGGGGGAAGCAGCCGACCTTTTAGATCCCAGGGCTGACCACACTGGGTTTTGTTCCGCTTCGGAAAGTCAATTTCTAGGCCCCAGCACCCCAGACGCTGGTGTCGACTCGGCTTTTCCACTGCCTAAGCCACGCCCTCCGGCACTTTTATGATTGACGATTGGCTAGGGAGTACTTGGTTGGAGTTTCTTGTTGCTAGGCGGTACTTGGTTAAAGTTTCTTGTCGCTAGGGGGTACTTTAGGATGCCCCAGGGGTAAGGCCAGCCATCGGCCTTTTAGATCTGCTTTAAAGTGGATGGAAAGTCAATTTCTAGGCCCCAGCACATCAGATGCTGCTGTCGGTTCGGCTTTTCCACTAAGCCGCGCTCAGTTTGTCCGTCGCTGCCTCTCCTTGTCTGTCGGCAGGCGATTGGACGAGCAAGTCACGTGGGAGCGGGGTCAGGTGAGTTTTCGGGGCTTTCTGGGGGGTTTCACACAGCGGGGCACGGGGATAGTCAAAATCCTGGGTGTTGGTCCACTTTAAAAGACATGTATCGGCTTATCTCTGCCTCCCTGCAGCAGCCAATGCTACATTGTAGGATTCCTTTAGCTCAGAGGAAACAAAGCTCTATAAGAGAGGGAGGCCGCAGAGCGCAGAGAAGCAGGCACATGCCAGGGGCATCCCTAGGCTCTGGGGAGGTGGGTTACACAATAGTTAACATGTATAGAGCAGGAGGATTTAAAGCAGACCAAAACCCACGGCGATTGGCCTGGGAATCTATTAGATTCCCGGGTCTAACGATTTCCCCTCCACTTGGGGCATCCAAAATCGGGATGCCCCGCTGTGTGAAACCCCCCAGGTCACCCCATACACTTACCTTGCTTCCCGGTCCAACAGCGCATGCGCGAGCCGCTATCCCTCTAGCAGAGCGAGTACCCACGCCAGGCATTTGTGAATGGCTGGTGCGGGCTCGCTCCCTGTTAGAGGGTAGTGGGGGATGTGACCGCCAGCACGCTTGCATCCGATCACCTTAGACGAAGGGGCAGGAACAAAACCACACTGATTGGACGAGCGGCCGCGCATGCGCTGTAGGACCGGGGAAGGGCGAGTTCGTTCGGGCGACCTGGGGGGTTTCACACAGCGGGGCATCCCTGATAGGCATAGTCAAAATCCTGGGTTTTGGTCCACTTTAAGACCTCTACTAGCCTTTGCCGGCACTGAATGATGGGCCTGTTGGTTCTGCTGCAATTGGTTCACCCCGAGCCACTGCATGGACTGTCCCTTTACAATGAACCAAAACCCAACGTGATTGGCCAGGGAATCTATAAGATTCCCGGTCTGATCGATTTCCTCCCCTCAGGGCATCCAAAATCAGGATGCCCCACTGTGTGAAACCCCCAAAGTCACCCCATACACTTACCTTGTTTCCCGGTCCAACGGCACATGCGCGAGCCGCGTCTGCACCCCCCTATCCCTCTAGCAGGGCGCGTGCCTGCGCCAGGCATTTGTGAATGGCGGGCACGCTCCCGGTCAGAGGGAAGTGGGGGATGCGGCCGCCAGTGCACTCGGAGCCACCGGCCTTAGGGGAAAGCTTAAAGGATGTGATGTCAGCCGCTCCGAGATTGGACGAGCGACCGCGCAGGTGCCATAGGACCGGGAAGAGGTGAGTTGCACTCGGTGATCTGGGGGGTTATCAAACAACGGGGCATCTCCGATGAGGGTACCCCAGGGGAAGGGACCAAAACCCAGGATAGTCAAAATCCTGGGTTTTGGTCCACTTTAAGACCCCTACTAGCCCTTGCTGACATTGATCAGAGGGCCTGCTCTGCTGTGCCACTGCATGGACTGTCCCTTTAAGACCCTACTAGCCCTTGCCGGCAATAATCAGTGGGCCCGCTCTGCTGCGATCAGTTTACCACGAGCCATTACATGGACTGTCCCTTTAAGACTCCTATTAGCCCCTGCCAGCATTGATGGGTGGGCCCGCTCTACTGTGCCACTGCATGGACTGTCCCTTCAAGGCCCCTATTAGCCTCCTGCCGGCATTGATGGGCCCACTGGTTCACCCGGAGCCGCTTCCGGAAGCTTCTGCTTTGGGCTCGGTCTGTTGCAGCTGTTTGGCCACAATGATGAGGGACCTGAGCTGGACGGTTCTCATTGGTCCGACCTCCCGCGGGTCCTGAGCGTCCAGCCATCGCAGGGCCGTCTCCAGTCCCCGCACGGCCTCGGCAGCCGAGGGGACGGCGACCTCTTCCCCATCCTCCTCTCCGGCGGCTTCCTGTCCGTCTCCGCCCCCGCCGAGCCCCGCGGACTCCCCTGCCATGGCCGGGATGGCATCGTCCAGGTGCACCCACTCGGCCACGTCCTCGGGGGCCAGGTGCCTGTGGGCCAGTCCGGCCAGGTTGATGACGTCCAGAAAGACCCTCCCGTAGTCCTCGCCCAGCTTCTGGGCCACGGGGGCGCGCTCCAAGGCGGCCCGGGGCCCATAGAGCCAGCACTTCTCGATGGCGCCGGCGGGGATGAGGCCCCACGAGCGGCCCACCAGGCTCACCATGTCCCTCGGACGGAACGACTGGGCAAAATGGGCCGAGGGGCCGTCGCAGGAGGCGGCCAGCTTGAGGAGCTCCCGCTTGTAGAGCTGCTTGAAGGACAGAGCCACCCCCTGGTCCACCGAGGGTGTCATGCTGCCCGCACTCCTGGACAGGAACAGTGCCCGGATGCCGCCATCGGGGGTCTGGAGTTCCTCTCTAAGGGCAGCGGGCCGCTGGTCCATGATCAGGACGGCTTTCTGCTGCTGGTGGTAGCGCTGGACTCCGGGGACGAACTCCTGGAAGAACCATTGGCTGAGCACTTCCGGGGTCACCCGCCCGCTTTTCTCGTGGCGGTAGAGCGCGTCTCTGCCGGGGCAGGCCCCCTCCCGCAGATTCCCGATCACCAGCGGCCTCAGCTTGTGGCCGCCGGTCAGGTTGGCGGTCAGCAAGACAGCCACGTGGTCCTTGGCCTTCCAGGGCTGGTCCGGCAGTAGCTTCCAGTAGAGGCCAGCCACGCTGGCGTTGTAGATCTGCTCGTCGGAGTAGCCGCCCTCGACGGGCGGGGGACGTGGCCCGTCCGGGAAGAGCAGGGCGGGGTCCGTGTCAGCTGGGCAGGCTTCGGCTTCCCCGCAGATGCGCTGGCTGGAGATGCCGTGCCTCTTCTGCCAGCGCCAGAACCAGCCGTGGCTGGCCTTAAAGGAGCACTCCGGGCCATAGATCTGCTTGGCGAAGGTCTCGGCCTGCGCCTGGATGGCGGGCCCGGAGAGCGGCACCCCCTGCTGGCGCAGCGTCAGGAACCACGCGTACACCGCCTTGTCGATCTCCTCCTCGTTGGCCAGGCGCATCTTCTTGCGCTGGGTGCCCGCGTCCCCGCCCAGCCGCTCCAGGAACCAGCGCAGCTTCCGCTCGTCCTTCAGCCAGCCGCGCAGGGTCCCACCCGGCACCCCGAAATCCCGCGACACGCTGGCCTGGCGCTCGCCGCGCTTCACCCGCTCGATGGCTTCCAGCTTGTCCTTGATGGAGTAGGCGCGCCGGTACGCCATCTTCACCATGGCGGGAGCGCGCCCATCGCCGGTACTGGAACCTTCCCGATCCGATTATTCTCAAAGATGTTCAGACCCCAAAAATTCCTAAAATAAAAAAAAAAAAAGTATTACAAAAGCAACATCCAACCAGATCCCTGAATCGTATTTATCCCACCCCAAATACCTGGCCATACCCCAAATATCTAATGTATTCCTGATAACTGGCCACACGCCAATATCTAATGTATCCCTGGCCACACCCCTAGATCTAATGTATCCCTAATACTTGGCCACACACCAATATCTAATGTATCCCTAATACCTGGCCACACCCCATTATCTAATGTATCCCTAATACGAGGCCACACCCCAATATCTAATGTATCCCTAATACGAGGCCACACTCCAATATCTAATGTATCCCTAATACATGGCTGAAGTGGAAAATGAAATCATATAATTAAATATTATACTTAGTTATAGCCGCCTGAATGCCATCTCACATCTTCAGTGGATGGAGGGGTTTTCACCCCTCCCTCCTCATAGGTTTAAACCATTACCAAGAATGGAATGTTACGTCTGCTTGATGAGAAACAGATGTTCTTCATGTCTGAACTATAACTTCCATATATGTGAATCTGTACATGTTGAAATGATCAATGGTAAAATGACATGTGTCCAGTCATCCAATCCGAATGGTCATTTAAGCTTCTTTGTCTCAAACTGTATTTAAGCAACGCAGAGTAACCGTTGAATTGGGTATCGAGGCATATCGGCCCCGGTTAACCGAATAAACATTGCATTTCCTGAAGACATTTTGATTCTGGATATGATTTTTCACAACATTTTGGTGACCCCAACGTGATATTCATGCCAGTAGCAACTTCTTGACAAGGGGACCATCGGATTCATCTATCAGTGCAGTTGCGCATCTAGGTAAGCAGGTACCATGCTTTGCAAAAATTTTGTCTGCACCGTTTCATTTTTCTCTTGGTCACCATATGTCAAGTAAGTGGCGTTTGCGTTGGGTAAATGTGAACAGCACTTTTGGGAAATGTAATGTTTATTTAAAATAAGTTGAGATTTTATATGTGTTTAAAGAACCTCTGGTTGATATTTGAGATTTTATGTGTTTAAAGAACCTCTGGTTGAAAATTAAGATTGTGGATGGGTTTATAACCTCTGGTCGAAATTAAAGCCCAGTTTAAAAGAGTTTAAGGTGTTTAGGCAACCGGGTCGGGTCAACCACGGGTGGACTGTCGTAAAAGTCTTGATGAAGTTATGAGTTATAAGCTATAGCTGTCTTGCAGACGCGAGGGTCCCATAGGGATTATTATAGCCTATGGCTTGTCTTATGTTTTATGTTGAAATTGTATTCAATGTTGTACTGATTGTACTGTACTGTTTTATTGCTTTCACTGAGCAGCGAAGACTCCACATTGTGTTGTGGAGTAGCCCCCAGTTGTCTTGATTGAGTTGTCTTGATTATAATGGTTGTATATTGCTGTATCATTAGCCTATTTCTGCAATTTTGGTACCTACCAAATAACTGGAAACTTCTAAAATCATTTCAGAGGTAGAAGTGACATGTTATCTTTGTTCCAGCAGTTGCGCTTCCTCCCTCCTCCCCTCTGTGTATAAGTGAGGGAGAGGGGGAGAGCAACCCCCCTCCTTTGTTGATTGTAACGCGCTTCCCTCTAGCAGGGCGCGCACCCGCGCCGGCCGTTTGTGAATGGCCGGCGCAGGCGCGCTCCCTGTTAGAGGGAAGCGCGAGCGGCCTTGGACGCGCGCTGTGATTGGCTGGAGCGGTCACGTGGGAGCGGGGAGAGGTGAGTTTTTGGGGCGTTCTGGGGGGTTTCACACAGCCGATCAGCTCTAGAAGTCATTTAGCTGATTTTGACAGTTTTCCCTTCATGATGGCTCTGCTGCAGAATCTTTCAGTTTACCATTTTCTCTTTCATATTCTTATTTTTCATTTTTCCATATGATCTTTCTTTCAGCTTTGTGTGTTTTGAGCAAAGCCCAACCCAGGATTTTCACTATTGTGCCCCTAGGGGCATCCTGACATGGGATGCCCTGATATGTGAAATTCCCAAATTCGCCTGTGAAAACGTACCTTTCCCTGTCCCACAGCGCATGAGCGGGCTCTCATCCAATCAGCGCTGTTTGCATGCAGATGGGGAGCCTGAGCAGTAACCTTCTTGGCCGCCCGGCCTGTCTAAATGACTATCTGCGTGAGCACGCCAGAAAAATGGGGGGGGATCTGTGGTTATCCAGGGGTCGTTTCACACAGTGGGCATCCTGATTTAGAATGCCCAAGGGGCAAGGTCAATGGCCGGGTCTTATAGACTTCAGGGTCGGCCACTCAGGGTTTTGTTCCACTTTAATACCTTTAGATTTTTCTTTAGATTATTCAAAGAAGAATTTCAGTTATTTTCAGTCAGTTTAGTTTATTTTGTATAGATTTTACACATTTGAGTCACCTGGTCTCACCTCACACACACACAGCCGTTACCACTGATTACAGTATCAGCCTCTGAGGTAAAGTGTTGCTAGGAGACCAGTGGGCTAAATGAAGCAGCTCACTAAATACAACTCAGCAGATCCCCCTATTCAGCAAATGGACTGAGCCATTGTCATTATACAATTTAAAAGAAAGGCATATTTTATATTTTTTCCTATTTCTATTGCCAGATTATTTATACACATGTTAGAAGCTATTGTGTGGCTATTTAATTATTTATCTTTTTTAATGCAAATTTCGCGATACGGCTACTTTAAGTAATGCTCATTTGTGGCATCTTGAATGTACACGTTGGGACAATATGGATTGATTTAACGTTTCTGTACATGAGGCTGGAATATAGGCTGGTAATAGATCTAAGCGTGGGGTGGGCCACCAGACACCCCAGTCCAAAACTGGTATTGTATAAATCTTTGCGAAAAGAGCTGACTCTCCGGTTGGACAACTTTGTTCAGCAATGCACCAGAAGATCCTTTACGAAAGTATTCATGTGTACATTGATGGGTCCTCACCTCTGAACCCAGAGGACGCTATATACGTTTTACTGGATGTGCAGCAGTAGTTCTAAATGACAATGAACCAGCAGTACTTGGTAAGTGGGCCTTGCCTCCTACCTACTCTGCTAAGGTAGTTGAACTTATAGCAGCCTTAACAGCCCTGCACATAAATCAGGCCCTAACTTTGTACACTGACTCTGCTTATGTTGCAACATAGTTGTTCTATGAAATACCAAAATGGGAAAGATGTGCCTTTGCTAGGTCTGATGGTCTATATATGTTGCATATTCCTTCCATTAGACTATGGATCCAAGTTATTACTTCACCAATAGTTTAGCAGCAGCTAAGTGCTTTGCACATACAGGGGGGAGGGAGAGATCTACAGTATCTGAAGATACAATTTTGGGAAAACCTGTGTGCAACACCATATACTCCAGTATTGCAAATGCCTTAGAATATTGATGTATTATTGACTTCTTTTGAATTTGAGAAGGTATGGCATATCCAAAGCATATTGTAATAGTGCTTTTGAACATATAAGGGTAAACATTTGATGTTCAGTGTTATCTGAGATGCTTAATATGCTCCAAATTTAGTTAACATTTCAAAATGGAAAGGCTTTGGTTGATTTCTAGTCTTTGTTAAAGTGTCCACCTGAAATATACATCCTTTTCACCTAAATACAAGTTCCCATTTGCAAGGAGATATGATTCACCTAACTTGACAGGTGCTTCTGGAACTTACGGGTACCAGTGGAATGTTGCAGAACCAGGATAAGAGGAATTAGAAAACACATGGAAAGATGTTAGGGTTAAAAACTAGTTCTAGCTCCTCTGTCTTTGGAGAATACTAGAGATGGGATTACTATCTACCCCTTATGAGTTAGTTATAGGTAGGCCTATACTGTCCTCTTAGTTGACATGGATGAGTTTCAAGACCTATTTGAACGAATTAACCATTGTTATAAGGTATTGTTTCCAACAGGTGACCAGTAAACACCAATCAATGGGCAGAGCTTCGGGAATTCATTTTAGCCACTGCAGAAAGTTTGATTAGGTTGATTTTCCCCTTGTGTGGCTATATGATGATTATTCATTGCCAATTCATATTTGGGTTTATGTAGTTTAGTATGACTATATTCATAAGTGATGTCCTAAGATGTTATAGTAAACGAAATTATTGCATAAAATACTTTTTAAAATTGCAAGTATGTAATGTTAACTGTTTAAACGGACTTCCTGATAATTGCATAACGGGATTGGGATTTCAAATATTTTTAAGATAATTTATGGTATAGACCTGTGAAACAAGTAGTGTACACAATGAATTGTGCCTCGTGTGGCAGGGACAGAACAGTAGATGCGTTCAGAAGAGATGGGTGAGAGGGAAATAGAATGTTTGCTACATATTTTTAATTTGTAAATTAGGAGGGCAAATTCAATCACGTGATATTACTGGGGAAAGGCTTTGGGTCAATTTAACAAAATATGAGGCAGTGAAGTGTCATATTAAAATGTCTGCGTTTGGAGTTTCAGAAACTTCCATTTATTTGTGTAACAACCACACAGATGGTATACATTGTGGGTATAGAACTATGTTGCTGGTTGTAGGTAATAATTTCTAAATAATGCATGGTTTCCATATGTGGGTGGTTTGAGTTTGTGGGACAGACTCTTTGTAATTTCATTAGAGATACAAGTCTGATAAAAGATGTCAACCAATGTAAGGGGGATTGGAGGGAATTCCTCCCATCTTAACTTGGAGTGAAGATGTAGAAGAAGGCTTTGAAGAATGAGTTTGAAAATTGTTATTATAATAATGGAGGTGGACAAAGGTTGGGAAAGAATTTTATATGTAAAGTAATGAAATAGCTTAAATTTGTGATTTGCAATTTTGATGGATGTGGTAGTATGGCATATACCAGACTCCCTGGAGACTGGTCAGGTGTGTGCTCAATAGTTCGACTCATTCACCTGTTGTTGGTAATTCCTAAACACGTATGGGAACCAAGTGAGCATATGTGCCCCAGAAGAAGTCCATCTGAAGATGCCCCCGATGAATACAAATTTTTCAAAAGCTGAGGTCTTTTTTGCAAGTTGGTTAACTCCTGGAGTAAAAGCAGCAGTGAATGCCAAGTGAATACAGGAAACGGGCATGAAGTTCATCAACATCACTGACGAAGCTTTCAATGGCGTTAAGAAGGAATTAAGAGGTCTGAGGTTGACCACTATACAGAACCGATATGCACTGGATATGATGTTGCATCCCAAGGAGGTGTCTGTGCAGTTATCGAAGACTCCTGCTGTACTTTCATTCCAGCAAATGACGATGAGCATAACGGAACTCTATATATGTTGAAACACAGAGCAAAAAGGATTACCGTACTTAAAATTCTCTTATCATATGGCACTGGCCCTTTAAATAGTCCTTATTTGTATGATGTTAGTACTAAAAGTCCTCCACATCCATACAGAGTGATATTTCTTGATCTACTGTCACAGTTGTGGTATAGTAGAAAATCTTCTAAATTCACCGACTTATGCCATCACCGCAGTGCCCATCACCAATGCTAGGTACTTTTACCAGCTGGCAGATAATATGAAGCTTTTTATTTTAACTCCTCTGAAGTCCTTCCTCTATATAGATGTTCCAGTTATAAGTAACAGGGGCTGGTTGCAATAGGATTCCAGCTCACCAAGATGGTAGTAATATAAAGACAAAAAAGGGGGGAAATCTAGTGTAATCCCGCGTTTTTAATTTAAAAATAAGAAGTACAACTTTTAAAATGCGCACTCACATTTAAAATATTCACAAATCGCTTGTATTTGAAATAGGCGAGGCTCTCACCCTTTCCTGTCACCACCGCTGTTGGTGTTGCTATTAAGGAATCGGGTTGGCTATCGCAGTTAATCCTCAATCTAGGTGTAGGTGTTTGCCAGTCGCCGTCAACGCGTTTCACTGCCAATGGCAGCTTTTTCAAGACTGGCGAGACGGCAAAGATTAGCTGGAAATATACCTTCGGATGGGGCGGGGCCATTTACCAAGCGGCGTTGCATCAACCCTAATTGTATATATTGATTAGATACCTGTCTTGTCAAAGTTACTTCAGGTGGGTCCCCTAAGCGTCTCTCCTCCATGTTAGGTGCGTCACAGTTGGAAGTGCGCCTGCCCTGGTCCACTCTGGGGTGGATGGAGAAGCGATACTACGTAGGAGGGCCAGTGCCATATGATAAGAGAATTTTAAGTAATCCTTTTTGCTCTGTGTTTCAACATATATAAATGTTTTATACTCTATATTTGGGAAAGGAGGATTCAACACGTAGAGCAGCCCTAATTATTTGATAAACTGATAGATATTGAAGAAAAAATTGTAGCGCGGGTTCTAACCACTATTTTTATAACGGAACTCTAGCCAAAGCTATTGGTCGCTATGGTCACTGAGTCTCCCATCCAGGTTCCTGCCATTACTGAAGACCATTATGCTGTTTGCTCCTTTCCTACTGCTATGCTGTGCAAGACTCCTACAATTTTCTGCTGTCCTTCAAGGCCATCATGATGGTAACATATACACTGTTATTGTCACGGACCGGGTGGAGCGGAATAGGATGTGGATCCGCTTTAACTGTGGAACAGATGGCAGGTACCGCGTCAGAAGAGCGTAGTCTAAGAGGCCACGGTATTCACCAGAGCCCACCGCAAGGCAGGTTGGTCTTGTGCGGCGAGTGACCCCCAGGTCGCTACCCCCAAACAGCAGCCCAGTTCCACGGCTAGCTGAGGCTCAGCGGGGTACACAAGAGGCAGGCAAAAGGCATAGTACACACAGGCAGAGGTTAGGGCAGGCAGCAGAGGTTCGTAGTAAAGGTGAGTAGCCAAGGTCAGGGCAGGCGGCAAAGGTTCTGTGTCGGGGATAGGCAGAGGTCGGTACACGGGTGAGCAACTTATTTACAACTGGCATGGACAGACTAAGATCCGGCACTGATGGAAAGGAAGTGTCCCTTTAAATAGAGGAAGTGGATGCAGGATTGGATCAGCAGGCACCAATCAGTGCTGTACAGGCCCTTTAAATCTCAGGAATCCAGTGCGCTCGCCCTCTAGTGGGTGGAGACGTGCGCGCACCTGACCATGCGAGGAGGAAGCATGGGGGGAAGGGAGACGGCTGGGAGCAGCCATGGAGGTAAGTGAAGTGCTGCGAGATGGGCGTGCAGCGCTCGCCCTAACAGTTATACTGCTATACTGTTGCTACCCAATATGTGAAAGACCAGTAGGAGTTTGTTTGATGAAGAAGATCGCCGCCTGAATGCCATCTCACATCTCCAGTGGATGGAGGGGTTTTCACCCCTCCCTCCTCATAGGTTTAAACCAATAGCAAGAATGGAATGTTAAGTTTGCTTGATGAGAAACAGATGTTCTTCATGTCTGAACTATACCTTCCATATATGTGAACCTGTATATGTTGAAATGACCAATGGGAAAATGACATGTGTCCAGCCATCCAATCCGAATGGTCATTTAAGCTTCTTTGTCTGAAAATGTATTTAAGCAACGCAGAGTAACCATTGAATTGGGTATCGAGGCATATTGGCCCCCAGTTAACCGAATAAATATTGCATTTCCTGAAGACATTTTGCTTCTTAATATAATTTTTCACAACATGGCCACACCCCAATATCTAATGTATCCCTGATACCTGGCCACACCCCAATATCTAATGTATCCCTAATACCTGGCCACACCCCAATATCTAATGTATCCCTGATACCTGGCCACACCCCAATATCTAATGTATCCCTAATACCTGGCCACACCCCAATATCTAATGTATCCCTGATACCTGGCCACACCCCAATATCTAATGTATCCCTAATGCCTGGCCACACCCCAATATCTAATGTATCCCTAATACCTGGCCACACCCCAATATCTAATGTATCCCTGATACCTGGCCACACCCCAATATCTAATGTATCCCTAATACCTGGCCACACCCCAATATCTAATGTATCCCTGATACCTGTCCACACCCCAATATCTAATGTATCCCTAATACATAGCCGCACCCCAATATCTAATGTATCCCTAATACCTGGCCACATCCCAATATCTAATGTATCCCTGATACCTGGCCACACCCCAATATCTAATGTATCCCTGATACCTGGCCACACCCCAATATCTAATGTATCCCTAATACCTGGCCACACCCCAATATCTAATGTATCCCTAATACCTGGCCACACCCCAATATCTAATGTATCCCTAATACCTGGCCACACCCCAATATCTAATGTATCCCTGATACCTGGCCACACCCCAATATCTAATGTATCCCTAATACCTGGCCACATCCCAATATCTAATGTATCCCTAATACCTGGCCACACCCCAATATCTAATGTATCCCTAATACCTGGCCACACCCCAATATCTAATGTATCCCTAATACCTGGCCACATCCCAATATCTAATGTATCCCTAATACCTGGCCACACCCCAATATCTAATGTATCCCTGATACCTGGCCACACCCCAATATCTAATGTATCCCTAATACCTGGCCACATCCCAATATCTAATGTATCCCTAATACCTGGCCACACCCCAATATCTAATGTATCCCTGATACCTGGCCACACCCCAATATCTAATGTATCCCTGATACCTGGCCACACCCCAATATCTAATGTATCCCTAATACCTGGCCACATCCCAATATCTAATGTATCCCTAATACCTGGCCACACCCCAATATCTAATGTATCCCTAATACCTGGCCACACCCCAATATCTAATGTATCCCTAATACCTGGCCACACCCCAATATCTAATGTATCCCTAATACCTGGCCACACCCCAATATCTAATGTATCCCTGATACCTGTCCACACCCCAATATCTAATGTATCCCTAATACCTGGCCACACCCCAATATCTAATGTATCCCTAATACCTGGCCACACCCCAATATCTAATGTATCCCTAATACCTGGCCACACCCCAATATCTAATGTATCCCTGATACCTGGCCACACCCCAATATCTAATGTATCCCTAATACCTGGCCACATCCCAATATCTAATGTATCCCTAATACCTGGCCACACCCCAATATCTAATGTATCCCTAATACCTGGCCACACCCCAATATCTAATGTATCCCTAATACCTGGCCACATCCCAATATCTAATGTATCCCTAATACCTGGCCACACCCCAATATCTAATGTATCCCTAATACCTGGCCACACCCCAATATCTAATGTATCCCTAACACCTGGCCACACCCCAATATCTAATGTATCCCTAATACCTGGCCACACCCCAATATCTAATGTATCCCTAACACCTGGCCACACCCCAATATCTAATGTATCCCTGATACCTGGCCACACCCCAATATCTAATGTATCCCTAATACCTGGCCACACCCCAATATCTAATGTATCCCTAATACCTGGCCACACCCCAATATCTAATGTATCCCTGATACCTGGCCACACCCCAATATCTAATGTATCCCTAATACCTGGCCACACCCCAATATCTAATGTATCCCTAACACCTGGCCACACCCCAATATCTAATGTATCCCCAACACCTGGCCACACCCCAATATCTAATGTATCCCTAACACCTGGCCACACCCCAATATCTAATGTATCCCTAATACCTGGCCACACCCCAATATCTAATGTATCCCTAATACCTGGCCACACCCCAATATCTAATGTATCCCTAATACCTGGCCACACCCCAATATCTAATGTATCCCTAATACCTGGCCACACCCCAATATCTAATGTATCCCTAACACCTGGCCACACTCCAATATCTAATGTATCCCTAATACCTGGCCACACCCCAATATCTAATGTATCCCTAACACCTGGCCACACCCCAATATCTAATGTATCCCTAATACCTGGCCACACCCCAATATCTAATGTATCCCCAACACCTGGCCACACCCCAATATCTAATGTATCCCTAACACCTGGCCACACCCCAATATCTAATGTATCCCTAATACCTGGCCACACCCCAATAGCTAATGTGTCCCTAATACCTGGCCACACCCCAATATCTAATGTATCCCTAATACCTGGCCACACCCCAATATCTAATGTATCCCTAATACCTGGCCACACCCCAATATCTAATGTATCCCTAATACCTGGCCACATCCCAATATCTAATGTATCCCTAATACCTGGCCACATCCCAATATCTAATGTATCCCTAATACCTGGCCACACCCCAATATCTAATGTATCCCTAATGCCTGGCAACACCCCAATATCTAATGTATCCCTAATACCTGGCCACACCCCAATATCTAATGTATCCCTAACACCTGGCCACACCCCAATATCTAATGTATCCCTAACACCTGGCCACACCCCAATATCTAATGTATCCCTAATACCTGGCCACATCCCAATATCTAATGTATCCCCAACACCTGGCCACACCCCAATATCTAATGTATCCCTAATAGCTGGCCACACCCCAATATCTAATGTATCCCTAACACCTGGCCACACCCCAATATCTAATGTATCCCTAATACCTGGCCACACCCCAATATCTAATGTATCCCCAACACCTGGCCACACCCCAATATCTAATGTATCCCTAACACCTGGCCACACCCCAATATCTAATGTATCCCTAATACCTGGCCACACCCCAATATCTAATGTGTCCCTAATACCTGGCCACACCCCAATATCTAATGTATCCCTAATACCTGGCCACATCCCAATATCTAATGTATCCCTAATACCTGGCCACACCCCAATATCTAATGTATCCCTAATACCTGGCCACACCCCAATATCTAATGTATCCCTAATACCTGGCCACATCCCAATATCTAATGTATCCCTAATACCTGGCCACACCCCAATATCTAATGTATCCCTAATACCTGGCCACACCCCAATATCTAATGTATCCCTAATACCTGGCCAAACCCCAATATCTAATGTATCCCTAATACCTGGCCACACCCCAATATCTAATGTATCCCTAATACCTGGCCACACCCCAATATCTAATGTATCCCTAACACCTGGCCACACCCCAATATCTAATGTATCCCTAACACCTGGCCACACCCCAATATCTAATGTATCCCTAACACCTGGCCACACCCCAATATCACCCTCCTGGGTTTGGCTCCTCTTTACAGGGGCACGGGATGCATCTGTGACACCATCTTTCTTATCTCGCTCCCATGGCGACGGCTCTTGTTCACTCAGAATAGATTGTGATGCATATTAATGCCGGTCAATCTATCCTAATGAACAGATAGCTGGCTGCCCCCCATATGTTGGCGGGGGTGTGCGCACCGGATGAAGGAGTGCTGCACATGCTCCGTGGGATCCCAGAAGTGAATATATGGCGAAACCAGGGGGATTCACAGAGCGGGGCATCCCGATTCGAAGACGGATATCACCCGGTCCTAGAGTCAAGGAAGTGTAACAAAAGCGGGGATTCTTCAATCTCCTGGGTTTTGGTCCACTTTACTTGTGTGTTAAACCCCATAGAAAGCAGAGCGTCCTTATGTCTGTAATCAGGGAATGTGGAGGTGTACACATCGGGGCATCCCAAATCGGATTGCCCCAGAGAAAAAGACCATAACCCAGGATGGTCAAAGTCCTGGACGTCTGGTCCAATTTAAAGCGGACCAAAACTCTCTGAACTTGTAAAATACATTTGGCCAAAGCCCCTGCCGATACTCTCTTCTTAGGGAGCACGACTAGAAATGGATATTTCTGCTTTTTGAATGGTCCTAGAACACTTTATTTTTGCTGGCTCTCTCTGTAAGATGTCAGGTGATCAGTCATTACATAGGTGTGGCTATGACATCATCGTCACACACAACAGTGGCAATGAATGGAGGAGGCGGAGCTTTACAGCTAAACCAGACGCCATTATCTGGGATTAGAGTGAAGCGGGAGCGGTAAAAATTAGCAAAAGGACCTTCTCATAGGGGGAGCAATTCGGGGGATGCAAGGTAAAAATGTGGGTTTTGGTCCGCTTTAAGAACGCCACTGGGAAAGCAGACTGTTGTTACGTCTTCGGCGATCCCACAGCACATGTGCGGCCTCTCCTCCAATCGGAACGGCTTGTGTCAGGTCAGGTGCCTCCCTGCAGCTTCAGAGATGCCCGGCGTGGGTTTGCGCATCACACGAAGGAAGCTGCTGATGCCGCCGCTTGCGCATGTGCTGCGGGATCCCCAGATCTGTAAGTCAAACCGGTGGATTTCAGAGGAGCCTCCTGAATCAGGAGACAGGGGATCACCCGCTACACTCCTCCAATTAGGGATGCCCCGCTCTGGGACATCGGCCCGATATAGGCATCGGCTATACTAAAATGGAATGACATCCAGGATCTCTGGGGGGACCCAGGACTGAGCCTTCCACAAGGGGGCGCTGGCTGGGCTCTGCTCCAGGGCAGGGTGGGTGGGTATGACTAAGGGCTAGTAACAGCCTGAAACGCGTTACCTGGTCCCAATGGTGGAGGGGAGCACTTTCGGACTTGCAAGATGTTTGACGGCTGTGTTTGGAATTATCCTCATTTTAAGCTATGAAGTAAAAGCTAAGTTTTAACCCTTTTTAAGCTGGACATTGCAATTGTAAACGACAGGGTGGGTGTCAGCACTGGGCTGGGGGTCATGTGACACACCTCTTCCCAACGGGGAGCAGGTCATTTAGTTACCTGAGACTGAGCATCAGCCAGGGCCAGAAAGTGATTCTCTTTTTTTTTTTTTTTTATTTTTCCTTTCTTTCTTTCTGTGTCATTCCTTCTATTCTTCCTTCCTGTGCCATTCCATCTGTTCCTTCTTTATTTTTGTGTCATTCCTTCTATTCTTTCTGTGTCATTCCCTCTATTCTTTATTTCTGTGTCATCCCTTCTATTCGTTCTGCCATTTCCTCTATTCTTTCTTTCTGTGTCATTCCCTCTATTCTTTCTGTGTCATCCCTTCTATTCTTTCTGTGTCATCCCTTCTATTCTTTCTGTGTCATCCCTTCTATTCTTTCTGTGTCATCCCTTCTATTCTTTCTGTGTCATCCCTTCTATTCTTTCTTTCTGCCATTTCCTCTATTCTTTCTTTCTGCCATTTCCTCTATTCTTTCTGTGTCATCCCTTCTATTCTTTCTGTGTCATCCCTTCTATTCTTTCTGTGTCATCCCTTCTATTCTTTCTGTGCCATCCCTTCTATTCTTTCTATGTCATCCCTTCTATTCTTTCTGTGTCATCCCTTCTATTCTCTCTGTGCCATTCCCTCTATTCTTTCTGTGCCATCCCTTCTATTCTCTCTGTGTCATCCCTTCTATTCTCTCTGTGCCATTCCCTCTATTCTTTCTGTGTCATTCCTTCTATTCTTTCTGTGCCATTCCTTCTATTCTTTCTGTGTCATCCCTTCTATTCTTTCTGTGTCATCCCTTCTATTCTCTCTGTGCCATCCCTTCTATTCTTTCTGTGTCATCCCTTCTATTCTTTCTGTGCCATTCCTTCTATTCTTTCTGTGTCATCCCTTCTATTCTTTCTGTGTCATCCCTCTATTCTTTCTGTGTCATCCCTTCTATTCTCTCTGTGCCATCCCTTCTATTCTTTCTGTGTCATCCCTTCTATTCTTTCTGTGCCATTCCTTCTATTCTTTCTGTGTCATCCCTTCTATTCTTTCTGTGTCATCCCTCTATTCTTTCTGTGTCATCCCTCTATTCTCTCTGTGCCATCCCTTCTATTCTTTCTGTGTCATCCCTTCTATTCTTTCTATGTCATCCCTTCTATTCTCTCTGTGCCATTCCCTCTATTCTTTCTGTGTCATCCCTTCTATTCTCTCTGTGCCATTCCCTCTATTCTTTCTGTGCCATCCCTTCTATTCTTTCTGTGCCATCCCTTCTATTCTCTCTGTGCCATCCCTTCTATTCTTTCTATGTCATCCCTTCTATTCTCTCTGTGCCATTCCCTCTATTCTTTCTGTGTCATCCCTTCTATTCTTTCTGTGCCATCCCTTCTATTCTTTCTGTGCCATTCCCTCTATTCTTTCTTTCTGTGTCATTCCTTCTATTCTTTCTGTGTCATCCCTTCTATTCTTTCTGTGTCATCCCTTCTATTCTTTCTGTGTCATCCCTTCTATTCTTTCTGTGCCATTCCTTCTATTCTTTCTGTGTCATCCCTTCTATTCTTTCTGTGTCATTCCCCTTCTATTCTTTCTGTGTCATTCCCTCTATTCTTTCTGTGTCATCCCTTCTATTCTTTCTGTGTCATCCCTTCTATTCTTTCTGTGTCATCCCTTCTATTCTTTCTGTGCCATCCCTTCTATTCTTTCTTTCTGTGTCATTCCCTCTATTCTTTCTGTGCCATCCCTTCTATTCTTTCTGTGCCATTCCCTCTATTCTTTCTGTGTCATCCCTTCTATTCTTTCTGTGTCATCCCTTCTATTCTTTCTGTGTCATCCCTTCTATTCTTTCTGTGCCATCCCTTCTATTCTTTCTTTCTGTGTCATTCCTTCTATTCTTTCTGTGTCATCCCTTCTATTCTTTCTGTGTCATCCCTTCTATTCTTTCTGTGTCATCCCTTCTATTCTTTCTGTGCCATCCCTTCTATTCTTTCTTTCTGTGTCATCCCTTCTATTCTTTCTGTGCCATCCCTTCTATTCTTTCTTTCTGTGTCATCCCTTCTATTCTTTCTGTGTCATCCCTTCTATTCTTTCTGTGTCATCCCTTCTATTCTTTCTGTGTCATTCCTTCTATTCTTTCTGTGTCATCCCTTCTATTCTTTCTGTGCCATTCCCTCTATTCTTTCTTTCTGTGCCATTCCCTCTATTCTTTCTTTCTGTGCCATTCCCTCTATTCTTTCTTTCTGTGCCATTCCCTCTATTCTTTCTGTGTCATCCCTTCTATTCTTTCTGTGCCATTCCCTCTATTCTTTCTTTCTGTGCCATTCCCTCTATTCTTTCTGTGTCATTCCCTCTATTCAAACAGCGGGGCATCTCAATTCGTGATGCCTCCACTGAGAGGAACAACACCCCGAAAAGTGAAACTGGGGCCTCTTGTTCCTCTTTACCGGAACAACACTTTTTTTTTTTTAATGGGCGTTGTTCCGAGTGCGGGGGGGGGGGGGGGGGGGGGGGCATCACAATCGCGGATGGCCTTTCGCATGTTACTCACGCAGAGCGGGAGATATCTTACCTTACAGCTCAGGCCCCCGGAGAAATCCAGCCTTCTGATTGGTTGGCACGGTCACGTTTAAAAAATGGGTGTTTTTATGGTTTAAAGGGACAGTCCATGAAAAGACCATAGAGCAAAGAGTGGCATCTGGGTGGTGGGTAAGCGGTGTCAGCTGCCATTCTCACCCTGAATAAGAGCCTATCTTATATGTTTCCCACACCCTGTACATACAGATTGCTCACATTAATCCGGACCTTCACTCTGAATAAGAGCCTATCTTATATGTTTCCCACACCCTGTACATACAGATTGCTCACATTAATCCGGACCTTCACTCTGAATAAGAGCCTATCTTATATGTTTCCCACACCCTGTACATACAGATTGCCCACATTAATCCAGACCTTCACCCTGAATAAGAGCCTATCTTGTATGTTTCCCACACCCTGTACATACAGATTGCTCACATTAATCCGGACCTTCACTCTGAATAAGAGCCTATCTTATATGTTTCCCCCCTGTACATACAGATTGCTCACATTAATCCGGACCTTCACTCTGAATAAGAGCCTATCTTATATGTTTCCCACACCCTGTACATACAGATTGCTCACATTAATCCGGACCTTCACTCTGAATAAGAGCCTATCTTATATGTTTCCCACACCCTGTACATACAGATTGCTCACATTAATCCGGACCTTCACTCTGAATAAGAGCCTATCTTATATGTTTCCCACACCCTGTACATACAGATTGCCCACATTAATCCAGACCTTCACCCTGAATAAGAGCCTATCTTGTATGTTTCCCACACCCTGTACATACAGATTGCTCACATTAATCCGGACCTTCACTCTGAATAAGAGCCTATCTTATATGTTTCCCCCCTGTACATACAGATTGCTCACATTAATCCGGACCTTCACTCTGAATAAGAGCCTATCTTATATGTTTCCCACATCCTGTACATACAGATTGCTCACATTAAAAATCATCCTACCTGCATCTACTGCATATTATGAGCCTTAAAACATCCAAGATGGTGGCCCATTGAACATCAGGCAGCCTGCAGACAGGAAGTGTCTTCTGACTGTGTTGCTCTGCATTCTGGGATTGCTGACCTTTTTCCTGACCCCAGCTCTGCTCTGTCTGTGCAAAGCACAGCTATAACCCCGCCCCCTGTACTTTATCCCGCTCTCCTCAGTAAGTGTGATGCTTGAGTCAAGATGGCGGCGCCCATATCCTAAAGTCCTGAACAGAGTTGCAGCCCAGTGCAGTGGGGGAAAGAATAAGTGACTAAAAACTTAAAATATATTAACTTTAGATGCTGGGGAATCATTTTTTAAAGGTTTAGGCTTTTCAATAAAACATGGTAAAGGTCCGATTTAAGAGGAAACTGCCCCACACCCACTTCACCTGCAACTTCCCCAATGGGTGTCACGACACAACGCAAAGGAGTCCCGCTGAGCCTGTCGCACAAGGGCCCACATTTGGGCTTAAAAATATTTACCATCATGTCTGCCCGACCCCCGGACCCTGCCACCTCACCTGTCCGGGGAGAAGTTTTTGGCGCTGTATCCGGTGCCCGGACCTGACAGGCCTCCCACCAGCACTGAGCGGTTGCTAGGTAACGGTGATCGATCGCCCGCAGCGGCGCTTCCGGTCTCGGGGACAGAGCTTCACCCACCCCAGCTCTGTGGTGCCAAACCGCCAGACAAGAGCTGCGCATGCGTACGGACAGCTCCACGCATGCCCCGCCCTTGCCTGTGCGACGAGGAGCGAGCGTTATACGCATGCGTGCGGCCAGGTTCCGTGTCGCCGGACTGTACCATTATGCTAAAGCTGCGCGTGTCACGCGAGTTCCTAAATGGCTACGAGCAGTCATAGAACGAACACGTAGTCGTTTTTCTGCGACGGTACGAGCAGTTTTAGACAAAAAATGAGTTGTATTTCGCTTGCGTTGGGCCGGCGTTCCCCCTCCTCTGCCCTGCCACGTGGTGCGGTCCGCTGTGAGGGGGTCACGTGGCGCACAGGTCCCTCCCCTCTCTCTCTTTCCTGACAGAACGGCGGCTCCGGCGTGAGTAATGGGCCCGGCGGCTACTTACCGGGGCTGGGGGCTTGTGTGAGGCTCTCCGGGGGGCGAGAAGGGGCTGACGGGGGGTTATTTTATCGGCCAGTGAGGGTATATATATTTCTGAGGTAATTGTGCTGAAGATAGGCGATGTCATATTACACGTTGTACTGCGCCATGGAAGATGTTGCCGCTATATATATATATATATATATATATATATATATATATATATATATATATATATATATATTATAATAAAACATATGAGATAGGCAGAGCAAGTCTGTGTCACCTCTATGGCAGGATGGGGGGAAGCTTGGTAATATTGCCCAATATGGAGGCAGATGAAGGTGGGGGAGGGGCTGAATGAATGAATGGAAGTCTATGGTTGGGGGGTTTCTATTAAAGTGGACCAAAACCCAGTGCGATCAGATTTCCTGCCCCGCTGTGAGAACCCCCCCCCCCCCCCCCAGGTCACCTCGCATTGCTTACATTGCTACCCTGTCCAACGGCGCAAGCTGTGGCGCCATCCCTGCTATTCCTTTAACAGGGCGCATGCTCACGCCAGGTATTTGTGAATGGCCGGCATGGGCACGAGCTCCCTGTTAGAGCTGCTTGGCCTTAGACGACGTGACCTCAGCGGCTCCGAGCCTGCTGATTGGACGAGCGGCTGTGCATGCGCCATAGGACCGGGAAGATGTGAGTTGCGCTCGGTGATCTGGGGGGTTTCAGACCTTGATTTTGGTCCACTTTAAAAAGGGCCAAAACCCAGCTGGATCGGCTCGAGAATCTATAAGATTCTTGGGCTGATCCATTCCCTCCCTGCGGGGCATCCAAAATCTGGATGCCCCGCTGTGTGAAAGCCCCCAGGTCGCCCACTACACTTACCTTAATCCCGGTCCAATGGCACAGGCACGGGCCACGGCCGCTTTCCTACTATCCCTCTAACAGGATGCGTGCCCGCGCCGGCCATTCACAAATGGGACGCCCCCTGTTAGAGGGTAGCGAGGGATGCGGCCGTCGGCGCGCTCAGAGCTGCTGGCCTTAGACGACGTGACATCAGCGGCTCCGAGGGCGCTGATTGGACGAGCGGCTGCGCATGCGCCATAGGACCGAGAAGAGGTGCGTTGCGCTCGGTGATCTGGGGGGTTTCAGATGGGGGCACCTGTTGCCTAAGGCCAGCAGCTCCTTTAAAGTGAACCAAAACCCAGCTGAATCGATTCCCGGGCCAGAATCGGGATGCCCCGCTGTGTGTGAGCCTCCAGGTCGCCAGCTACACTTAACCTAATCTCAGTCCAACAGCACATGCCATTTGTGTATGGCTGGCGCGCTCCCTGTTAGAGGGAAGAGCGAGATGCGGCCGCCAGCGCGCTCCGAGCCGATGAGCTAAGACGCCGCTCAGACGTGCATAGCTCAGTGGCTCCGAGCGCGCTGATTGGACGAGCGGCCGCGCATGCGCCGTAGGACCGCTGTGAGGTGAGTTGATGCGGGAGATCTGTGTGATTTCACATAGCCGGACACCTTAATCGGGGCGAAGTGGCCAAAATCCTGGGTTTTGTTTCACTTTAAAGCGGACCAAACCCTCCTGTGCTGGCGGCCACTGTACAGGGGCCTCCCTGTTTGGGTGAAACTGACAGTTTCTTTCTCAGTGCCCCCATGGTGCATGCGCATGCTCTAATCAGATTAGATTGCCTGGCATCTCCTGCCGACCAAATTTGTGTAGTGCTGGGGTATGCCACCGGGGGCCTGTGCATGTGGTGTGGCAGCAGTGTAATATGGGTCACCCCGGATGGGGGATGACACTGCAGGGCATTTGGGGTGCCCCTAGATAGGAATTATACCCAGCCCTGAAGCCTTCTAAAAGCTATGGTGGGGTGTCAAGGGTTTTGGCCAGCTTTAAAGTGGACCAGTATATAACAGTGATTTGTCCAGCTTCTCCTTAAAACATAGCTTTTAATCCATCCAGTTAAAAACAGCTTTTTGTGAAACTATTAGGTAATTGAAATGGCCCAGTAACAACAACAAAAGGCAAGCACCTAGTGACGCGTTTCAAGCCTGGTCAGGCTCTTAATCATACCAAGTGGACCAGGACCATTTTGACTATCCTGAGTTTTGGTCCTTGTCCCCGGGGCCCCCCGATCAGGGATGCCCTGTTGTGTGAAATCCTTCAGATCGCCAAGCGCAACTCACCTCTTCCCAGTCCTACTGCGCATGTGCGGCTGCTCGTCCAAGCTGCATGCTTGAAACCGATGACGTCACGACTTCTAAGCCAGCGGCTCCGAGCGCTGGCGGCCGCATCCCCAGCTTCCCTCTAACAGCAAGTGTGCCCGCACCGGCCATTCACAAATGCCTGGCGCTGGCACATGCTCTGCTAATGGGATGCGGCTCGCGCATGTGCCGTTGGACCGGGAGGCAAGGTAAGTGTACGAGGCGACCTGGGGGGTTTCACACAGCAGGGCATCCCGATTTTGGATGCCCGGGGGGGGGGGAATCGACCGATTTCCGGGCCAATCATGCTGGGTTTTGGTCCACTTTAATGGAGGTTAGTAGATTAGAGGGTGTATTGTACTGACTGGCGGGAAGGGGGGGGGGGGGGAGCAGGTGATGGAAGGGGCAGTTAAAGTGTAGCAAAACCCTGGATTTTCACTATCCTGGGTTTTGGCCCCAGTTTGAGATGCCCTGCTGTGACCTCCCCCCAGGTCGCCAGTAAAACTCTCCGTATCCCGGTCCTACGGCGCGGCTGCACGGCCAATCGGCTGAAATCCTAGCCGCACGCATGATCAGTCCCTGGCATCCTTAGGCGCTGCGTGAAAGGGATGCAAGAGTAATGCCGGCCGCACATGTGCCATGGGCTTGTTTGACAGGTAAGAACAGTGGGGATTCACATAGCGGGGCATCCCAGCTACTGATGCACTGGGGAGATGGAATCAGCCAGCCCTGGAGTCACATGGGGTAATAGATGAACCTGTGGCGTTACTGGACAGAGGAGCAGATAAGTGGAGGGTAATGGTTGCCCCAACTGAGGGGCAAGTATTAAAGAGGTCAGTAGATTGAGGGTAGCAGAAGTATTAAAGGGTCTTAAAACTTTCCAGGGGCCGGCCCTGGAGTCTTTAGGGCCACTAACCTACAGGGCCTCCCACTATAGTATGCCCCACTGTGTGAAACCCTCGGGGTCACCTGTAAACTCGCCTTTACCGGCGGCTCCTGCTTTCTGGCCGCATCCCTGGCTTTGCTGCAGCTGTGCACGCTCCCGCATCCAGCCATTAAAGTGGACCAACACCCAGGATTTTGACTATCCTGGGTTTTGGTCCACTTCGGTGGGGCACCTCGATTGGTGGTGCCCCGCTGTGTGAAACCCCCCCAGAAAGCCCCAAAAACTCACCTCTCCCCGCTCCCACGTGACCGCTGCAGCCAATCCCCGCCGGCGGACAAGAGAGAGGCAGCGCCGGACAAGCAGAGCGCGGCCGCCGCCGCCTCCAGCGCGTCCCTCTTACAGGGAGCGCACCCGCGCCGGCCATTCACAAACGGCTGGTGCAGGAGGCTGTCATGCTAGAGGGACGCGCAGGAGGCGGCGGCGGCCGCGCATGCGCCGCTGGAACGTGGAAAAGATAGGATTGTGGGCTTCCTGGGGGGTTTCACCCCGCAGGACATCCCGATTTCGGATGCCCCGCGGGGAGGGATCTTTAATCGGCCAGGGAATCTTATAGATTCCCGGGCCGATCCCCCCCTGGCTGTTGGTCCACTATAAGGTAGGCTGAGGCGGAAGCGTACACACGTCCCTGTGGATGTGGCAGTCAGCGCGCCCCATTGATTAGAATGAGAGCCGCCTGCTAGGACATCTCATTTGGCAGGCGGCTCTCATTCTAATCAATGGACAAGAGCCCGAGCATATGGAGAGTGGCAAGGTGAGTTTTTTGAGGGGTTTTACACAGCAATATATTCCGCTTCGTCATATTCCCAGTTTTTTTCCCCATTAAAGATATTCGAGACAGGGGTGATGGGAAGGAGTTGATGGGGGGGGGGCATTAATGACGCTGTATCGTGATGAGGATAAAAAAACAAAAACCGTTTCTTGTAAATGAATCGTTTGCTGTGAAGGTCGGCATTCGTCCAGTTCTCTGTAGTAATAAATCAAGGCAAATGGACTTGCCGCAACACTGACTGTGATATGCTTCTACGGGGTGGATCCTTTTCTGTGTTAGCTTTGTATTTATGGGGGTGCTTTGTAGGGGGAGGCAGGGAGGTGGCTACTTTGTAGGGGGAGGCGGGGCTGGAGGGGGTGCTTTGTAGGAGGAGGCGGGGCTTGGGGGTGCTTTGTAGGATGGAGGGGTGCTTTGTAGGATGGAGGCGGGGCTGGTGGGTGCTTTGCAGGATGGAGGCGGGGCTGGTGGGTGCATTGTAGGATGGAGGCGGGGCTGGTGGGTGCATTGTAGGATGGAGGCGGGGCTGGTGGGTGCTTTGCGGGATGGAGGCGGGGCTGGTGGGTGCTTTGCAGGATGGAGGCGGGGCTGGTGGGTGCTTTGCAGGATGGAGGCGGGGCTGGTGGGTGCTATGCAGGATGGAGGCCGGGGCTGGTGGGTGCTTTGCAGGATGGAGGCCGGGGCTGGTGGGTGCTTTGCAGGATGGAGGCCGGGGCTGGTGGGTGCTTTGCAGGATGGAGGCCGGGGCTGGTGGGTGCTTTGCAGGATGGAGGCGGGGCTGGTGGGTGCTTTGCAGGATGGAGGCGGGGCTGGTGGGTGCTTTGCAGGATGGAGGCCGGGGCTGGTGGGTGCTTTGCAGGATGGAGGCGGGGCTGGTGGGTGCTTTGCCGGATGGAGGCGGGGCTGGTGGGTGCTTTGCCGGATGGAGGCGGGGCTGGTGGGTTCTTTGCAGGATGGAGGCGGGGCTGGTGGGTGCTTTGCAGGATGGAGGCGGGGCTGGTGGGTGCTTTGTAGGATGGAGGCGGGGCTGGTGGGTGCTTTGCCGGATGGAGGCGGGGCTGGTGGGTGCTTTGCAGGATGGAGGCGGGGCTGGTGGGTGCTTTGTAGGATGGAGGCGGGGCTGGTGGGTGCTTTGTAGGATGGAGGCGGGGCTAGAATCCTATGTAGGAGGCGGGGCGGGCGACTTACTCGGTTGTTGGCACGTTAATCTAGTTCTTCACGTTCTGTAACGTGCATCCTAAGATATAAGAAGCCGCCGTGCGTAGGGTTTTCTCATGAAGGCTCAAGGCAAAAGAATGTTTGAGCTTTGGCGCATTTACCATGACAGGTCCTCTTTGTGCGTCTTCCTAACACGACGTTTGCGCTGCATGGCTTGCGCTGCGATGGGGTTTCCCATGTGATCTAAACACTGTGACGTGTCGGCCGCTCATGTCTCTAACTTGCCTCGCTTTCTCTCTTTCACGCTGACTCAGGTTTTCCTCCCTCCTGCGGCACATAGTGAGTATGTCAGACACCCCCTCATCCGCATGCCTCCCCTGCATCTGCATCACTTACTGCATGTCCCCCATCCTCCTCCTCCTCATCCGTCATCTCCGTCATGAGCCTGCCCACGCGATCCCGTCCTGCTGCACCAAGGACTGATCGTTATTCATTAGTTTTATATCATCCACCATCCAGGAGGACTACAACTAGATTCGCCATCGCATAGGCCCCAAATAAAGCAACCTTAAAGCAGATCTCTACTCAAAAGTTGACCCCCCCCCCCCCCCCACCACCACCACCACCTTGCTATCTTACCCTGGCACTGAGAGAATACCTTAACTTATCCTCGGGCCAGTGACGCTCTGCCTCAACGCCAGGATTGGGGTGACGGGGTCCACGTTTTACTAAAGTTCCGCTTTAAAGTGGACCAAAACCCAGGATTTTGACTATCCCTGATTGGGGTGCCCCGCTGTGAGATCGCCCGAAGAAACTTGCCTCATTCCGGTCCCATGGTGCATGCGCGGCCACACGTCCAATCGGCGTGCTCGGTGCCTCTGACGTCGCGCCATTTAAAGTGGACCAACACCCAGGATTTTGACTATCCTGGATTTTGTTCCACTTTGGTGGGGCACCCCGATAGGGGGGGCCCCGCTGTGTGAAACCCCCCAGAAAGCCCCGAAAACTCACCTCACCCCGCTCCCACGTGACCGCTGCAGCCAATCCCCGCCGGCGGACAAGCGAGAGGCAGCGCCAGGCCCTCTTACAGGGAGCACACCCGCGCCGGCCATTCACAAACGGACGGCACAGGAGCACGCCCTGCTAGAGGGAGGCGGCGGAAGCGCATGCGCTGCTGGAACGTGGATAAAGGTAGGATTGTGGGCTTCCTGGGGGGTTTTACCCCGCGGGGCATCCGAAATCGAAATCTTATAGATTCCCGGGCCGATCCCCCCTGGGTGTTTGTCCACTTTAAGACGGCGTTTAAAGCCAGCGGCTCTGAGCGCACTGGTGGCCCCATCCCCCGCTTCTCTCTAACTGGGTGCGCGCCAGTCATTCACAAATGCCCTGTGCAGGCACGCGCCCTGCTAGAGGGATGCCGCTCGCACATGCGCCGTTGGACCAGAAAGAAAGGTAAGTGAACGGAGCGACCTGGGTGGTGTCACACAGCGGGCATCCCGAATTGGATGCCCCGGGGGGGGGAGGGAATCGAACGTCTTGGGAATATTATAGATTCCTGGGCCGATCAGTGTGGGTTTTGAGCCACTTTAAAGCAGAACAAAACCCAAGGCGGCCATATTTAAGTCTCCACGGCCGTCCACTGGTCTTTTAGCAAGGTACCCCAAATCAGGATGCCCCGGTGTGTCTCCACCCGTCCCGGGACTCCGTAAAAATCGCCTGCTTCCTAGTGACCTCGGTGATGTAAACATTGGGATGCCCTGGGGAAAGGCTAGTGTCTGGCCCTGGAATCCCAGGGATGGACTTGCTGGGTTTTTGAACAGCTTTTAGAGGAGCTCTCGCTGCCTTATTGCCTGGACTGTTCCTTTTAAGTGGACCAAAACCCAGAATTTTGACTATCCTGTATTTTGGTTCTTGGGCACGGGATGTGTCACCTGAACCAACATCTTAACAGGGAGCGTGCCCATGCCGGCTATTTACAAATGGCTGGTGCTAGTACGCGCCCTGCTAAAGAGCGAACGGGCATGTGGCTCTGCTCGCACCTGCGCTGTTGGACTGGGGGGGGGGGGGGTTCACACAGCTTCTGGATGCCCCAGGGGGAAGGAATCATGCGGCCCTCCAGGGCAGATGGGCATGTTTTTCAGTTCACTTTAAAGTGGACCAAAACCCACGCCAATCGGTCCGGAAATCTACGATTCCTGGGCTGATCGATTTCCCCCCCCCCCCTCCCCATGGGGCATCCAGAACCGGGATGCTCCTCTGTGTGAAACCCCTCAGGTCGCCCCATACTTAACTTGTTTCCCGGTCCAACGGCGCATGCGCGAGCCACATGGGTGCGTACCTGCGGCAGGCATTTAATGGCCGGCGCGGGCATGCTCCTTGTTGGAGGGAAGCCGGGGATGCGGCCGCCAGCATGCTCGGAGCCCCTGGCCTTAGATGAAGGCTTGAATGTGTCATCAGCGGCTCAGAGCCCACACATGCGCCGTAGGACCAGGAAGAGGTGAGTTTGCATCGGTGATCTGGGGGGATTCACGCAGCCCGGCATCCCCGATCGGGGGGCCCCGGGGGCAAAGACCAAAACCAGGATAGTCAAAATCCTGGGTTTTGCCCACTTTATCTACTAGTCCCTCCATCATTACAGAACATACGGCTTTCCTGCCTGGGAATCGGTGTATCCCCAATCGGGTTGTATCACCTGATCATTGGGCTGCTTCATTTCCTGCGACCGCCATGTACCATTCACAGCTGTAACTAACGTATCACTCGTGTACTTTCACCCTCCATCCAGCAGGTGGCAGAAGAGAAGGAACGCGTTCCTTGGCTTCCTTACGTTGCGTCACACTTATCTCTGGAACTCGGGCAAGTTGAGTCCCCTGTCTAGATAGTTGGCCTCCTAGGAAGGACGCCATGTCTTCTGCCCTCAAAACCACACTGGAAAACCAATGGCTGTTTTGATGACAGAGGCCATTCTGGCTGTAATGCACACCTAAACCTATGAGGTTACCTCACTCCTTCAGGCCCAGTTCAGCCATACTCTTTATCTCCCCTGCAGCTGCTTTTTTTTCTGCGTCCATGTCTCTCATGTTTGCGCTCCCTCAGATCTGTCACAGTGACTGTTCACCCAATTCATGGCTGTGAATGGAGCTGGGCATCCACAGGAGTGGTGACTGAGGGGGCGGAGTCATTACCGACAGGAAGTGTTAGTCCAGTGCGATGGGAATTCTGGGCTGTGGGCCGCCTCCTCGGTAAATGGAGGTTTCTGAGTGCTGGACCAGGATGAAGCTGCTTTGAAGGGACTGAAGAGTAGTGTCTGTTTTTTTGGCTTTACAGGTACTTTTCTTCCTGGGGTTACTTGACCAAAGTTCCAAAAAAAAGTGACGCGGGGCTGAAACCTTCTTCTCTTCTAATCCCCAGAATAATCTGTCATTCCGTAGCTCGTTGCATGGAAAAAGCTTATGGGAAAGGCCTCCCTCGGCCCCTGTGTTGGGGATGGCCCCACTGTCGGGCCTGCCGGGATCACTGCTGGGCCCCACTGTCCGCGGAGACCTTTCCTGTCATGCCATTGAGGTTATACCCGAGAAGCACAATGTTATAAAAGTTTTCAGACACAACGACATCTTGGCAAATAATCTGAGCTTTTTTTTTTTTTAATCTTTCCCGGGCGGGAGCGTGAGACAACAAATCGAGGTTTTCTCTGTCCCGGGGTCGGATTTTCTATTTAACAGATTTCTACTTTGGTCGATCCTCTTCTTAAAATGATGACATGGCCAGAAAGGACGTTTATCATCTCATGCTATCCCTGACCCAGTGCCCCAAAACGGCCTGTTTCATTGTATTTTATACTGAAGCCTTTGCCCAATATTCATCACACAAACTGGATGCAGTCGGCCGTATTGCTCCCTGGCCCCAGTGAGGATGCATTCAGTTACAGTACACACAGCTCAGCGCACCGGGGAGCAACCTGAATGGATTAGCATATGGCCGCCATTGGGACACCAGACTGCTTCCTGTTAGTGTTGTTATAAATAAAGAAAAAAAAAACTGTTTGGGGCACTGAGCTGGGGGTAGAATGATATAAACATTCTGAGTATAGGCACACTTTAAAGCAGAACAAAACCCACCAGCGTCCAGCCTGGGATCTAAAAGATTCCAGGGCCCGCCGTAGGGGTTTCCCCTGAGGCATTTTGAATCTGGATGCCCTGCTGCGTAAACGCACTCCCCAGTTCGCCCACTTCAATTCGCCTTCCCACGCTCCAATGGCGCATATGCCGGCTCGCGTCCAATGAGAGCTGCCTGCTATGAAAATGTCGTTCAGCAGGGGTTCAAAATCCTGCGTGTTTTTTTTTTTTTTTCCTGCTTTAAAGCAAAACAAAACCCTGGATTTTCACTTTCTTAGGTTTTGTTCTGCACCCTCCCAGGACATCCCAATTTGGGATAACACACAGTGTGAGCCCCCCCACCCCGTGCGCAGACTCGCCTCTTCCCACTCCCAACGAAGCCTGAGCGGGCTCTCGTCCAATCAGAGTTGGTCACTGAAGTGACATAATTTAGCGAGCAGTTGTGATTACTGTGAATCTGGAGCGAGCCTCATCCCCTGCGCTCATGCCCCAGCCTTTCAGAATGACGGGGATGCGGCCACCCTCGCTTTCCATTCACAACAATCAGAGCTGTCTTGCCGAATTACGGCAGTACAGCTGGTGTCTGATTGGACGAGAGCCCTTGCAGGTGCCATTGGACCAGGGAAAGGTGAGTGTGGAGGTGTGCCCTGGAGGGTTGCAAGATTCGGAATGCCCTGGAAGGGTAAGCTAGAGTCCATCCTAGGAATCTTTTAGATGCCAGGCCAGGTGGGTTTTGTTTCGCTTTAACCATCCTGTACTAGGATAGGACCTCCTAGCTAGCTTCTGAAGAGACACTTTGTTGTGCCGACAGAACATCCGTCTTCTCGGGTAAATCCTCTCCCGTGTCTTTCGTGTTTTTATGCTTTTTAATAAATGTTCACAGCTCTTCTGGTTTCCTAATGCTGCCTGGACCAGATGAGAACCAGGAAGCACCAGAGCCCGGTAGAGCCCACCATGGCGGCCAAGCACAAGTGTGAGAACGGCAAGCGACCGGCTTGCGAGGCCCAGGCGGCCGCTGCCAAGAAGGGAATGGAGGCCGCCAACGGGTTCAACCAACACGACGCCGCGGAGAACCCGCTCAGTGCCGACCAGAAGAAGGCCAACAGCAAGAAGCAGAGGAAGAGGAGGAAGTCTCCCAAGACCAAAGCTTTGGTTGCCGGGCAGGACGCTTCGTTGGTCGGTCTGATGGCGGAGACGGTGTGGCTTGATAAATACACGTACGATGAAGCCGAGTGCGCCTATCACGGCAAGCTGGCGGCACAGCGGGCCCAGGCCTTGGAGAAGCACCAGGCCGCGGCCGTAGATCAAAAAGAAGAAAGGAAGAAGAGGTCTTCAGAGAGCTGCTCCCATGGCAACGTGGCGGCGTGCCACCACATGGACAACGGCGTCTGGATCAACAAGTTCGCCTTTGACGATGCCGAGAGTCAGTTTGTCGAACGGTTTGCGTCTCCCCTCGCACCACGTACTCTCAATCTGGACCTGGTCCCTCACGACCGTAGACCGGCCAGGGCCGCACAGAGGACGCCGGATGAAGGATATTCAAGCGCAACCCCAACCCCGGCTACGCAGGATCGCCTACCCATTAACGCTGCCGCCTCCGATCCGACCGTTAACGGAAAGCCCCATTGGGCGATGGGCCTGCTCTCAGAGGTGTGGTTGGATAAGACGCTCTACGACCAGGCGGAGAGGCACTTCTACGAACACGTCGCCAACGCGCCATCGACAACCCAGACGCAACCGAGCTTCACTTGGAACTTGCTTCCCGGCAAAAAGGCCAAACGGGACAAATACAACCGCAAATCTGCCACAAAGCTACAACAGCAGCCGGCGTCCAAGAAGAAAGGGCTTCCGATTATACCCGAGGAGACCGCTAACGCCATCTACTACCCTGCGTATTTCCTGCACAGCGGCAGCGAGCGGGCGTGGCTAGAGAAGACCGCCTATGATAGAGCCGAGGCGCGTTTCTATGCCGCTCAGGAAGAGCCGCCTGCCGCCAAGACCCGGCCCCTCCGATGGGTAAAATCCAAACCCCAGGACAAAAAGTAGGAGTCCATTTTTTTTTCTTTTGTGTTGTGTTTTTGTTTCCCCTTTGCATGTCACCTTACTGTGTAGATGTGCCGCTCTTTGTGTATTGTTTTTTTTTTTTTTCAATTACCAGTCTCGTATGTTTTGTATAATTTGAATGTGATCGTATATGAATAATTATAAAAAGTTATGGTTATCTTAAATTAGAACGCCACCCATCGGTTTGTAATTGTTACCGGCATTTAAATGGGAAAAACCTTCCCCCTTTATTTTTTTTTTTTAGCGATGTGATTGGCTGCCCACAGTCACGTGCTGGCTTTTGGCTTCTGGTTAACCATAAGATAATTTTATAGCCACTATAAAATGCGTGTCTATATTTTTAGTTCTTCTATATATTATATATATTTTAGTTCTTATATAAACTTGTGAGAGATAGATAGATATATATATATATATATATATATATATATATATATATATATATATATATATATATATATATATATATATTTTATTCATTTTAATTATTAGGTTTAAACCAAACCTTCAGCATCATTTAAAGCTGAAACCCTTAAAGTGGACCAACACCCTGAGGTGATCGGCCCGGGAATCTATAAGATTCCCGGGCCGATCACCTCACACCGCGGGACATCCGAGATCGGGATGTCCCGCGGGGTGTAAACCCCCCGAAAAACCTTACCTCTCCAGCCGCTGCTTCCGCCGCCGCCTCACTCGCGCTCCTCTAGACGTGCGCCGGCCGTCTCTGGATTGCGGGCGCGCACACGTCAAGAGTGACGCGCGGGAGGCGCCGACGAGCAAGCTGCTTGTCCGTCGCTGTCAATCAGCTTGTCCGTCGGCGCCGATTGGGCGGCGCGGCCACGTGGGAGCGGGGAGAGGTGAGTTTTGGGGGCTTTCTGGGGGGTTTCACACAGCGGGGCACCCCCGATCGGGGTGCCCCGGGGAAGTGGACCAATACCCAGGATAGTCAAAATCCTGGGTGTTGGTCCACTTTAAACGATTCCCCAGCATCTAAAGTCCCTATATTTTACGTTTTTAGTTGCTTGCTTATTATTTTTTTCCCCCGCTGGGCTGCAGCTCTGTTAAGGACTCTAGGATACGGTCACCGCCATCTTGCCTCAGAGGCATCACATATTGAGGAGAAGAGAGGGGTGAAAAGTGCAGGGGGCTGGGTATAGCTGTGCTTTGCACAGACAGCAGAGCTGGGGTTAGGGAAAGGACAGCAATCCCAGAATGGAGAGCTGCACAGAAGACACTTCTGTCTGCAGGCAGCCTGAGATTCCATGGGCTGCCATCTTGGATGTTTAAAAGCGCAGAAAACACACTAGGTGCAGGTAGGATGATTTTTAATGTGGGCAATCTGTATGTACAGGGTGAGGGAAAACATTTAAGATAGGCTCTTATTAAGGGTGGAGATCCGATTTAACTATGTACAATTATATATATTTTTTTAATAAAAGGTAACTAAAAATTGTTCACTATAAAATTAGATAAAATATAGTTATCAAATGTTTTTTTCAATTAATAAAATGATATATCAGAAAAGAATACATAAATATACAAATTTATGGTTGATATTACAAATTTATATAAAAACACTTTTATATTATATATTTTAATAATTATAACCTTTTTTTATAGTTATCGATATTAATACAATTAAATAACATGTGTTTGAAGAATTATAACCTACTTTATAATTGTTTTGAAAGAACTAATGCTATAAAAAAATGCATTATTTTATAGAATTGTTAATCCTATAAGATCAATAGCATTTTATAATTTAGTTATAAGGAAACTATAAAGTGATATTAACTATAAGTTACTAATATAAAATGTCTTACAAGTTAAAAATTGTTACAATTAAATTGTTACTGTATAAACTAGAACCGATTATGTTTCATAGTTACAAGAATAAAGTATAAAGTTGCATTAAAAATGTTCTATATCTATATTAGAAGATAATATTTATCTACATAACTAGAACATTTTAGAACGTTATTTATAGTTACAAGGTAACTATAAAGTTAAAGTGGACCATAACCCACTCTGGAGTCGGAGACCCCAGGGCAGGCGTACTCTCTCCCTCCGGGGTACCCCAATAGGGGGTGCTCTGCTTTGACACCCCCCCCCCCCCCAGGTCACCCTAAAACTCGCCTTCATTCCCGGTCCAACGGTGCATGTGCGAGCAGCGGGCGCATCCCCGCTATCCCTTTAGGGCGCATGCCCGCGTCAGGCATTTGTGAATGGCCGGTGTGGGTACACTCCCTGTTAAAAGGTAGCGGGGGATGTGGGCGTTACGACGCTCAGCTCGCTGATTGGATGAGAGGGCTGCACATGCGCTGTAGGATCGGGAAAGGGTAAGTTAGATCGGGAGACCTGGGGAGTTTCACACAGCGGGGCATCCCTTATCAGGGTGCCACGGGGCAAGGATCAAAACCCAGTCTTAATCCTGGGTTTTGGTCCACTTTAAAAATGTTATATATTTATTTATATATTTATTTATATTTATATATCAGAAGACAATATTCATCTTCAAAACTAGAACATTATTTTATAGTTACAAGGTAACTATATAAAGTTAATAAGATCTAAAACTGGTTTTATAGTTAAGATAACTATTGTTACCTTGTAATATAAACTAGAACAGGTTTTATTAAATTTTATAGTTATTTATATCTCAAGAACTTATCCTTTTATCTCTTATTTAGTTATCAATTAAACTATCAAATCAAATTTAAAGTGGACCAACACCCGATGCTGATCGCCCCGGGAATCTATAAGATTCCCAGGCCGATCAGCATCGGGCCTGTGGGGCACCCCGATCGGGGGTGCCCTGCTGTGTGAAACCCCCCCCCCCCCTGAAAGTCCCGAAATCCCTACCTGCTCCTCGATCCAGCGGCGCGAGCTGCCGCTCGCGCATCCCTCTAGCAGGGTGCGCACCCGCGCCGGCCGTTTGTGAATGGCCGGCATGGACGCGCTCCCTGTAAGAGTGACGCGTGGTGGCGGCGGCGGGCGCGCTGGCTTGTCCATCGACGGACCTCGCTTGTCCGTCGGCGGGGATTGGCTGCGGCGCTCACGTGGGAGCGGGGACAGGTGAGTTTTTGGGGCTTTCTGGGGGGTTTCACACAACGGGGCACCCCCGATCGGGATGCCTCACCGAAGTGAACCAAAACCCAGGATAGTCAAAATCCTGGGTGTTGGTCCACTTAAACTGAATCATAATAAACTATAAAATGTTATATACTTTATAGTTAAATTTGATCTCCCTAAAAATATTTTTATATTTTGTTTTTATAAAATATTAATCTAAATTTAGTTTTTGTAAATATAAAATGGCCTTTAACATTTTTAAAAAATATTAAATAAATGTAATATTTCTTTAGTAATGTAGCTGTATTGGTGTAGCTGTCTTTGTATTGCTGCCTACTTAGGATAAGGCTGCCCTGAGTGACTTGGGTAACACAGAAGCTGTCAGACGTGTGGTGCCACTGTGTATATGGAGCTGCAGCTGTGCGGGCCGATCGGAGGACCTGTCGGCGTGCAGCAGACTATTGTCCACAGAGACAGTAGTTTCATTGTAATGAGAACATGTGGTGGCAGCATCACGGCTCCCGATTTGTATCTTCCCGACCCAAACCATTCACATTCCCCTGGAGTGGGGGGGTCTGTCATTTTGACACCGGCAGCGTAGCGCTTGGTTGTTATACCTCCGCCTTGCGTTCCTGCAGCTGACCCCCCGGGTGTGAGCTCTGGCTAAGGTGTGCGTGTGATTGGTCAGGCTGCTGGCTTGTCATTAGCTTTAACCATTGAAGTGGAGATGACATTCAGAAACAGGGGTCTTCAGGAAATACAATGTTTATTCGGTCGACCGGGGGCCTGCTATTTCGATTGCCACTGCCCAAATTACTGACACTTTTTTTGCTTGCTTAAATAGTTTTAGACAAAGGAGCTTTTAAATGACCATTGTGATTGGATGCTTGGACACACGTCAGGCGTCCATTGGATATTTCAAATATATACAGATTCTCATATATGGACGGTATAGTTCAGACATGAAGAACATCTGGTGATGAGAATTGTTAAACCTATGAGGGAGGGGTGGAAACCCCTCCACACACTGAGAATGTGAGAGATGGCATACAGGTGGCTAGAACTAAATAATTAATCCTAATTATAATATTTCATTTTCCACCTGGCTAGGGTGAGGTAGTGGTGATGCGTTAATGGAATGGAACCTTGTAAGTGAATTGTGTCGGGGAGCGGGGTGCTCTTTCCTGGGTACGACCCTCATAAAGGGGAGATGATAAAGCTGTGCCCAGCTTTGTCTCCGTGGATCTGGATTGGAACCCAGCTTGATCCTATAGATTCCCGGGCCGATCGATTCCCTCCCCCGGGGGCATCCAAAATCGGGATGCCCCACTGTGTGAAACCCTCCAGGTCGCCCCATTCACTTACCTTGCTTTCTGGTCCAACGGCGCATGAGCGAGCCGCAACCGCATCCCCGTTACCCCTCTAGCAGGACAAGTGCCCGCGCCAGGCATTTGTGAATGGCCGGCACAGGCACGCTGGGGATGGGGAGAGGGGGATGCGGCCGCCAGCACGCTCTGAGCCACTGGCCTTAGACGCCGTCTTAGATGGCGTGATGTCAGCGGCGCCGATTAGACGAGCGACCGCACATGCGCCTGTAGGACCGGGAAGAAGAGTTACCTTCGTGCGATCTGGGGGGTATCACGCGGTGGGTCACTGCCGATTGGGGTGCCCCCGGAGGGGGGGGGGGGGGACCAAAATCCAGGATAGTCAAAATCCTGGATTTTGGTCCACTTTTAAGGGGCACAACACCCCCCTCGAGCCTGTAAGACTTTTGCGGGGATGCTATGCCTAAATTCGGGATGCCCCACTGTGTGAACCTCCCCTGATTTGCCAGATCCACTCACTCAAGGTCCACCTTGCCTGTGCTGTGTCTTGGCACCGTGGCTGAATGGGCCACATGGGTGCGCGAACGGCCAGCGGAGCTTAATTCAGATTTCCTTTCTCGGGAGCAACCCTGATTGGCTGAGTGGCCCACGTGGGAACCTCGGAAGAGGTGAGTTTCGGGGCAAACCATGGGGGTGCACACAGTGGGGATACCCTGCCACCCTCCAAACCAAAGTCTTTTATTTTATTTTTGGGGGTGGTGTTCCTCTTTAAAGGACAAGTATCCTCTTCCTCCTTTCAGTGATTGGCTGGGGATATTTTCATTCACCTTCCTGTAGTCTAAAGGATTTCCTCATCCCAATTTGGGATGCCCCACTTTGTGAAAGCCTTTTCCGTAAAAACTCACCTGGTGATCCCGCGGTGCATGCCTGGGCCGCGGCCGTCCCCTGCTGCTACTCTCCAGCTGCTGCAGGCATTTTCTGAATGGCTGGGGCAGTGGCCCACACATTTTTACAGGCGGCTGTCACACCGCGGGGCATCCCAAATCAGTAAGCTGGTGAGGTGACCACTTCACTAGAAAAACGAACGATCCAGCGTCCGTTCCCTGACACGAGTCTGATCTGTCTCTCCAGAAAGATGGCGTCTCCCTGCTCAACCACCGAGAAGATCTGGCTGGACAAATACAAGTATGACGATGCCGAGAGACAGTATTACGAGCGCCTGAGCAACTCTGCCTCCAACTCCCCCAACCAGACTGCGCAGGTGAGTGCGGGTTTTCCGCTCCCCCATCTCCTGGGTGTCCCCTCTCCTGTGACTGATTTGTCTGGCTCCGGGCTGCCCCTCTCTCTCTCGCTCGTCTCGCCTCTGCCCGGGTCTATACTTGTTCTTCTGATCAGAAACGGCACAACAGAGGAGTTCCCCTTTATTAAAGGCAAATTGTTCGTGAAAATGGCAAACGTCCAATACTCGCCTTTGGTCCCCGGCAGCAGCCGACTCCTCATCTGGCACGTTAAAGCTTGGAGATGGCGCGCACGCTTCGGGATTCGTTTGGGCGCTCGGTGGACAAGACTCCATCAGAATCTTAAAGAGCAGCTCGAGTCCACTGCAGTGAGCGCCAATGGACCCAATCTTGGGACCAAGTATTAACGAGCCGGAAGTAGGAGGAGCTTGCGGGGATTAAAGGGAGGGTATCGGCAGCAGCCATTGGGTTCTGTATGTTTCGCATAGTGTGGGGAATGGTTAAACTGTTTGTGGTCGCTCAAGGACTGTGCCCGCCTATCGGGAGTCCCGCCCCCACCCTACAACCTTCTAATCTGACCCTCAAGGACTGTGCCCACCTATCAGGAGTCCCGCCCCCACCCTACAACCTTCTAATTTGACCCTCAAGGACTGTGCTCGCCTATCGGGAGTCCCGCCCCCACCCTACAACCTTCTAATCTGACCCTCAAGGGCTAGTCCCGCCCCCACCCTACAACCTTCTAATCTGACCCTCAAGGGCTAGTCCCGCCCCCACCCTACAACCTTCTAATCTGACCCTTAAGGGCTGTTCCCGCCCCCACCCTACAACCTTCTAATCTGACCCTTAAGGGCTAGTCCCGCCCCCACCCTACAACCTTCTAATCTGACCCTTAAGGGCTAGTCCCGCCCCCACCCTACAACCTTCTAATCTGACCCTTAAGGGCTAGTCCCGCCCCCACCCTACAACCTTCTAATCTGACCCTTAAGGGCTTGTCCCGCCCCCACCCTACAACCTTCTAATCTGACCCTCAAGGGCTTTTCCCGCCCCCACCCTACAACCTTCTAATCTGACCCTCAAGGGCTGTTCCCGCCCCCACCCTACAACCTTCTAATCTGACCCTTAAGGGCTAGTCCCGCCCCCACCCTACAACCTTCTAATCTGACCCTCAAGGGCTGTTCCCGCCCCCACCCTACAACCTTCTAATCTGACCCTTAAGGGCTCTTCCCTCCCCCACCCTACAACCTTCTAATCTGACCCTCAAGGGCTGTTCCCGCCCCCACCCTACAACCTTCTAATCTGACCCTCAAGGGCTGTTCCCGCCCCCACCCTACAACCTTCTAATCTGACCCTCAAGGGCTGTTCCTGCCCCCACCCTACAACCTTCTAATCTGACCCTCAAGGGCTGTTCCTGCCCCCACCCTACAACCTTCTAATCTGACCCTCAAGGGCTGTTCCTGCCCCCACCCTACAACCTTCTAATCTGACCCTCAAGGGCTGTTCCTGCCCCCACCCTACAACCTTCTAATCTGACCCTCAAGGGCTAGTCCCGCCCCCACCCTACAACCTTCTAATCTGACCCTCAAGGGCTGTGCCCACCTATCGGGAGTCCCACCCCCACCCTACAACCTTCTAACCTGACCCTCAAGGGCTGTGCCCCCACCTATCAGGGGTCCCGCCCCTCCTCCCACCCCACAACCTTCTAATCTGAGACCCATGTATCTACCACCATGTATTTCTGTGGTAGGAATACCTGTGGGCCCGCAGGGGAGTGGAGTCTGTTAGACGCTTCAGGATGGGGTCTGACTCCCTCATGGCTGCTGGGGCCACCTTGTGGATTTGGACTATCCTGGGTTTTGGTCCTTTCCCTCGGGGCACCCCGATCGGGGATGCCCCGCCGTGTGAAACCCGCCCCCCCCGGATCGCCCGAAGAAACTCATCACTTTACGTTCCTACAGTGCATACGCGGCCGCTCGTCCAACCAGCGCGCTCAGAGCTTCTGACGTCACGTTGTCTAAGACGCGTCTAATGGCAGCGCTACGCGCCCTGCTAGAGGGATAGCGGGGATGCGGCCCTCGCATGCGCAGTTGGACTGGGAAGCAAGGTAAATGAACGGGGCGACCTGGGGGGTATCGCACAGCGGAGCATCCCGATTTGGGGGGGGGGGGGTCGATCAGCCTGGGAATCTTATAGGTCCACTTATTGGTCCACTTTAATATTGAAGAAAACCGGCCTCCCTGTAATCTAAAATCCCCCCATCTTTCTGAATCGCGCATGCTCTCAGCCAGGGGATGCCCCTGTTCTCACTCCCCATTGAAAACCATCAAAGCAGTTTGCTTTTTTTTTCCCCCCCTTTACCACCAATGTCCAGTCTCCTGATAGGTGGGCGCCACCCTCCAGGGGTAAGTGTCGTACAACCAGGCAGAATGTGGCTGTAGGTCCTCTTTAGAGTACAATAGATTTTATTTTTCCTGCTTTTTTGGGTCACACTCTCCCCCCTCCGTGTTAATCAGTCGTCCTCGGTGACGAGGTTGCCGCGCGCTCCTGTGACGTGATGCCGTTTCCCTCCTGTAACGTGTAAATTGTGTATGTGGTTCTTTGTGCACCGCCAACAGGAGGACGGAGCGAGCACAATCCTCAGGGACATTGCCAGAGCCAGGGAGAATATCCAGAAATCGCTGGCCGGGGTGAGTACCTGACTCCGCCCACCTCCCTCCCTTCCTCCCGCCCCCGCAGCAGCTGCTGCCGCCATCTAACACTGTGTGTGTGTAACACCCAACCTCCTCCTCCTCCTCGCCCCCGTAACCATCCATCTCTTCTCTACAATGTGTGTGTCATGTGGTCACCTCCCATCAGGCTCTGCTCTCTGTCTCAGAGCCGCCCATAACCACTTTTTTAATTTTTTTTTTTTTTTAAAGGGAAGCTTCCGATTTAAAGGGCAAGTCCACTTTCGAAGGGTATTTTTTTTTTTTTTTTGTGCCAGGCGTATGTGCTGAGCTGATCCAGTATTTTTGACTTTTTTTTTTTTCTAGATTAGCAAATGTGTGTTTTAAAAGTGGATCAGTGATGAGGAAACCGTGGGCAGACCCCTTTCGTTCTCTACGGTTCAGAGAGATTTCTCTGGTGTCGTTCGGTCTTCCAAAATAATCTAAGGGAGTGAGATAAATGCGTAACGAAGGACACGGACATAACAGTGTGTGCTCGATGTTACACAGGAAAGCGCGATCTGCTCGCTCCGCCCACTGACACTTTATTTTTATATTGAAGTAAAAAAACGCAGCACACGTCGTCTGCTGACATCATCATATAAGGAAAAATTACTGGCTCAATGATTGGTCATCACAGCCAAAACTGATATTCTTAAAGTTGACCAACACCCAGGGGGGGGGATCAGCCCGGGAATCTATCTGATTCCCGGGCCGATCAGATCCCCAACCCCCCCCCCCCCCCCCCGGGGGACATCCGAAATGGGGATGTCCCGCGGGGTGAAACCCCCCAGGACGCCCACAAACCTTACCTTAACCCCGTTCCAATGGCGCATGCGCGGGCTGCGTCTCGCGCTTCCTTTTAGCAGGGCGCGCACCCGCGCCGGCCTGTTAGAAGGAAGCGCGAGACGCGGCCTCCAGCGCTCAGAGCCGCTGTGGTTGGACGCCGCTTGTACGTGCATACCACAGCCGCTCTGAGCGCTCTGATTGGACGAGCGCCCGCGTGGGGAGGTGAGTGTTTACGGGCGTTCTGGGGGGTTTCACACAGCGGGGCACCCCCGATCGGGGTGCCCCACCGAAGTGGACCAAAACCCAGCATAGTCAAAATCCTGGGTGTTGGTCCACTTTAAACCGGACCTTCACCATGATTTAATGAAAAGCCCAAACTCTTAAAAAACGATTCCCCAGCATTTAAAATTAATATATTTTACATTTTTAGTCACTAACTTATTATTCTTTCCCCCACTGGGCTGCAACTCTGTTCAGGAATTTAGGATACGGGCGCCGCCATCTTGACTCAGGAGCATCACACTTACTGAGGAGAGGAGAGTGGGATAAGGTACAGGGGGGCAGGTTATAGCTGTGCTTTGCTCAGACAGAGCAGAGCTGGGGTCAGGGAAAAGTCAGCAGTCCCAGAATGCAGAGCAGCACAGTCATTTCCTGTTTGCAGGCACTTCCTGTTTGCAGGCTGCCTGATAAAATGGCGGCTTCCATAAGCCGCCATCTTGGATGTTTAATGGCTCATAACATGCAGTAGATGCAGGTAGGATGATTTTTAATGTGAGCAATCTGTATGTACAGGGTGGGGGAAACATATAAGATAGGCTCTTATTCAGAGTGAAGGTCCGCTTTAAGAATGTTAGGGACGCCTAGGAGGCCGGACATAATAAGGTGTTGTCTAGCTCCTCAGCGCCATCTTGCTCACAGTAATGTGTTAATAGCATCGTGCTGCATTAACTTTATTGCTCTAATTCAGTACAAGCAAAAGGGAAGAATCAGCGCGGAGATAAGTGGTTTACTGAGGGTTTATTTCACCTTATTAGCCACTAAAACATACAATGCTAAGATAGGAATCAATTTTAATGGAGAGGGAATGTTTGTGTGATAGATAGATAGATATTAGATAGATATTAGATAGATATTAGATAGATAGATATTAGATAGATATTAGATAGATAGATATTAGATAGATAGATATTAGATAGATAGATATTAGATAGATAGATATTAGATAGATAGATATTAGATAGATAGATATTAGATAGATATTAGATAGATATTAGATAGATATTAGATAGATATTAGATAGATATTAGATAGATATTAAATAGATATTAGATAGATATTAGATAGATATTAGATAGATATTAGATAGATATTAGATAGATGATATAGATAGATGATATAGATAGATGATATAGATAGATGATATAGATAGATGATATAGATAGATGATATAGATAGATGATATAGATAGATGATATAGATAGATGATATAGATAGATGATATAGATAGATGATATAGATATATAATATAGATAGATGATATAGATATATAATATATATATCTATATATTTCATTGATTCTGACCTCCATCCATCACACCAATACTCCCTCCCCCCAGGGTATCCAGATTCAGGTTGCTCCACTGTGTACCCCCCCCCGGGTTGCCCATTAAACTCGCCTTCTCCCCGATTTAACGGTGCATGCGTGAGTATCGGCCGCTCCTTGCTCTACCTTTAGAAGGGCCCGCAGCAAGTATTCGTGAATGGGCCAACGCGGGCACGCTCTGTTGGAGAGTAGCGGGGGTGTGGCCTCTGGCATACTCGGGCCCTCTCATCTGGACTCTGTCCCCACCCTACAGGGAGAACTGTTGTAAAACCAGGCAGAATGCGGCTTTAAGGCCTCTTTAGAGTGCAATAGATTTTTATTTTTCCTACTTGTTTAGACGATCCCTAGACTAGTGGGCAGGGAGCGGGTTCAAGCGCGCTGATTGGACGAGGGCCCGCACATGCGCCGTAAGACCTGGGAAAGGTGAGCTAGAACGGGCCCTCTGGAGGGTTCCACACAGCAGGGAATCCCCGATCGGGGATGACGAGGCCCAAAACCCAGGATAGTCAAAATCTTGGGTTTTGGGCCACTTTAAAGTGGACCAAAACCCAGGACTTTGACTATTCTGGGTTTTGGTCCTTTCCCCCGATCGGGGGTGTGCCCACTGTAAATCCCCCAGATCGCCCGAAGGAACTCGCCTCTTCCCGGTCCAACGGCACATGCGCGGCCTCTTGTCCAATCGGTGCGCTCATAGCCGCTGATGTCCCGCAGTTAAAGACGGCGTCTAAGTCCAGTGGCGCGCTGGCGGCCGCATCCCCCCACTTCCCTCTTAACAGGGAGCGTGCCTGCGATGGCCATTCACATGTGCCCTGCTAAAGGGATGTGGCCCGCGCATGTGCCATTGGAGCGGGAACAAAGGCAAGTGCATGGGGTGACCTGGAGGGTATCGCACAGAGGGGCATCCTGATTTTGGATCCCCCGGGGGAGGGAATCGATCGGCCTGGGAATCTTATAGATTCCCAGCCTGATCGAGGTGGGTTTTGGTCCACTTTAAGGAAGCTGTTTTCACTGCTTGCAATCAGTTGCTATTGGCAACCGTACACGGAGAAGAAAGAAGCACACAGAACACTGCCGCTATGGCTGAGGTGAGGGAGCTCACTCAAACCTTACACATGCCCAGCAGCAGTTGAGCCAATCAGCTCGCTCTCGCCTGAATCTGCACCGTGTAAGCAGAAGGAAGGTGAGTTTATGGGGCAACCTGTGGGGATACACACAGTGGGGCATCCCTTTTTGGGATGCCGCAATACAGAGGAACACACGTGAAAGTGAAATTCCTCTTTAAGACATCATTTTGCCGCACAAATATACACACTTTCATAAATTCAAAGTGGACTTGCCCTTTAAGCTCGCTGAGTGACACAAGGTAAGTGAGGGACGCTTGCGGCAGCTTCAGGAGCTTCGCTCTAGCGCGTCGTGTCTATATGGTGCAGCGTCCTTCATCCGGGTCGTGCAGGAATAAACCAAAAACCACAGGGAGGCTTCCACAAGGCCTCCAACTCCAAGTAAAGTATAAAACTTTTATTAATTCACATATATAACAATTGGTTAAAATCTGTTAAAAACACATGATACATGAACATAACACTAGAGGGCGCTGGTGGCACAACAAATAATGGCAGAATGGTCACATCTCAGATATGTGTCCCTATATGTGTCTGGCTGGGTCCTATTTAGGACTGCACCCCACAGAGGCACCTTGGCGCTGGTGGTGCAGCTTAAGCATTCTTCTGCAGATGTGTGTGACCGAGCCTCTGTTTTTCTGGGTATTCCAGCACTGGTTGCTTCATCTTCAATTCTTCACATTTGGGTTATCCGCCACGAGGTGGCGCAGTCGACTGCAAAAAGACTTGTGGCTCCTCCCAGCCCATAAAAGGCAGGAAATTACCCATAATACCCAGTGTTCTTTTGCAGTCCTGACTGCGAAGGCTGAAGATGAATCTCTGGATTTTTGCAGGCGAGCGGGGTATCCCGAGCCCGTCGGCCCTGCAGGCCTATTCCCACCTGTTCCGAACCCATTCTGCCTCCCAGCCCCGGCTGAAGGTTCAGGTGATGGTAGGGGAGCACCTGGGGTTGGGTGCTCACAGAGCTGTGCTCTGGGCCGCAGACCCTATATCCAAAGGGTAGCCGGCCATAAGCTATGGTGAGCCTATCGGGGGGGGGGGGGGGTGCGAACCACCCAAGGACCCTTGCCTGTTATCGTGTGATGTTGTTGCATGTTTTCACTGTTTATTGGTGTGCCTTGTGTGTTGTCTTGGTGCTGTCCAGGCCGGTGGGGCTGCTCCTCCCTTGCTCTCCCCCCCTACTCATGCTCCCTGCGGCGCCTGCACTTCCCTCCGCTGGCCGGGGGGGGATCCGCCCGCCCCCTCCATCGCGTGCGCTACTTGCACCGCGCGACGGGGGCTTGCTACGGGGGGGGGGGGGTTGGGGGAGTCCCTTGCTGCCTTATCTTCGTGCGCTGCCAGGGGGCGGAGCCGCGCAATGACACGATCTGCGTCATCGCAGCGCGGCCCGCCCTGCGAGGTACCGTGCGGTCTCTTCGCCCGCCGCCATTTTGCAGGACGCGCGCCCTCTGCTTGTGGCGTCTCTGGAAGGACTCCGATGATTTGGCTGCACTGGGGGATACTTAAGTACCAGCCTCTCTTCTTCTTCTTCGCCGAAGACGGGTGGCTCCAGAACGCTGGGCGCGGGCTCGCCTAACGCGCGCCCTCTGGTCCCTAGTGAGAGCGGCTGCGCGTCACCGCACTGAGGATCCTCTTCCTGCTGCGCTGCACAGGAGTTACCTGGCCTGCTCCCGGTCCGTGAGCCCTCCCTCTTGTGTTTCATTTTCCTTGTTAGTGTGCATGTGCTGTGGGATGCTCATTGCTGTCCTTATTGTGTCTTCCAGGCGAGTCCCTCATCACTTGTGGTTTCTCCCGGTCCTACCTCCCCCCTCTGTCCACATTATACTGGCTGTGGGGCATCCCGGATCTGGGTCTCCAGCGCCCGTTACCTTAGCGCTCTATTTGCTTAATCACCATATGGAGGCTTCTCGGGATAGTGAGCTTGGTGGCCCCTCGGGGCGTGCTCCGATGTGTCTTGTGTGTGGCATATCCCATTTGAGCTGCCGCAGCATGGTTTGTGTCTCCTGCGCCCAGAGCGTTATTGCGGAACAGGTTGGGCCTATCGTCCCTCTTACTAGCCCCCTTTTGCCTGCGGCTTCGCCGACACCCCCGCGTCTGCATTTAGCCTGCAGTGAGGGAGAGGTCAGCCGGGGGTCCCACTCAGACCTGGCTTTGCAAGTGGCCAGTCTTGAACGGCACTTGGCACGCCCGCAGGCCAGTAAGGCTTCCAGTAAGAAGCGGCATTTGGAACCGGCCTACACTCTTTGCCGATGATGACACCTATGAGGCTCCTGGCGGTCGTGACTCCATAAAGGAGGGTGAGTTATTCCATGATTCCGACTCTTCCGGGGACCCTCCGGGCGACTTTGACAGTGACCCTGGATCTTCCTCTGATGAGGACATGGGGCTACCCGACGATACGGATAGGCTATTGTCCGGTTTTTGAGACCTGGCACCTGGTTCCCCCTAAGGCGACAAAAAAGAAGCAGGGGGAGCTTTTCCCTCCTGATAGGCAGCACCTGGTGTTCCCGGAGCAGGGAGATTTCTCCAAGATGGCGTTTAAGGAATGGGAAAAGCCTAATAAACTGCCCTCGGTGCCCAAGGGGCTGGACAGGCGGTACCCCTATTTGGAGGAATTGGTCCCTTTTTGGTCTTGTCCCCCGGAGGTGGACGCTCCTGCCCTGGAGCTCTCCAATACTTCTGTGATGCCATCTCCAGACACTACTACCTTACGTGATAATGCTGATCGGTGCATGGACCAGCTTGCCTACCATGCCTTCACCTTTGTGGGTTCTGGCCTGCGCCCTGTGTGCGCCGTGGCCATTGTCTCCATTGCCATTAAAAAAAGTCAAACGCCTTGCTGAGGCTACTTGTTCCCGCAAATGAGCAGATGAGTATAAGGAACTTTTGGCTTGTGCGCACTTTATTGCTTTTGTGCTCTCGGCTATGGATGATGCCGTCCGGCTTGGCGGTAAGGCTTCGGCTCTGCTGGTTGCTCTCCGCCGGTCTATTTGGCTGCGGCAGTGGGTGGCCGGTGCTGCCGCCAAGAAGTCTCTCACCGGACTCCCCTTCTTGGGACTCTGTCTCCTTGGGGAGCGTCTTGATTGCTTGGCAAAGGATGGCCGGCTTCCCCAGCGCCGGAAGCATTCGCGGCCCTTTCAGGGGTCTTCCTCCTTTCGGCCCTTCCGAGGTGGGACGCGGCTCCTCCTTCCCTGGCGGTCGCAGGGAATCCTGGGGACGAGGTAGGGGCCAGTTTGTGGCCTTGCCGTTTGGTATCTCTTCGGCTCCTCGGGTGTTTACCAAGGTGTTGGCGGGTGTCATGGCCCTCCTGAGGGGCCAGAGCATACACATTCTTCCTTATTTGGACGATTTGCTGACTGCCGCTCAATCTCTTCATCAGGCCGAGTCTTCAATCACTCCGTCATTGGTGAGGTCCTTCCTGGGCATGACGTTGGATATGTCTCAGGTCAAGGTTTTCCTTCCTCAGCCGAAGGTGGAGGGTCTTCAGACGCAGGTTGTCGCATCCACATCCCTCCATCCATCTGGGGATGCAGTTGGTGGGCCTCATGGTGTCTTGCTTCGAGGCCGTTCCCTTCGCTCCGTTCCACATGAGATCTCTTCCGTTGAATCTCTTGGTCGCTTGGGATCGGTCCCTGGAGCAAGAATTGACACTGTCCTCTTCGGCCAGGCAGTCCCTTTCGTGGTGTTTGGATCCGAGGAACCTTCTAGTGGGCAGGTCCTTTCTCCCTCCGTGCTGGGAGATTGTCACCACGGATGCCAGTCTGACCGGTTGGGGAGGCTTCTGGCGATCTCTGAAGTTCCAGGGCCAGTGGAGCCCGCAGGAGGCTCTTGTGCCCATCAACCTTCTGGTTATGAGGGCAATCAGATTGGTTCTCTCCCAGTTGACTCCGCACCTTCGGGGTTGTGTGGTCCAGGTCCGATCGGACAATCAGACGGCGGTCGCCTACATCAATCATCAGGGCGGGACTCGTAGCAAACGGGCCCTCAAGGAGGTGTCACTGATCCTGTCCTGGGCAGAGGAGAATGTTCCCTGCATCTCGGCGTTTTACATCCCGGGAGTGAAGAACCAGGAGGCGGACTTCCTGAGCAGGGGTACGTCTCGCCTGGGGGAATGGTCCCTCAGCAACAAGATCTTTCACGTCCTGTGTCGCCGCTGGGGTCAGCCGGATGTGGACCTGTTTGCGTCCCATCACAACCACAAGCTTCCAAAGTTCGTCTCCTTGTCAAGAGATCCTCTAGCCTTTGCCACAGACACGCTAGCAATTCCTTGGACGGAGTTTCGTCTTCTCTATGCCTTTCCTCCCTTCGTGTGCTGCGCATGTGTGCGTAGCCCAGGAGGGGGTATCGACCATTCTGGTGGCCCCCCGCTGGCCGAGAAGAGTTTGGTTCGCAGACGTTGTCTAGATGACGGTGGATCACTTCGTCCTGCCCGACGACCCAGGGCTCCTCACTCAGGGACAGTTGTGCCATCCTAATTTACAAACGCTGGCTTTGACGGCTTGGCTGCTGAAACCTCCATCCTGACGGGTAAGGGATTGCCGGCCTCGGTCGTTACCATGATTCAGGCTCGGAAGAAATCTTCTTCCATGATCTATTACAGGGTCTGGCACGTCTCTGAGCTGGCAGTGCTTTCTATCCTTATTTTGAGCGGCATCAGGATAAGGTGGTGGTCCGTCTCAAACCAGATTTCTTGCCCAAGGGTTGTCTTTTCCTTTCGTCTCAATGAGGACATTGTCTTGCCTTCTTTATGTCCTGCCCCTTCTAATTCTAAGGAACGGACTCTTCATTCTCTGGATGTGGTCAGGGGCAAGCGTATTCTGCCAAGGCGAAGGAACCCCCTTTCCGTGTTACAGCTCATTCCACTAGAGCTATTGGGGCCTATTGGGCCTTTTAGCACCAGGCTTTAGCTGAACAGGTTTGTAAGACCGCTACCTGGTCTTCAGTTCATACTTTTTCTAAGTTTTACAAGGTTGACGTTAGGGCATCAGCTGCTGCTGTTTTTGGTCGCAAAGTGCTTCAGGCGGTAGTAACTTGAACTACCTGCTGTTGCTCACTGGAAATCCCACCCTTCTTCTTGGACACTGCTTTTGGATGTCCCAAATGTGAAGAATTGTGGCGGATAACCCAAATGTGAAGAATTGAAGATGAAGCAACCCGTGCTGGATACCCATAAAATCAATTCTACAGGTGAGTAATCACAGAATTGTATTTTTAACCAAGTTTAGAGACAGATTGTAGGCTGGTCTGCAAGCTAACAGGGTTGAGTGCTGTGGCTCCTTTAAGACTTTTGTCTCCTAATTGCCCTGCTAACGTGCACCTCCCAGGTTAGTTATAAAATGGTCTGAGCGGCTGCCACCCCTCCTTTGGGTCCTATTTATCCCCCAGAGAAAGTGCAATATATGTAAAGAAATGCAATATATACAAAATATTATAGCTCCTGGACATGAATCGGCCATGATGAAGTGACGTTTGCGTCACGTAACGCGTAGGACGGGGGAGGGGTGCTTTTGGCAATCTCTCATGAAAGATCCTTTTTGTGTGTTTGTCCCTCTTGTTATCCCGCTGTGTCCTCTTTATAAATTATATTGCTGCTATTCACTTCTATTTACTTTAATTAGTTGCACACAGTCAACTTGTATAATTTTGATCATCTTAAATATTTTAAACCTTTTGTATATATTGTATTTCTTTACATATATTGCATTTTGCACTTTCTCTGTGGGATAAATAGGACCCAGCCAGTCACATATAGGGACACATATGCGAGATGTGACCATTCTGCCATTATTTGCCACAATGGTCACATGGAAACCTCCCTGTGGTTTTTGTTCAGAGTAATTGCTCGAGGTTGCACACTCCCTTTGTGATTTAAGCTGGTGCGGCCACTTTTTTGTAAAGTTCAGGAATAAACCAAGGCAAAGGAATAAACCGGGCTTCCCGTGTCGCAGGTTTGTCCGGGCACACGCCCTCTTAGACTCGCACACGTGAGCATGGGATCGCATTATTGCGGGCAACTGACCGGACGCATCTCGTCTGTGCTGGAAGCTCCCTCCAAAATGGATCGCAACAGGGGGGGGGGGGGGTCATGGGGCGCCCCAGGCGCCTGATTACTATAGAAAGTGTCTACAGTTACCCGCAGCCTCCACCCACAGTGGAATCCACAAAACGCCTTAAAGGGCCACTGCAGCCTCTAGGTAGAATATTAACATACCGCCTTGCCCTGCTCCCTCCAATTGGTGCTAAATCACATGTAATGGCTTAAACGCTGCTGTATTCGGGTCAAGGTCTTTTTTTTTTCTGAGTCTGTGGTGCCGCAGCAATCATCCGCACACGCCGGCTTCCAGCGGCCGGCCAGGACTTTAAGAACATGGCGAGGGGCGATCTCTGTGGCACCGCCGACATTGCCGCTGTATTCACAGTCAAGGTTTTTTTTTTTTTTTTTAGTTAAGCTATTACATGTGATTTAGCTGATTTAGCGCAAATAGGAGGGAACAGGGGGTATCTTAATAGTCTACTCAGGGGTTGGAGTGGCCCTTTAAAGTGGACCAAAACCCACCTGAGACTCCAGGGCAGACATACTCTCTCCCCCCCCGGGGCATCCAGAATCGGGTGTGTATCCAGCTGTGTGAAACTCCACAGGTCGGCCGAGCAGTGGCTGCATCCCCGCTATCTCTTTAGTAGAACGCGTGCCTGCGTCAGGCATTTGTGAATGGCCGGCCAGGGCACATTCCCTGTTAGAGGGAAGCGGGGGATACGGCCGCCAGCGTGCTCTGATGCGGTTGCCTTAGGCGAGCTCTAGGACGAAGGGGCTTGAGCGCGCTGAGGCCGTGCATGTGCCATAGGAGCAGGGAGAGGTAATTAAGATCCGGCGATCTGGGGAGTTTCATACAGCGGGGCAAAGACCAAAACCCAGGATATTCAAAATCCTGGGTTTAGATCCACTTTAAAGCAGACCAACACCCTCCGCTTGGTGGCCGCTGCTATAGGACTGGCCAAACACAACGCCCCTTCATGATCTTTATTCTCACGAAGCGATTGGCTGCCCCTTGCTCACATGGGCAGTGACCGCATTCTGCGCCCGGAACACCAGTGCCTACGTGAGCATCAGGGAGCCAATTGCGGAACGGGATTCCCAGCGGTGGAACAAGGGTAAGGTGACTATTATGGGCCTCCTGGGGGGCTCCAGCATTCTGTCACATGATCGGCAGCCATGCAATCCAATGGTAAAGTTTCAAGCGTTGGCAGAGTCGATTCCTTAAAGCATAATTAAAGCAGACACTTTTGGGACACTACACTGACCTCATTTCAGGCCCCCGAGACATTACATTTTTTTTAGTGAGGGGAAGGTTTAGTAATGGCACCGACTGCCACCAACCGGGGTGGTCCGCTTTAAAGTGGACCTATATTATTATTCATTATCCACTGCCCAAACCCGCTGGTGTAAAACCTACTGAGAGCAGAGAATGAGTGTCTTATAGGTCTTCTCTTGCAATGGAGGGGGCGTGCTGAGATGGACCCGCATGACCCTGCCTCAACACTGTTGGGGTAACCTGTATATACCCTGGGTTTGTGGCCCCAGACGCCCTGAAGTACCCTGGGATTACGACCCCAGACGCCCCTTTAACCTCTTGTGATCGTCCTCGGTCAGTTCTGTATGATCTAGAACGGGAGATTGTACGGATCGCAAGGAAATACGTAACAGCGTTCACCATACAGAAACTTGCATGGGCAAGTTTCTATAATATAGTATATTGTATATAGTACATTGTTCATATATCACTAAGCATGCATTAAAAGCTTAAAGTGGACCAACACCCAGGGGGGATCGGCCCGGAAATCTATAAGATTCCCGGACCGATCAGATTCCTCCCCGCGGGGCATCCGAAATCGGGATGTCCCGCGGGGAGGAACCCCCCAGGAGGCCCACAATCCTTACCTTACCGGCGATCCAACGGCGCATGCGCGAGACGCGGCCGCGTCTCTCGCTTCCCTCTAGCAGGGCGCGCTCCCGCGCCGGCCGTCTTGTGAATGGCCGGCGCAGGAGCGCTCCCTGTTAGAGGGAAGCGAGAGACGCAGCCAATGACAGCGCTCTGGTATGCGCGTCCAAGCGGCTTTGGACGCGCATACCAGAGCTGCTCTGAGCGCTGTCATTGGCCGGACGAGGTCACGTGGGAGCGGGGAGAGGTGAGTTTTTGCGGCGATCGGGGGGGTTTCAGACAGCGGGGCACCCCCGATCGGGGTGCCCCACCTAAGTGGACCAACACCCAGGATAGTCAAAATCCTGGGTGTTGGTCCACTTTAAAGGGACAGAATCAAGTTATCCTAAGGCCTGGTATTCCCCATTAAACACTGCCCTTTCCAATGAATGGTGTGGGCGTGCTGCAGGGGAAGCCATCTTGGACCGGAGACATGTCGTTCTCCACTCCCAGTAAGTTTTACCCCACACCCCCCTTTTAGACTTCACAGCCGGTGTGGTTAGTGTTGGTTCCACTTTAAATTTGTTTCATGTAATCAAATGATGGGGACCTGACTGACGTTAGGTCAGTGTAGTGTCCCAAAAGTGTCCTGGGTCTGCATTAATTATGCTTAAAGGAATCGACTGGGCCAATGCTTAACATTTTTTCACATTGGATTGCCTGGCTGCCAATCATGTGACTGCCGGTGACGGTTGGTCCCGCCTTTTTTAGGGCTGCGCACACAGATTAGAAATCGGTCTTTAATTCTGGAGCAGAGCTTCCCAACCAGTGGGAAGCCGGGTGACTAACCTGTACACACCCCCCCCCCCCCCGACGTGCCACTGCCCTATCCCAGGGGGCCCTGAAGCGGATGCTCCGCCTAGCGCCTCCTGTTGTAGGTTGGAGGGGGTGTGGCTGTTGGGCATGCAGCTGTTCCTGGGTCCACCATTCAGGAGAAGGTAAGTATCTCAGAATTGGGCATCTCCAGGGTTGGAGGGTAACTTGTACTATGAACTATGGCCAGGACCCAAACTGTGCTGGCCAGTGGGTGCGTGGCAGAGGTTCTCTGTGGGCGGGGCAAGCCACGCAATGGAGGGCTTCGCTTTTTGTCCTCTGTCTTTTTGTTACAGCGGGAAGCGGCGCACTCCCCACGACCGCCGCTTATGCTTTGCGGGGTATGGCCGCAGAGGGGGGTCGGGCGCCTCACAATGCTGACCAAAATTGCGCTACAGCAGAAGCCCGCGCCTCTGATCCTTTCTTCACCTTAACACTTTCCTGCCACACACCCTCGCATTTCCTGCCACGCCCCCTCGCATGATGCTTCTCTCTCTATCGCCCCCTTGCATGCCCCTCCCCTTCCCCCACCCCTCGCTTTCCTCCATTTATTAAACAAATCCACATTTCTCCCCTTCTAGCTCAGGACAGTGCTGCATGGCTCTAAGGAAGGCCAGGCCGCCGCCGCCCCTCCTCCTCCCCTCAGCCAATCAGGGGCCAGTACTGTAAGTGAACTGCCGATCGCTGCTACGCCTAGCGGATTGTCTCGTCTCCTCACCGGCGTCCAGGCCGCTCTGATCTGTAGAGGCCAATTTACGGACGTGGGCATCTTAAAGAGGACCCAAACCCTGGTTCTTCACTCACCTGGGTTTTGATCCACTTAATGTTCTCCCCATAAACTCACCTTCCCCACTCCCGCAGTTCATTCGCGGGCTATTGTCCAATCAGAGAGCTGTATGCGCTGTGCATATTAATGATCCGCATACGGACTTGTGGGCGTGCCCCTGGTTTTCCCTATAATGTGGTGGCGCGCTCCCGCCACCAGTCTATCTGAATGGCCAGACGCGGGAGTTGGGCATCACATGCATCCGTATGCGCCGTGCATATTAATGGGCCGCATACGGATTGTGGGCGTGTCCTACGGTGTGTGACACGCTCCCGCCACCAGCCTATCTGAATGGCCCAAGCATGGGAGATGCAACCATGGGGGAGGTGGTTGTTGCTCAACAGGGCATTCCAAACCAGGGATGCCCCAAGGTCACATGATCGTCCGGCCCTGGAGACTTTGATTCCACTTCCGGCATAAAAACGGCGGGTTGGTCCATTTTAATGGGGTTTCACACAGCGGGGGATCCCAAGTCGTGATGACCCAAGGTCACATTTAGACTCCAGTGCCGGCACAAACGGCGGGTTGGTCCACTTTAATGGGGTTTCACACAGAGCGGGATCCCAAATCGGGATGCCCCAGGTATAGTGAATCGGCTGGCCCTTGTGTCTTTTCCACTCCAGGGCAGGTCGAGGTTGGGTTTCGATCCTCTTTAAAGTGGACCCAAACCGTATCTGGCAACTATGTAAGAATCAGCGACGCGAATGATTAAAGTGGACCAAAAGCCACCGCAATAATCCCGTGCCAATCGATTCACTTTTCTATTTTAAAGTGTTGCTCCAGACAGCTGTAAGGGGTCCACTTTAAAGTGGACTAAAACCCAGGATTTTGACTATCCTGGGCTTTGGCCCTTGCCCCCGGGGCACCTGGATCAGAGATGCCCCACTGTGTGAAACCCTCCAGGTCGCCCATACACTTACCTTGCTTCTTGGTCCAAAGGCGCATCCCCGCTATCCCTCTAGCAGGGCCCATGCCAGGCATTTAATAGCCGGCGCGGGCACGCTCCCTGTTAGAGGGAAGCAGGGGATGCGGCCGTCGGTGTGCTCTGAGCCGCTGGCCTTAGACGACGTGATGTCAGCAGATCTGAGCTCGCTGATTGGACGAGCGGCCGCACATGCGCCGTAGGACCAAGAAGAGGTGAGTTATCTTCGGCGATTTGGGGGGTTTCAGGCATCCTGATCGGGGTGCCCCAGGGGAAAGGACCAAAACCCAGGATAGTCAAAATGAAAGGAAAAGTGTAGCCACAGCTGGGCTCCTCCCCCACCTGTTTGTTTTGGGGTATTAAAAAAAAAATAGCCCCGCCCAGGAGCAACACATTTGCATTCTAAGCAAATAGCCCCGCCCAGGAGCAGCACATCTGTAGCCCCGCCCAGGAGCAGCACATCTGCTTGCTGTTGCCCTAAGTGCGACTGACTGCTTAGTCATCCAGTCTGTGCAAGGGGTCGTGCAGCTGCTGCACACTGATTGGATAACTTCGGTGGGGGAGACCCGACTGCGAGCAGCGGGGTTGTGGGACTCCGCACCGTTGGATCAGGAATAGGTGAGTTGCTATAGGCAATACGCGTAACAAACCCCGGGATAGGCAAAATCATGGGTTTCATTCCGCTTTAAGAGTCTGAGAAGCCAGTGAAGATAGAAAACATAACTTAGGCGGTAATGGGGCGCATCCTCCAGACATGAGGGGGAGCCACTTCTGGTGTCATTTTGGTTGAGGGTCCCAGGGGAGGTCTGCTCCCACCCACAAGTGAGAAGAGGGGGCACATTAAAGGGTTTCGGTCTACTTTAAATAGTAGTAGTCCATAAACCCTTAATTCACTTCTGTCGAGTGATCTCCCTACGCGTTTTGTCTCAGGCCACTTTGTCGAGCACACACAATGCTTTGTTCATTTGTGTGTATGGTAATTGAGGATAGTTATGATGTGGGAGGGGGGTGGTGCAAGGATTGGGGGCAGTTCTTCCATCACTAGTTATCATCCCCTGATAGAGGCTCCCAGTCCACCCCCAAGTGTATTTGGATTAGTGGGTCAGCCCGGCATGTTCTACTCAACAGGTGACGGGTGTCTGTACTCCAACTCGGGCTGTCACTCCTCCTGTCTCCCCTGTCATGGCTCCTCCCACCTCTATGGAATGGCTCCTCCCTCTTTATGGAATGGCTCCACCCTCCCATTGCTCTACATATTCCATTGTGTCTTTTTTTTTTTTTTTGCTTTGTTTTCTATGTTTAATGTGTGGCTTTCATATTGCAGAGCGCCAACGCCGCCCCCGCAGACAGCAGTGAGCTCTCATCTCGTGTCGCCAACCTGGAACAGGAGAACCAAAGCCTGCGTGCAGGTGGGCGCTGCTTGTCCTGTAATGGCTTTAGCTGCCATGTCCGTAGCTGCCTTAAAGCTGACCTTCGGTCATGTGGGTTGAGTCCAGTCATTTTTGATATGGTGGACTCCGTACAACTGTCTGGAGCGCCACTTTAAAGTGGACCCTATACCACCAACCGAAACCACACTCAATAAAACCAACTGGAGCGCCACTTTAAAGTGGACCCTATTCAACCAACTGGGGCACCACCTTAAAACTGGCCAGATGCACCCAACTAGAGCACCACTTTAATATGGTCCCAGTGCAACCAATTGGAGCGCCACTTTGAAGTGTACCCTATACAACTAACTGAAAACACACTTAAGAGTGGGCATTGGTTGGGTCAGCCCTCATAGGCTGTTGCTGAATGTATATGATCTCATTGGTTGGTGTTCGGTTTGGCCCTGATTGTCTGTTGCTGTGTGTAGATGATCTCACTGGTTGGCGGTTGGATCAGCCCTAATTGGCTATTGCTGGATGTAGATGATCTTATTGGTTGGTGGTCGGGTCAGCCGTGATAAGCTGTTATTGAATGTAGATGATCTCATTGGTTGGTCGGGTCAGCCCTGATAGGCTGTTGCTGGGTGTAGATGATCTCATTGGTTGGCATTGGTCAGGTCGGCCCTAATTGGCTGTTGCTGGGTGTAGATGATCTCATTGGTTGGCATTGGTCAGGTCGGCCCTAATTGGCTGTTGCTGGGTGTAGATGATCTCATTGGTTGGCATTGGTCAGGTCAGCCCTCATAGGCTGTTGCTGGGTGTAGATGATCTCATTGGTTGGCAGTCAGGTCAGCCCTGATAGGCTGTTGCTGGGTGTAGATGGTCTCATTGGTTGGCTGTTGCTGGGTGTAGATGGTCTCATTGGTTGGCTGTTGCTGGGTGTAGATGATCTCATTGGTTGGCACAGGTTGGCCCTGATAAGCTGTTGCTGGGTGTAGATGATCTCATTGGTTGGCTGTTGCTGGGTGTAGATGATCTCATTGGTTGGCTGTTGCTGGGTGTAGATGGTCTCATTGGTTGGCTGTTGCTGGGTGTAGATGGTCTCATTGGTTGGCGGTTGCCGGGTGTAGATCTCATTGGTTGGGTCGGCCCTGATTGGCTGTTGCTGGGTGTAGATGATCTCATTGGTTGGCATTGGTCAGGTCAGCCCTCATAGGCTGTTGCTGGGTGTAGATGATCTCATTGGTTGGCAGTCAGGTCAGCCCTGATAGGCTGTTGCTGGGTGTAGATGGTCTCATTGGTTGGCTGTTGCTGGGTGTAGATGATCTCATTGGTTGGCACAGGTCGGCCCTGATAAGCTGTTGCTGGGTGTAGATGATCTCATTGGTTGGCTGTTGCTGGGTGTAGATGGTCTCATTGGTTGGCGGTTGCCGGGTGTAGATCTCATTGGTTGGGTCGGCCCTGATTGGCTGTTGCTAGGTGTAGATGATCTCATTGGTTGGGTCGGCCCTGATTGGCTGTTGCTGGATGTAGATGTGGATTTGAGAGATTCATTGTAGGGTTCAGAACATGATATGATGAATGCTGGTTTCTGATTGGCTGTCCTGAATGCTGGTTTCTGATTGGCTGTCCTGAATGCTGGTTTCTGATTGGCTGTCCTGAATGCTGGTTTCTGATTGGCTGTCCTGAATGCTGGTTTCTGATTGGCTGTCCTGAATGCTGGTTTCTGATTGGCTGTCCTGAATGCTGGTTTCTGATTGGCTGTCCTGAATGCTGGTTTCTGATTGGCTGTCCTGAATGCTGGTTTCTGATTGGCTGTCCTGAATGCTGGTTTCTGATTGGCTGTCCTGAATGCTGGTTTCTGATTGGCTGTCCTGAATGCTGGTTTCTGATTGGCTGTCCTGAATGCTGGTTTCTGATTGGCTGTCCTCTCTGCCCTGAAGTGGTGCAGGATCTGCAGCTCGCCATCTCCAAGCTGGAAAGCCGGGTCGCTACACTGGAGAAGACTTCTACCTCAGGAAACACCGCCGCACCACCGCCAGCCGTGTGTAAGGTATGATCGGCAGCGCACCACAATGCCCAGCCATACTCTGAGCGAGTTCTCTTTTTTCATAGGGGCATCCCATGTGACCTTGCCTCAATCCTTAACCCCACAGCTGTGTCTAAGCTTAGTTGCATATCTGCTCCAAATTTGGGGCCCCCCTTAAAGATAGAGGGTGGTGAGGGAATTAAAGCGGACCTGATGCCTGAAAAACCTTGTGTCTTGTCTCCTCAGCTTCCAGCACCGTCACCGGGCAGAACTCTTCCCGCCCCCGCAGCCCCACAAGAGGAGGCGGATGATGATGATGACGACATAGATCTGTTTGGCAGCGATGAGGAGGAGGAGAGTGCCGAGGCCGCCAGGATCCGGGAGGAGCGACTCCGCCAATACGCAGAGAAGAAATCCAAGAAGCCCGGCCTCATCGCCAAGTCCTCCATCCTGCTGGACGTCAAACCCGTGAGGAGACCCCCCCCCCCCCCCCCCCACCAACTCTGAGGGGTCCCCTGGTGACTGGTCAGGGCGGGGTGACCAGAGGGGTGATGGGGAGTCAAGGCAGGGTGCAAAGAGGGGTTGCGTGGTGATGGAGGTCAGGGCGGGGTGCCCAGAGGGGTTTTGTGGTGATGGAGGTCAGGGCGGGGTGCCCAGAGGGGTTTTGTGGTGATGGAGGTCAGGGCGGGGTGCCCAGAAGGGTTTTGTGGTGATGGAGGTCAGGGCGGGGTGCCCAGAGGGGTTGCATGGTGGAGGTCAGGGCGGGGTGCCCAGAGGGGTTGCGTGGTGATGGAGGTCAGGGCGGGGTGCCCAGAGGGGTTGCGTGGTGATGGAGGTCAGGGCGGGGTGCCCAGAGGGGTTGTGTGGTGATGGAGGTCAGGGCGGGGTGCCCAGAGGGGTTGCGTGGTGATGGAGGTCAGGGCGGGGTGCCCAGAGGGGTTGCGTGGTGATGGAGGTCAGGGCGGGGTGCCCAGAGGGGTTGCGTGGTGATGGAGGTCAGGGCGGGGTGCCCAGAGGGGTTGCGTGGTGATGGAGGTCAGGGCGGGGTGCCCAGAGGGGTTGCGTGGTGATGGAGGTCAGGGCGGGGTGCCCAGAGTGGTTGCGTGGTGGAGGTCAGGGCGGGGTGCCCAGAGTGGTTGCGTGGTGGAGGTCAGGGCGGGGTGCCCAGAGGGGTTGCATGGTGGAGGTCAGGGCGGGGTGCCCAGAGGGGTTGTGGGGTGATGGAGGTCAGGGCGGGGTGCCCAGAGGGGTCCCATAGTGACGGTAGTCTGTGACCAGGGGGCCGGGTGTCCAGAGGGGCACTTTAGTCACTGCAGTGCACATTTCCAGTTTGGGCGGAGTTCTGAACCTCTTGTCTGTTGGCAGTGGGATGACGAGACGGACATGGCCAAGCTGGAGGAGTGCGTGCGCACTGTGCAGATGGACGGGCTGCTGTGGGGCTCCTCCAAGCTGGTGCCGGTTGGCTATGGGATCCGGAAGCTGCAGATCCAGTGCGTGGTGGAGGACGACAAGGTCGGCACGGACATGCTGGAGGAGGAGATCACCAAGTTCGAAGACTACGTGAGTAACGGCTGCCTGTATGCCATCTCTCGCATTCCTAGTGTGTGGAGGGGTTTTCAGCCGCCTATATGCCATCTCTAACATTCCCAGTGTGTGGAGGGGTTTTCAGCCGCCTGTATGCAATTTCTCACATTCCCAGTGTGTGGAGGGGTTTCCAGCCGCCTGTATGCCATCTCTTGCATTCCCAGTGTGTGTAGGGGTTTTCAGCCGCCTGTATGCCATCTCTCACATTCCCAGTGTGTGGAGGGGTTTCTTGCCACCTCTATGCCATCTCACATTCCCAGTGTGTGGAGGGGTTTTCAGCTGCCTGTATGCCATCTCTCACATTCCCAGTGTGTGGAGGGGTTTTCAGCCGCCTGTATGCTATCTCTCACATTCCCAGTGTGTGGAGGGGTTTTCAGCTGCCTGTATGCCATCTCTTACATTCCCAGTGTGTGGAGGGGTTTCTAGCCGCCTGTATGCCATCTCTCACATTCCCAGTGTGTGGAGGGGTTTTCAGCCGCCTGTATGCAATTTCTCACATTCCCAGTGTGTGGAGGGGTTTCTAGCCGCCTGTATGCCATCTCTCACATTCCCAGTGTATGGAGGGGTTTTCAGCTGCCTGTATGCCATCTCTCACATTCCCAGTGTGTGGAGGGGTAGGCTGCTCATTGGCTGCCCTAGTTGCAGCCGGAGGGGAGGAGTTATGCCTTAATGAGGAGGAGGAGCAGCCTCGATTTTAAAACCTTGAATGGCTGCACGTCTCTACGGCCTGGGCAGTGATATACTCACCTTACACATCTCGCTTACCTGAACTGCCTCCTTCTCCTCTCTTAAAGTGGACCAAAATCTAACGCGATCGACGATTGATTCCCTCCCCCAGGGGCACCCAAAATCGGGATGTCCCGATGTGTGAAACCCCCCAGATCGCCCCGTGCACTTACCTTGCTTCCCGGTCCAACCGCACAAATGCGCGAGCAGCGGCCGCATCCCCGCTATCCCTTTAGCAGGGCGCATGCCTCTCCGTTGATTGGACGAGAGCCGGGCAAGCGCCGTAGGAGCGGGGAAGGGTAAGTCAGATCAGGCGACCTGGGTGTTTCAGATAGTGGGACAACCCCAATCGAGGTGCCCCGGGGACAAGGACCAAAACCCAGGATAGTAAAAATCCTGGGTTTTGGTCCACTTTTAAAGGAGCTGTCCCTTGTTGTGATTGGTGTGGCCTGAGAGCGGACGTTTCAGGTGTGCGGGGGTGTGGTGGTTGGTCCTATTTAAAGGAGCTGTCCCTGGTTGTGGTGGGCGTGGCATGAAAGCGGATGTTTCATGTGTGAGGGGGTGTGGTGGTTGGTCCTATTTAAAGGAGCTGTCCCTTGCTGATCCGCCTGTGTCTTTGTGTTACAGGTGCAGAGCGTGGACATCGCCGCCTTCAACAAGATCTAAACCCGACCACAGACCTGACTGACCAATAAACAGCAGCTTGCAACCTCTCGTCCTGCGTCCAATCGTTATTCCCCGCTCAGTCATCACTCTGATAATCATAGGTTAACACTCGACAGAAGGCGGGGCTACAAGATAAAAGGGCGTGGCTTCTGCCAGCTGTGCACACACTCCAGTTCATTCTTACATTGAATATTCTAAGTATGTCACACACCCCGCTTCAAGATATCCATAACATGTGGGTAATACCGGCCTGAAGAGGGCGTTCCTGCAGAGATGATAGTAAAAAGAGAGCCCCTCCCTGATCCATAAATACCTGGGACCTCCCACTCATCACCCAGTTTTCCATCTCTGCAGACGGCGAGCAAGTCAGAAGATGATGGCTCCTCCTTGCACAGGGGGATTTAAGGTAGCCGGGATGATTCCCGGCCCGCTACTTATTTATTTCCGTTTGGACCCTTTTTTCCTAGAATCCATATGCCTCCCAGCTTTGGCTGTGGGTCCAGGCGAGGGTATATCAGCACCTCAGGTGCTCAGGAGCAACGCTCCACCGTGAGACCCTATACAAGAGGGTAGGCGGTTACACCGGGTTGGTGACCCCGGTTTGGGATGCCCTGTCCCTTAGTTTTAACCTTTGAATGGCCCTCCCAGGATCCCTTTTCCACAGTGGGGATGGGGGGTGTGGGTCCCTTCTTTACTACTCTCTTTAGCACGTTCTTTACCTTTTCTGTCTTTTACTAGTGTTATTGTGTGTGTGTCACTTTAACTGTCATTAATTCAGCGCTGCGGCCTTTCTTGAGGAGGCCTCTGTGCGGTGCTGGGCCTGTCTCCTTTTTTTTTTTTCATAATGGCGGAGGTAGTTACCTCACGCACTGTATGGATGCCATGTAGTGGGGGGGGCGGGGCCGGACCTTCGGCGCGGGGCCGGGGTCCATCCCTCCTTGTATTGTGTGCTGCGGTGCTTAGGTGCAGGATCACATTTTTACTGTTTTTACTTCACTGGCCGAGCGCCGCGACCGCACATGCGCCGCTGCGCCGGCCGGTTTTGGCGCCTCTTTTCTGAGGGGACATTCCCCTCACGATTGTCCTCCTGGGGGCGGGGCCGGTTTTGCGGCGCGTCACCGCTGCCTGCCCCCATCTATCCCTGGCGCCGCTGAGGAGCTATTGCCTTGCATAGGAAGAGGGGGGCGGAGCTTGATGTCACGCGTGTCCCGCGCTGACCACGCCCCCTTCTCCTCTTCTTGTCAGCAAAGCCTCTTCCTCGCAGTCTGGTCGCCATTGCAAGCTCCCACGGTACTGTGAGTGGCCTGTGGCCCCCCTCTTCCCCATCCTGCGTTGTTTGCATGTGTCTTTTGTTTCCTATCGCCTTATAAGCTGTTTCTGTGTCTTTCAGTCGGAGGTTTATCAGGAGGATCTCCAGTAGCATTTAGGGGGTCTCTCCCGATCCTAGATCCCTGGGTTCATTTTATTGCTCATAAATCCTCCCACTCGGGACATTAAAGGGGCATCCCGGGTTGTCTAGTGGCGTAATTCACTGGGTCATAGCGACTATTAAAAGTTCACCTTATGGAGGCATCTCCGGATACTGGACTCGGGGCCCCTTCGGGGCATCCCCGGAAGTGTATGTTGTGTGGGGTATCCATTACTGGGGATGATGTACTTCTGTGTATACCATGTGCACAGCAAACTATTACGCGGCAGTCCGAACCCCAAGCGTCTGGGTCAGCACCGCCGGTCGCTTCATCTCCCCCTCCCACCTTGACACGCACCCCGTGTGACGTCGTCATGGGCAGGGAGCTGCAATCTGAGATGTGCGCCAGATTGGCTAACCTTGAAAAAATTATCTCCAGCTCGGTCGCCCATAAGGCTCCGACTAAGAGAAAGCATTTGTCGCCGGCTCCGCCGGTGGAGGACCATGAGGACGTTAATAATCTGGATTGGTCTGATTATTCCCCGCTAGAGGAAGGGGAGGTTTATGAGGATTCAGATATTTCGGACGATGAGCAGTCTTTTGACGCTGATGCCGAGCTTGTTGACTTGGGGAGATCCTCGGATACTCCTCACGCACTGGCTCTGATGTTGGAGGTTCTGAATATTTCCCCTCCCGAGGAGGCGTCACAGCAGAAGGGTGAATTGTTTGAGGAATCCAGGCCGCGCTTGGAATTTCCGACACAAAGGCATTTTGACAAAATTATTGCTAAGGAATGGGACAGGCCGGCTCGGCTCCCTGGCATCCCTCAGGGGTGGGATAAGAAATATCCCTTCCCTTCGGAGGCGGTTAAGCGCTGGGCATCTCCCCCCGAGGTGGATGCACCGGTTTTGGGGTTGTCCAACTCCTAGGTTTTAAATAGACCTGATTGTTCCACCCTCAAGGATGGAGAGGATAAACGTATTGACCAGATGGCTTGTCATGGTTTTGCTAGCGTTGGGTCAGCCATGCGGCCTGTTTGCGCTTCGGCGCTAATGGTGTTGGCCGCCAGGTCTGTGGTCAGGGACCTGCTGACTTCTTCCGGGCTTCGTCCTGGTAGTGCCGAGTTCTTTAGCCTTAAACGGTGTGAGTTGTTTTTATCTTTTGTGTTAACAGCCTTGGATGACACGTTGATGATGTGTGGTAGGATATCGGCGCTGCTGGTGACTATTCGGCGGTCGGCGTGGCTGCGCCAGTGGGCGGCCGATTTTATGTCCAAGAAGTCACTGACGGCTCTACCTTTTGTTGGCTTAAGGCTCTTTGGAGAGAAATTGGACTCTGTCACCAAGGGTGGTAGGTTACCTCAACGCAAGAAACAACGCCGTCCCTTTCGGGGGGCGCCTTCTTTTACCCCCTCTTTTCGTGGGGCCAGATCTGGCAGGGGATTTGCATTCCCCTCTTCCAGAGGAGATTCTGGGAGCAGGGGCAGAGGACGTGCCCGTCCAGGATACAGTTGGGACTCTAAGCCCAAGCCGGCTACTAAGCCGGCTCAGCAATGAGGGGGCGCCCTCACCCATGCGGGTGGGGGGACGGCTGCGACACTTCTCCCAGATCTGGGATCAAGAGGTCTCGGACAGATGGATCCGGGAAGTGGTGTCTTCCGGTTACAAGCTGGAGTTCGAGCTCCGCCCCCTTCCAGATTTTTCAGGTCTCGGATGCCTCCGGAACCTCTGGCGGCGCAGGGGCTCCTGGTGGCAGTAGAGAATCTTCTGGACATGGCTGTCATTTGCCCAGTGCCCCCCTCAGATCAGGGCAGGGGTTTTTATTCCAATCTGTTCACGGTACCCAAGAAGGACGGATCGGTCCGACCCATCTTGGATCTGAAGTTTCTCAACAGGTTGATCCGGCATTGAAACCCTGCGTTCGGCCATTCACTCTCTTCGTCAGGGAGACTTTCTGACGTCCATAGACATCAAGGATGCTTATCTACACATTCCGATTTTTCCAGCACACCAGAGGTTTCTCAGGTTCGTGGTGGAGGATCGGCATTTTCACTTTGTGGCACTCCCTTTCGGTCTCAGCTCGGCTCCTCGGGTGTTCACCAAGGTGCTAGCGGGGGTGATGGCTCTGCTCGGGGTTCAGGGTATCCGCATTGTGCCCTATTTGGACGATCTTCTGATCATGGCCTCTTTCAACCAAGCGGAGTTGGACACCAGAGTGGTGGTGTCCACTCTGGAGAGGTTCGGTTGGGTGGTCAACCACCCCAAGTCTTCTCTTTCTCGTCCAGAGTAGTGACCTTTCTGGGAATGTCTCTGGACACTTCGCAGGCCAGGGTGTTTCTGCCCCAGGCCAAGATTCTTTTGATTCAGGAGTTAGTTCGGCTTCTCTTGTCGGCCCCTCGTCCGGCCATCCGTCTAGGGATGAGGCTGGTGGGGTTAATGGTGGCCTCATTCGAGGCGGTTCCCTTTGCGCAGTTTCATACAAGGATGCTTCAGCTTCATCTGTTGAAGGTTTGGGACAAGTCTCCTCTATCGTTGGATCAGTCCTTCCTGATGACTCCCCGAGTTCGTCGATCCCTGCAATGGTGGCTGGGGTCAGTCAATCTGTTGAAGGGCAGATCTTTTCTGGCTCCGTGTTGGGAAACAGTCACCACGGATGCCAGTCTGTCAGGTTGGGGGGGTGTTTGGAAGAACCTCCAGTTTCAGGGTCTGTGGGGCCCGCAGGAGGCTCACGAGCCCATCAATGTTCTGGAGTTGAGAGCCATCAGGTTGGTTCTGTTTCGCTTGACTCATCAGTTGCGGGGCCTGCCAGTTCAGGTCCGGTCGGACAACCGGACGGCGGTTGCTTACATCAATCACCAGAGGGGACTCGCAGCAGGAGTGCCCTCAGGGAAGTGTCTTTGATTCTGGACTGGGCGGAGAGCCACGTCCCGTGTATCTCAGCAGTCTACATTCCGGGAGTGGAGAACACGGAGGCGGACTCTCTGAGCAGGGCCTCCTCTCGTCAGGGGCAGGGGTCTCTCAGTCCCAAGGTGTTTCGTTCGATTTGTCTCAGGTGGGGGTTCCCAGTGGTGGACCTCTTTGCCTCTCGTCACAATCACAAGCTTCCGGTCTTTGTGTCTCTCTCGCAGGATCCACTGGCTCTGGCGGTGGATGCCACGTCTCTGAACTGGAGGGATCTGGGGTTTCTTTACCTGTTCCCTCCGTTTCCAATGGTAGCCAGAGTGGTGCGCAAACTGGCCCTGGAGGGCGCGTCGGCGATTCTGGTGGCACCAAGGTGGCCAAGGCAGGTTTGGTTCGCATATCTGGTAAGACTGGCAGAGGATCAGTTCATTCTGCCTCTACTGCCGGACCTGCTCACCCAGGGTCGGCTACTCTATCCCAATTTACCTTCGCTGGCTTTGACGGCGTGGCTGCTTAAACCGCCATCTTGAAGGAGGAAGGGCTTTCTGACGCGGTGATTCAGACTCTTATTAGCGCCAGGAAGCGCTCTTCCTCTACTGTTTATTATAGGACTTGGAGGTCCTATATTGACTGGTGTGAAAGTAGGTCGTTCTCTTGTCGGGATTTCTCCATTTCCAGAATCCTGGAGTTTCTTCAACATGGTCTGGATCTGGGGCTTCAACTTAGTACCTTGAAGGGGCAGGTTTCTGCACTTCATCCCTTAGTCAAGACCTTTTTCCAAGGAGTTACGCATGTACGGCCTCCTAGGAAGCCCTTTGTTCCAGTTTGGGATTTGAACCTGGTTCTTTCGGCTCTTCAGGGTCCTCCGTTTGAGCCCTTGAATGAGGTTGCTTTGTCTTCGCTTACTCAAAAGGTGGCCTTTTTGGTGGCTATCACTTCGGTTAGGCGTGTTTCTGAGTTGGCAGCTTTATCCATTAAAGCTCCGTACTTTGAAAGGCATCAGGACAAGGTTGTCTTTCGTTTCAAGCAGGATTTTCTTCCTAAGGTGGTCTCTGCCTTTCATCTGAATCAGGACATTGTTCTGCCTTCTCTTTGTCCTAATCCCAGCAACGACAAGGAAAGGGCGCTGCATTCTTTGGATGTAGTTCGTGTTGTGAAATATTATCTGGTGGTTACGTCTTCTTTTCGTAAGACTGATGCTTTTTTTGTGGTGCCCTTTGGGCCCAGGAAAGGTTTGGCTCCTGCCAAATCTTCCATTAGTAAATGGATTCGTCAGGCCATCATTGGGGCCTATTCTGCCAAGGGGAGGAACCCCCCTTTTCGTGTCACTGCTCATTCTACTCGTGCGGTTGGGGCGTCCTGGGCTTTTCAGCACCAGGCCTCTGTTGAACAAGTTTGCAAGGCCGCTACTTGGTCCTCTGTTCACACGTTTTCCAAGTTTTACAAGGTTTATGTTCGGGCCTCAGCGGATGCTGTTTTTGGCCGCAAAGTTCTGCAAGCTGTTGTGGTTTAAGTTGTGCATTGTTGCCTTGTTTTGGATCCCCGCCCTTTTTATGGACACTGCTATTGGATGTCCCACATGTTATGGATATCTTGAAGCGGGGTGTATGACATACTTAGAATAATACCATTTTGTGAAATACTCACCTGTAAAATGGGTATTATAAGTATCACACACCCCGCTTCACCCGCCCTTTGGTATTCTGGATCCTTTATATTGTGAACTTTGCGTTGTTTTGACTTATATTTGCCTCTTCCTGGTCCCTTACCTTACTGCTTCTTTATACTGGGTGATGAGTGGGAGGTCCCAGGTATTTATGGATCAGGGAGGGGCTTTCTTTTTGCTATCATCTCTGCAGGAACGCCCTCTTCAGGTCGGTATTACCCACATGTTATGGATATCTTGAAGCGGGGTGTGTGACATACTTATAATACCCATTTTACAGGTGAGTATTTAACAAAATGGTATTTTTTGCCACCGGCTGGTTTATGTAGTGCAGCGACGGCCCCTTAAAGTGGACCAAAACCCACCGTGATCGGACTGGAAATCTATAGGATTTCTGGGCCGATCAATTTCCTCCCCCCGGGGCATCCAAGGATGCCCCAGACAGGAAAAATAAAAAATTTAACTTTAAAGTCTTTGGGGAAAAAAGTGACCAGCCCTGGAATCTAAAAGTTCAGCTTTCCCATTTTGGGATGCCCCTTTTCCTATGGGTTTTGTTACTCTTAGATTCCAGGGCTGGTGCCTTTTTGGCTTTCACAATTTGGGATGCCCCTCGCCTATCCTATGGGTTTTTTACTAAAAAAAGTGACCAGCCCTGGAATCTAAAAGTTTGGCCTTCCCGATGCCTAAGAGAGTAAAGGGACCTTTACTCTTTTTTTTTTTTTTTTTTTTTTAAGGTATTGGAATACAGGTTTCTCAGGTTCGCGGTGGAGGATCGGCACTTTCAGTTTGTAGCTCTTCCTTTTGGTCTCACCACAGCTCCAAGGGTTTTCACCAAGGTGCTTGCTGGGGTGATGGCTCTCCTCAGAGCGCAGGGAATTCGCATAGAGCCATATCTGGACGATCTCCTCATCATGGCATCGTCATTCAGCCAAGCGGAATCGGACACCAGGACGGTAAGATCCACTCTGAAGAGGTTCGGCTGGGTGATCAACTACCCCAAGTCCTCCCTTTACCCGTCCAGGATAGTATCCTTTCTGGGAATGTCTCTGGATACAGATCAGGCCAGAGTGTTCCTTCTTCAATCCAAGGTTCTTTTGATTCAGGAGTTGATTCGGTTGCTCATGGCCATTCCTCGGCCGACCATCCGGCTAGGGATGAGACTGGTGGGATTGATGGTGGCCTCCTTCGAGGCAGTCCCCTTTGCTCAGTTTCACACAAGGACGCTACAGCTCCATCTGTTGTCAGTCTAGGACAGGTCTCCTCAGTCGCTGGATCAATTCTTTCTGATGTCTCCCCGAGTTCGCCGCTCGCTTCGGTGGTGGCTGAACTCAGCCAATCTGTTGAAGGGCAGATCCTTTCAGACTCCTCATTGAGAGGTGGTCACCACGGATGCCAGCCTTTCAGGATGGGGGGGGCTTCTGGAAGGAGCTGCAATTTCAGGGTTTGTGGGGACCCCTGGAAGCCCACGAGCCTATCAATGTTCTGGAATTGAGAGCCATCAGGATGGTTCTTTGTCATTTGACTCATCAACTGCGGGGCTTGCCGGTTCAGGTCCGGTCGGACAATCGGATGGCGGTTGCCTACATCAATCACCAGGGAGGGACTCGCAGCAGGAGTGCCCTCAGGGAAGTGTCTCTGATTCTGGACTGGGCGGAGAGCCACGTCCCGTGCATCTCGGCGGTCTACATCCCGGACAACACAGAGGCGGACACTCTGAGCAGGTTGTCAGCCCGCAAAGGGGAATGGTCTCTCAGTCCCAAGGTTTTTCACACAATTTGTCTCAGGTGGGGGTCACCGGTGGTGGACCTCTTTGCCTCCCATCACAATCACAAACTTCCGTCATTCGTGTCTCTGGCGAAGGACCCTCTGACTCTCGCAACGGATGCCATGTCTCTGAACTGGAGGGATCTGGGTTTTCTGTACCTGTTTCCTCCGTTTCCCATGGTGGCCAGAGTAGTGCGCAAGCTGGCTCTGGAGGGAGCGTCAGCAATTCTGGTGGCCCCAAGGTGGCCAAGACAGGTCTGGTTCGCAGACGTGGTAAGGTTAGCAGAAGATCAGTTCGCTCTGCCCCTGCTGCCAGATCTACTCACACAGGGTCATCTACGTTACCCCAATTTACCAACGCTGGCTTTGACGGCGTGGCTGCTGAAACCTCCATCTTGAAGGAGGAAGGTCTTTCCGATGCTGTGATTCGGACTCTTATTAGCACTAGGAAGAGGTCTTCTTCCGTTTACTATAGGATTTGGAGGTCTTATATTGATTGGTGTGAGACTAGGGCCTTCCCTTGTAGGGAATTCTCTATTTCTAGAATCTTGGAGTTCCTGCAACATGGTTTGGATCTAGGGCTCCAACTCAGTACTCTGAAGGGGCAGGTGTCTTCCCTGGCGGTGTTTTTCCAAAGATCTTTTGCTCTTCATCCGTTGGTTAAGACCTTTTTCCAGGGGGTTACGCATGTGCGGCCTCCTAGTAAGCCTCTGATTCTGGTTTGGGATTTGAATTTGGTTCTTTCTGCTCTTCAGGGTCCTCCCTTTGAGCCCTTGCATGATATTGCCTTGTCTTCCCTTACGCAGAAGGTGGCCTTTTTGGTAGCTATCACTTCTGTTAGGCGTGTTTCTGAATTGGCAGCTCTGTCTATTCAAGCTCCATATTTTGAAAGACATCAGGACAAGGTGGTTTTCCGTTTCAAGACTGATTTCCTTCCTAAGGTGGTTTCTGCTTTTCATCTAAATCAGGATATTGTTCTGCCCTCTCTGTGTCCTAATCCCAGCAACGACAAGGAGAGGGCCCTGCATTCCTTGGATGTGGTTCGCGTTGTGAAGTACTATTTGGTGGTAACGTCTTCCTTTCGCAAGACTGATGCTTTCTTTGTGGTGCCATCCGGGCCCAAGAAGGGTTTGGCGCCCGCCAAATCTTCCATCAGTAAGTGGATTCGTCAGGCCATTGTTGGGGCCTATTCTGCTAAGGGGAGGAATCCTCCTTTTCGTTTTACGGCTCATTCTACTCGTGCGGTTGGGGCTTCCTGGGCTTTTCAGCACCAGGCCTCTGTTGAGCAGGTTTGTAAGGCCGCTACCTGGTCTTCTGTTCACATTTTTTCCAAGTTTTCCAAGGTTAATGTTCGGGCCTCAGCGGATGCTGTTTTTGGCCGCAAAGTTCTGCAGGCTGCAGTGGTTTAAGTTGCGTTTTATGCCTTGTTTTGGATCCCCACCCCTTATGGACACTGCTATTGGATGTCCCACAGGTTATGAATATCTTGAAGCGGGGTGTGTGACATACTTAGAATAATACCATTTTGTGAATACTCGCCTTGTAAAATGGGTATAAGTATGTCACACACCCCGCTTCAACCCGCCCTTTGTATTCTAGATCCTTCATATTGTGAACTTTGCGTTGTTATGACTTATATTTGGCTCTTCCTGGTCCCTTACCTTACTGCTTTCTTTATACTGGGTAATGAGTGGGAGGTCCCAGGTACTTATGGACCGGGAGGGGCTTTCTTTCCTCCAATCATCTCTGCAGATCGCCCTCTACAGGTCAGTATTACCCACAGGTTATAAATATCTTGAAGCGGGGTGTGTGACATACTTATAATACCCATTTTACAAGGTGAGTATTCACAAAATGGTATTTTTCTCCCGCTTGGTCCCTTCTCCCTTCGCGTTGGGGGGGTGGCATGCGTGGTGTGTTTTACTTTTTTGCTGACTGTCTGTGGTGAGTGCTGGCAGCTGCGGGGTCGGCGCTGCTGCGGGCGCGTGGCCCGGGCTGTTGGGGCTCGGTTTTGTATGTGGTAAACTGTTCAGTCATGGTGTGTTTAGGGGTGCCTGTTTGGCTCCCGTTGGTCACTTGCGGCGCCGCCATTTTGCGGGCCGTGGTGCTCGTTGTCTAGGGGGCGGGACCGCGCTCCTTCGCGGGCCGCGCTGTACTGTCTCGGGCGGGGCCGGAGCGCTTTGCGCGCTGTGCACGGCCCGCCCTCCTTCTTCCTCGCTCCGGAGCTGAGGCTTGTTGCGGTCCTGGCTCGCTGCCATTTCAGGTTCCTTGGTTTTGTCATACACTGTGTAGTTTAGGAACGGTCTTGCGTGGATGGCATCCTTCTGTGTAGGCCGCCCGGGATGAGACGGGGGCATCCTTAAATGGGATTCCCCATATAGAGGCTTAAAGTCTTTGGGTTAGTGGTTGCACTTTTTTAAAGTGGACCCAAAGCCTATCTCTGCTGGCCTTGGAGCTGGACTCTCCCTAAGGGTGCATGATTGCCTTCTTGGGGATGTTATGTTTTTGTAGTCCGGTTGGATGCGGTCTCTGGGGACTGCCTTTTGTCTCTTCCCCTTACAGATCCTGGGATACCCTCGCTGCAGTGGGTCTCCCGGTCTGATATACCTGGCTAGTCTTATTTCAGAATTTGGGTTTTCCCTAGGCAAAAATCCTCCCACTCCCGGGACTTTAATTTTAAAGGGGCATCCCGGGTTGCATACTGCGTAAATCCCTGGGTTATTGCGAATACCACAATTTCACCATATGGAGGCTTCCACCAATACCGGAAATGGCTCTGCAATCCAGGCAGGCGGGGGTTGTGGGGCTCCGCTCCCAGGGGATGATGTCATATTGTGCATTCTGTCTAAGATTCTCGGGCCGATCACCTCCCTCCCCGCGGGACATCCGAGATCGGGATGTCCCGCGGGGTGAAACCCCCCCAAACTCCTTACCTTATCCGCCGCCTCCCTCGCGCCCCTCTAGACGTGCCCGCGCTGGCCGTCTGTGAATGGCCGGCGCGGGCACGCGCGCGTCAAGAGTGACGCGCGGGAGGCGGCGGCGGAGGAGCCGCTTGTCCGCGGCTTGTCCGCGGCTTGTCCGTCGGTGCGGGGAGAGGTGAGTTTTTCGGGGGGGTTTCACACAGCGGGGCACCCCGATCGGGGGTGCCCCACCGAAGTGGACCAAGACCCAGGATAGTCAAAATTCTGGGTGTTGGTCCACTTTAACCAGGACATTGTTCTTCTGTCCTTGTGACCTAAGCCTAGGAATGACGAGGGTTTTGCATTGTTTGGATGTGGTACGCTGTGTTAGGTACTATTTGCTTACCACATCTCCTTTTCGTAAGACTGATGCCTTTTTCGTGGTGCCCTGCGGGCCTAGGAAGGGTTTGGCTCCGGCTAAGTCTTCCATTAGCAAGTGGATTCGTCAGGCTGTTGTTGGGGCCTATTCTGCTAAGGGGAAGGCCCCCCCTTTTCATATCACTGCTCATTCTACTCGTGCTGTTGGGGCATCTTGGGCTTTTCAGCACCAGGCTTCTGTTGAACAAGTCTGTAAGGCTGCTACTTGGTCTTCTGTTCACACTTTTTCCAAGTATTATACGGTTGATGTGCGGGCATCAGCGGATGCTCTGTTTTGCCGCATGGTTCTGCAGGCTGCAGTGGTTTGAGTTTTGCATTATTGCCTTGTTGGATATCCGCCCTTTCTGGACACTGCTTTTGGATGTCCCAAGTGTAAATATTAATGTTTGAAGCGGGGTGTGTGACATACTTAGAATAATACCATTTTGTGAATACTCACCTGTAAAATGGGTATTATAAGTATGTCACACACCCCGCTTCACCCGCCCTTTTTGGTATCCTGGATTCTTTTATAGGGTGAAGTTTCGTTTACAGTTTGAGGGTTGCCAATGTTTTTTGTTTTTTTTTTTTTTTTTTTTTTTTTTTTTCCCTGGTACCTTGTCTTTACTGCTGTTTGAAAGCTGGGAGGTCCCAGGTATTATAGATCAGGGGCTTGTTTTTCAAGACTTCTCTGCAACGTCGCCACCTGCTGGTGGAGTAACCCAAGTGTATTGTTTGAAACGGGGTGTGTGACATACTTATAATACCCATTTTACAGGTGAGTATTCACAAAATGGTATTTTTGCTTCCGATCCATTCCAGGCCGTCCTTTATTCTTTACATCTGGGCCTTCTCCGCCCAGATGCACTGCAAGATCAAAGGTGCGGTTCCTCCCGGCCCCCTATATTGCGTTTTTTCTTTCAATCCATTCCAGGCCGTCCCTTATTCTTCACAGTTGGGACATCCAAAAGCAGTGTCCATTAGGGCGGGACCCCCAGTGCGGAACGGCATGTGGTTCATTTCACTACCGCCTGAAGCACCTATCGGCCAAAAACGGCGTCAGCTGAGGCCCAGACATCCACCTTGTAAAACCTGGTAAATGTATGAACTGAAGACCAAGTGGCGGCCTTACAAACCTGTTCCACCGAGGCCTGGTGCTGAAAAGCCCACGAAGCACCAATGGCTCTAGTAGAATGAGCTGTGATCCGAAAAATACAATTCTGTGAAACTCACCTGTAGAATTGTTTGAATATATCCAGTCCAGGTCGTCCCAGAAGTGATGACAGTTGGGTAGTCCGCCACCACAGTCACTGCAAGATCCAGAGCTGTAACTCCTCCCTGCCCCCTATAAAAAGAGCTGTCTCCATAGAATTCCCAGAATGTCTAAAAGCAGTAAATGAGACAGGCCGGGAGGCCAAGAAACCATGTTAACTCACATAGCTTCAGCATGTACTTTCTCCAACAAAAACTAAGGACAATGGTTTAATACAAAAAAGGTAATCGCCATAACAGGCAAACAAGAGATAATGAAAAACAAGGGCGGGGTGGGACGACCTGGACTGGATATAATCAAAAACAATTCTACAGGTGAGTTTCACAGAATTGTATATTCTAAGTATGTCACACACCCCGCTTCAAGGCATTCATTACATGTGGGTATACTGACCTGTAGATGGCGATCTTGCAGAGATGTCAATAAAAATACCATTTTGTGAATACTCGCCTTGTAAAATGGGTATTATAAGTATGTCACACACCTCGCTTCAAGATATTCATTACCTGTGGGTAGTATGGTCCTGTAGAGGGCTTCTGCAGAGATGATTGGAGGAAAGAAAGCCCCTCCCAGTCCATAAGTACCTGGGACCTCCCACTCATTACCCAGTATAAAGAAAGCAGTAAGGTAAAGGACCAGGAAGAGCCAAATATCAGTCATAACAACGCAAAGTTCACCATATGAAGGATGCAGAATCCAAAGGGCGGGTTGAAGCGGGGTGTGTGACATACGTATAATACCCATTTTACAAGGTATTCACAAAATGGTATTATTCTAAGTATGTCACACACCCCGCTTCAAGATATTCATAACCTGTGGGACATCCAATAGCAGTGTCCATAAAGGGTGAGGATCCAAAAACAAGGTATAAAGCACAACTCAAACTACTGCAGCCTGCAGAACTTTGCGGCCAAAAACAGCATCCGCTGAGGCCCGCACATCAACCTTGTAAAACTTTGAAAAAGTGTGAACAGAAGACCAGGTAGCGTCCTTGCAAACTTGCTCAACAGAGGCCTGGTGCTGAAAAGCCCAGGAGGCCCCAACCGCACAAGTAGAATGAGCTGTAACACGAAAGGGAGGATCTCTCCCTTTAGCAGAATAGGCCCCTACAATGGCCTGACGGATCCATCTGCTGATGGTAGACTTTGTGGGTGCTAGACCCTTCTTGGGCCCAAAAGGCACCACGAAGAATGCATCAGTCTTGCGAAAGGCAGACGTTACCACCAAATAATACTTCACAACACGAACCGCATCCAAAGAATGCAGGACCCTCTCCTTGTCATTGCTGGGGTTAGGACAGAGAGAGGGCAGAACAATATCCTGATTTAAATGAAAGGACGAAACCACCTTAGGAAGAAAGTCCGTCTTAAAACGGAAAACCACTTTATCCTGATGTCTTTCAAAATATGGAGCTTGAATAGACAGAGCCGCCAACTCAGAAACACGTCTAACTGAAGTGATAGCTACCAAAAATGCCACCTTCTGCGTAAGGGAAGACAAAGGAATATCATGCAAGGGCTCAAAGGGGGGACCTTGTAGCGCAGAAAGAACCAAATTCAAATCCCAAACCGGAATCAAAGGCCTCCTAGGAGGCCGCACATGCGTAACCCCCTGGAAAAAGGTCTTAACCAAAGGATGTAGTGCAAAAGACTTTTGGAAAAATACCGCCAGGGCAGACACCTGCCCCTTCAGAGTACTGAGTTGGAGCCCAGACCATGTTGCAAGAACTCCAAAATTCTAGAAACGGAGAATTCCCTACAAGGGAAGGCCCTAGACTCACACCAATCAATATAAGACCTCCAAGTCCTATAGTACACGGATGAAGAAGACTTCTTTCTAGCACGAATGAGAGTCTGAATAACAGCGTCAGAAAGACTTTCCTCCTTCAAGATGGAGGTTTCAGCAGCCACGCCGTCAAAGCCAGCGTTGGTAAATTGGAGTAACGAAGATGACCCTGTGTGAGCAGATCTGGCAGCAGGGGCAGAACGAACTGATCTTCTGCCAACCTTACCACGTCTGCGAACCAGACCTGTCTTGGCCACCTTGGGGCCACCAGAATTGCTGACGCTCCCTCCAGAGCCAGCTTGCGCACTACTCTGGCCACCATGGGAAACGGAGGGAACAGGTACAGAAACCCCAGATCCCTCCAGTTCAGAGATATGGCATCCGCTGAGATAGCCAGTGGATCCTTCGCCAGAGACACAAATGCCGAAAGCTTGTGATTGTGACGGGAGGCAAATAGGTCCACCGCCGGTGACCCCCACCTTAGACAAATTGAGTGAAAGACCCTGGGATTGAGAGACCATTCCCCCTTGCGGGCTGACATCCTGCTCAGAGAGTCCGCCTCCGTGTTCTCCACACCTGGGATGTAAACTGCTGAGATACACGGGACATGTCTCTCTGCCCAGTCCAGGATCAGAGACACTTCCTTGAGGGCATTCCTGCTGCGGGTTCCTCCCTGGTGATTGATGTAGGCCACCGCCGTCCGACCTGACCTGGACCGGCAAGTTGATGAGTCAAATGACAAAGAACCAACCTGATGGCCCTCAATTCCAGAACATTGATAGACTCGTGAGCTTCCAGGGGACTCCACAAACCCTGAACTTGCAGATCCTTCCAAAAGCCCCCCCCATCCTGAGAGGCTGGCATCCGTAGTGACTATCTCCCACTGAGGAGTCCGAAAGGATCTGCCCCTCAGTAGGTTGGTTGAGTTCAGCCACCACCGAAGCGAGCGGCGAACCCGGGGAGACATCTGAAAAAGATGATCCAGCGACTGAGGAGACTTGTTCCAGACCGATAACAGATGGAGCTGAAGTGTCCTTGTGTGAAACTGAGCAAAGGGAACCGCCTCGAATGAGGCCACCATCAAACCCACCAGTCTCATCCCTAGACGGATGGACGGTCGAGGCATGGACATGAGCGACCGAACCAACTCCTGAATCAGAAGAACCTTGGACTGAGGAAGGAAAACTCTGGCCAGATCTGTATCCAGAGACATTCCCAGAAAGGATACTGTCCTGGACGGGTGTAGGGAGGACTTGGGGTAGTTGATCACCCAGCCGAACCTCTCCAGAGTGGATATTACCGTCCTGGTGTCCAATTCTGCCTGGCTGAATGACACAATGGCACAATGCGAATCCCCTGCGCTCTGAGGAGAGCCATCACCCCAGCAAGCACCTTGGTGAAAACTCTTGGAGCTGTGGTGAGACCGAAGGGAAGAGCTACAAACTGAAAGTGCCGATCCTCCACCGCGAACCTCAGAAACCTCTGGTGTGCTGGAAAAATGGGAACATGGAGGTAAGCGTCCTGAATGTCTATGGACGTCATGAAGTCCCCCTGACGAAGAGAATGAATAGCCGAGTGCAACGTTTCCATGCGAAACCTTCGCAGTCTGACAAACTTGTTGAGAATCTTTAGGTCCAGTATGGGCCGGACGGAGCCATCCTTTTTGGGGACCGTGAACAGATTTGTGTAAAAACCCCGACCCCGGTCTAATGAGGGAACTGGGCAAATGACTGCCATTTCCAGAAGACTCGATACTGCCGCCCGGAGCTGCTGCGCAGCCAGTGCCTCCGGGGACACCCGAGACCTGAGGAAACGCGGGGGAGGGTAGGACTCGAACTCCAGCTTGTAGCCGGAAGACACCACTTCCCGGATCCACCTGTCCGAGACCTCTCGGTTCCAGACCTGGGAGAAGTGCTGTAGCCGTCCCCCCACCCGCACGGGTGAGGGCGCCCCCTCATTGTTGAGCGGGCTTGGCCACGGGTTTGGGTTTTGAGCCCCAATTGTATCCTGAACGGGCACGTCCTCTGCCCCTATTCCAGGAATTTCCCCTTGTAGAAGGGAAGGCGAAACCTCTTCCTGCTCTAGATCCCCGAAAGGAAGGAGTGAAGGAAGACGCTCCTCGAAAGGGGCGACGTTGCTTCTTGCGTTGAGGTAGTTTGCCCCCCCTTGGCCACGGCATCCAGCTTGTCTCCAAAGAGCCGTAACCCAACGAAGGGAAGAGCTGTTAGTGACTTTTTTGACCCAAAGTCAGCCGCCCACTGGCGTAACCAAATTGAACGCCTGATAGTAACCATTAGAGCAGAGGCTCTACTACTCGTCATCGAGGAATCATCCAAAGCGGCCACCATGAAGGACAAAAACACTTCACATTGTTTTAGTTCACGAAATTCCTCACTGTCCGGATTCAAACCGGAGGAGGATAACGAGTGCCTGACCACCTTTCTAGTAGCCACCGCCAACAGCGATGAGGCACAAACAGGCCTTATTGCTGCCCCAATACTGGCAAAACCATGACAAGCCATCTGGTCAATGCGTTTATCCTCACCATCCTTGAGAGGAACAATCAGGGTTGTTCAATACGGCTAAGTTGGATAACCCCAAAATAGGGGCGTCCACCTCGGGGGGAGACGCCCAGCGCTTAACCGTATCCACTGGAAAAGGATACCTCTTATCCCAACTTTGGGGAATGCCTGGGAGCCGGGCAGGCCTTTCCCATTCCTTAGAAATAATATTATCAAAATGCTTTTGATTAGGGAATTCCAACCGCGGCTTGGATTCGTCATAAAACTCCCCTTGCTGTTGAGGAACTTCCGCCGGAGGCGAGATAGCAGGCACCTCAAACATCTGAGTCAGAACATTAGGAGTATCCAAGGAAGTCCCTGAGCTCCGATCGGAATCAGCACCAACAAATTGCTGATCATCAGAAATATCTGAATCCTCAAATAATTCCCCTTCTTCTAGAGGGGAATAATCTGACCAATCCAGGCTGTCCTCGTCATCATCATATTCAAAATGATTAACCGGTGATAAATGCTTCCTCTTAGCCGGTGCTTTCTTGGCAACCGTGGAGGAAATGAATTTTTCAATACTGGCCAACCTGGCACACACATCAGATTGCGACTGCCCCCCCCGTGGCAATCTCACACGGGTCAAAGTGGGAGGGGGAGAGGATGAAGCCGGCTGCGCTGACCCAGATGCCTGGGGACCGGACTGCCGTGTAATAGTCTGCTGTGCACATGATATACATAGGAAAAAATCATCCCCTGTTAGGGATACCCCACAACCCATACACTTCCGGGATTGTCCCGAGGGGAGCCCGGAATCTTGGGATGCCTCCATAAGGTGAACTTGAATAGTCGCTATGAGTGAGGGAATTACGCTATTAAGCAACCTGGGATGCCCTTATATTGTCCAAGTGGGAGGTTTTGTAATAAATAGCAAAAGTACCCAGGTACTCTAGGACCAGGAGAAACCTAAAAAAATTCCTGGCAGTTCAGCCTGAAAAACATAGAAAAAGACAGTAAGAGGTTCTCCCTATATAAACCTATATCTATTATACCTATATATATGCAAATATGTACAGATAAGCAACGGCCGCAGGGCCACTCACTGAGTCTTTGGGCGCCAATACACTGTGTCCTCTGCCTGAGGTAACACGGATCAGAGCGGGAGACGCAGCAGGGGGGCGTGGCCAGCGTGGTTTGCGCGCTGCAAGGCTCCGCCCAGCAGCTCCAAACTCCTAAAGGGCGCGGGCTGCGGCCTCATACCGAAGGCCCGGCCCCGCCCCCTCACTGAAGAGCGTGAGGGGAGAAATCCTCCCCTCAGCTCTGAGGTAAAAATCCAGCACCTGTCTCAGCTCTGAGGAAAAAATCCAGCACAGTGTCTGTCAGACGTGAGGGGAAGCTCCCCTCCATTAACACTCGCGCACCGGTGCCGCAGGCAGCCGCGGCACCGGGCGCATAATAGAGCCGGTAGCAGCCCGCATAACAAGTGGAGCTGCTCCCCGCTCGGTCACGCTACCAGCTCCAAACTCCTAAAGGGCGCGGGCTGCGGCCTCATACCGAAGGCCCGGCCCCGCCCCCTCACTGAAGAGCGTGAGGGGAGAAATCCTCCCCTCAGCTCTGAGGTAAAAATCCAGCAAAAATCCGGTGTCTGTCAGCAAAAAAGATTGCAACAAGTTTACATAACTATTCATACCAGAAAAGTAAACATTTTAAACAAACATTTCAAATAAATCTATTTTCCAGGCGCCCCCATAGAAAAACACCAGAAGCTGAATAAGAGGCCTCCACACAACTAAAAAAGGGGAATAGGCCATTTAAGGGGAAAATTAAACTCTTGGACAGGGCATCCCAAACCGGAGTCACCAACCCGGTATAACCGCCTACCCTCTTTATAGGGTCTCGCGGTGGAGCATAGCTCCTGAGGTGCTGTTATACCCTCGCTCGGACAGCAGTCAAGACTGGGAGGCATTTAAATAGCTATATATTAATAAAGGTAATAAAGAGTCCGAACGGAAATAAAAATATATATAGGCCGGGAGTAGACCCGGCTACCTTAAAGTCCCCCTGTGCAAGGAGGAGATATCATCTGCTGCTTGCTCGCCGTCTGCAGAGATGAAGACTGGGTAATGAGTGGGAGGTCCCAGGTACTTATGGACTGGGAGGGGCTTTCTTTCCTCCAATCATCTCTGCAGAAGCCCTCTACAGGACCATGCTACCCACAGGTAATGAATATCCTGAAGCGGGGTGTGTGACATACTTAGAATAAAAGTAAGACCTTCCCGGCCTATAAATACATGGGACCTCCCACTCATTCCCCATTCTTTCACCTCTGCAGAGGCGAGCAAGTCAGAAGATGGATGTCTCCTCCTTGCAGGTAGCCGGGATGATTCCCGACCTTCTATTCTCCTATTTCTGCCCGGATCCCTTTATTTACATTACTTGCCTCCCAGCCTAGGCTGCTGGTCCTGGCAAATGTAGATGGCACCCTAGGTGCTCAGGAGCCGTGTGACCCCCATAACAATGGGTAGGTGGCTAACCTAGGTGGCCGGGAGCGACGGGGGAGGCGCGGGCGCGAACTACGCGCCTACCCTCCCCCTACTGTCTGGCGTGCGGGACTCCGGAGGGGTGACGGTTGGGTGAGTGGCCTGTGGCCCTCAGTTTTCTTTATTGATTATGCCCCTCCCTGGGGTTGCTGGGCAATGCTGTGTTATTAACTCTTTGGGCATTTGCTATGTTGGTCTGATTGTGTTTGTGTGTTCCAGGTGGACCATCGATCCTATTAAAGGGGGGTTCTCCCGGTCCAGGGTCCCTGGTTAAATTTAGTTGGCTTAAAATTCCTCCCACTCGGGACTTAAAGGGGCATCCCGGGTTGCATTACTGCATAATTCCCTCGGGACAATATATATATATATATATATATATATATATATATATATATATATATATATATATATATATATATATATATATATATATATATTTCTATATTAAAAATCACCATATGGAGGCTTCCCCGGATACTGGGCTTGTGCCCCCCTCGGGGCAATCCCAGGCTGTGTGGGGTATCCCTTTTGGGGGATGATGTATTTCTTTGTGTACCCTGTGCGCAATGGTCCATTACGCGGCAGTCCGGATCTCAGGCATCTGGTTCTGCTCCGCCAGTCTCCTCTCCGTCTCCCCCCGCTTGACACGTACCCCATGTGATGTGGTCATTGGCGGGGAGTCGCAATCTGAGGTGTGTGCCAGATTGGCCAGTCTTGAAAAATTGTTTTCCAGTGCCGTTGCTAAAAAGGCCACGGCAAAGCGAAAACATTTGTATACGGCCACGCAGGCTTCTGATATGGAGGAGTTTGACTCCCTGGATTGGTCTGATTGTCCCCCGCGTGAGGAAGGGGAGCTGTATGAGGAGTCTGAGGGCTCCGATGACCAGCAGTTTGTGGGTGCTGATACCGAGCAGGGCCATGGGGATTCCTTGGATACCTCCTAGGGTCCTGGCTCATATGTTTGAGGTCCTGGCTATATTCTAAGTATGTCACACACCCCGCTTCAAGACATTCATTACACTTGGGTATGCTGACCTGTAGATGGCGATCTTGCAGAGATAACAAAAAAAGGTCAGACCCCCCGGCCCATAAATACCTGGGACCTCCCACTCATTCCCCAGCCTTCCATCTCTGCAGTGGCGAGCAAGTCAGAAGATGATGTCTCCTCCTTGCAGGTAGCCGGGATGACTCCCGGCCCCCACCTTATTCTAAGCATACAGTACGTCCTGCTCCATCCTCCGCCAGATGGCGCTGTTCACTGCAGACATGCAAAAACAGGCTCCTCCCGGCCCTTCATATACCCAGGGACCTCCCACAAATCCCCAGATTTCTCTGCAGTGCTGACTGCGAAGACATGAAGTATCACTCTCTCGCAGGCGAGTGGGGCTATTACAGCCTGCGGCCCTGTGAGACTATTTCCACCCCTCCTCTGTGTGATGTGCCTCCCAGCCTGGGCTGCGTTGGTCGGGTGAAGGTAAGCAGCACCATGTGTGCTTACGGAGCAACGCTCCACCGCAATCCCCCACCATAGGGTAGGCGGTCAAGGCTGATGGTGAGCCTTCAGGGGATGCCCCTCCCGCATCATTGCCCCATGTAGCGGTGGACCCTATGTTAACGGGTTGCCTTCCTCCCTCGTTCCCCCCCCTTAGGGGGAAAAGAAAGGGGGGGGGGTTGTGTGTATGGCGGCCTCAGTGTATACTTACAAGCTTATGGCTTGGCTGTGCTTCACTGGGAACTGGGATCAGAGCCGCGCACTTACCTTACTGTTAACCGCAGCACCATTAGTCTGCTTTCTGCTCGCACGCACGTACTGCGGCGGCTTGCGGACGCCTCGGCGTCTTCTTCCTTCCTTCCTTCACCTTCTTAGCCTTAGTGGCTCTTCCTATGTTGCGCTGGCTTGAACGCCTGTCTCATTTATCCTGTCACAGACCGGGGTTCATTCCCCGACGGGGAGCCACAGGAGAGCCTGAGTACGGATCTCGGCCGTGCCTGTCCTGGCTCTGAGCACCATTTACAATAGGTTTTTCTGCTTTTCTGTACTCTTATTGGCTAGTTGCCTTACGAGCTTCGCGCTCACTGGTGAGGGGCGTGGTTCCGGCTTGGCGCGCTACGCGTCGCGGTCGGCTCAGGCCCGCCCTCAGAGGTTCGCTTGCCGCCATTTTCTTCTCCCGCGCGCGTGGTGACGATCGTCCTCTCCTCTCTGTATGTAAGTGCCCTTGCGGGCGACTTTTCTTTACTTCTATCCCCATTGCGCATGGCTCTGACATCCGGTTCCCCCTTATGTCTTTCAGACCGCGGATTTCGGGGGCTTCTCCCGGTCGTGACCATAAAAAGATTACTCCCACTTCCCAGCGGGTTATTGGGGCATCCAGGGTAGCTTCCAGCGTCAATCCCTACTGGCATATTGTGCCGATTAAATCGCCATATGGAGGCATCTCAGGATATTGTGAACGGGGTTCCTTCGGGACAAGCCCGGCTGTGTGTAGCTTGTGGGGTCTTACCGAGCAGCGGTGACAATGCACGGGTTTGTGTTCCTTGTGCACAGCAGGCGCTATCTGTGCTTCCCGTCTCCTCTGAGGCTGGGCCTGCACCCCGCCGCACTTCACCTACTCCCCCAAGCCTGAGTCTAACCCCCAATACCAGTGGGGATTCTCATCCTGATCTGGCCACGAGGCTGGCTAGTGTTGAAAACTTGCTTGGTAATTCCTTAGCGCGTAAAGCCACCACCAAGAGTCGGCACTTCAACCCTGAATCGGCCCTCTTCCCTATAGAACCTGATGATTTGTTGCATTTTTATGCCCATATCCCCTCGGACGAAGGGGAACTGTTCTCTGACTCAGGGTCATATGACGATGAGTCCAGGGGTCAGGAAGAGTCTGGCTTCGAGCATTGGTCCTCGGATGATGTCGATAGACTGCTGGTTCAGATCTTTGAGGTTCTGTCCCTCTCTCCCCCTGCTGCGGCTCCCCGACAAAGGGGTGATCTTTTCCATACTGCTAAAGCTCGCTTGGAATTTCCAGAGCAAACCCATTTCAATGGCCTCGTGCTTAAAGAATGGGAACATCCCAGCAGACTTCAAGGGGTCCCTAAGAGCGTGGATAGGAAATATCCCTTCCCTGCTTACTTGGTCAAGTGCTGGTCATCGCCGCCTGAGGTCAATGCTCCTATTCTAGGGTTGTCCAACACCTCTATTATGCTCTCTCCTGACACTACTACGCTATGGGACTGAGGACGAGTGTGTTGACCAACTGGCATGTCATGCCTTTGCATTTGGGGGAGCGACTCTGCGCCCGGTTTGCACCTTAGCCATTACGGTGGTAGCGCTTAGGGCCGTGGTTAGGAGTGCTCTCGATGGCACAGATGAGTGGCTTCCTGATACTGTCAAGGCTCTGTCCAGCTGTGATGCGTTTGAACTTTATCCTGTCCACATCGGACGATGCTATTAAGATGTGTGCCAGGTCATCTGCCCTGGTGGTTGCTATACGCCGCACGGTCTGGTTGCGCCAGTGGGACACAGACAATGCCGCCAAGAAAGCCCTCACGGGCCTTTTCGTGGCCAAGGCTCCCTATCAACCCCCTACCGTGGGGCCAAAAAGGGTAGAGGGGCGTCCTTCGCTGGGGCCCGCGCTGATTCCTGGCACAGGAACAGAGGACGCTGTCCAGGTTCCTCCTGTGGAACCAAGCCCAAAGCCCCTCCCAAGGCCCCCGAGGCATGAGGGGGCGCCCTCACCCGTCAGGGTGGGGGGACATCTACAGCACTTCGAGCACGTCTGGCGGCGCCACGTTTCAGACAGGTGGATTCAGGAGGTAGTGTCCTCCGGCTACAAGATAGAATTTGCTGTACGGCCCCCCACCAAGTTCATTGGGTCTCGAATCCCTCAAGACCCTGCCTCAGCTCAGGTCTTGTTGCTGGCCGTACAGGGTCTCATGGACCTAGGGGTCATTTGCAAGGTCCCCGCTGGAGACCGGGGCACGGGGTTCTACTCAAACCTTTTCACAGTACCCAAGAAGAATGGGTCGGTCAGGCCCATTCTGGATTTAAAAATCCTCAACAAATTTGTCAAGAACAGGCACTTTTCGCATGGAAACTCTGCGCTCGGCCATTGGCTCACTGCGCCCAGGGGACTTCATGACGTCAGTAGACATCAAGGATGCTTACCTGCATGTCCCCGGTGTTTCCGGGACACCAAAGGTTTCTCAGATTTGCACTAAAAGATCAGCATTACCACTTTGTGGCCCTGCCATTCGGCCTAACGTCGGCTTCCAGGGTGTTCACCAAGGTGCTGGCAGGGGTGATAAGGCTGAGGGGCATACGCGTGCTGCCCTACCTGGACGATATTCTCATCACCTCTCGGTCTCTGCGGCAGGCAGAGCTGGACACTTGGCTGGTAGTGTCCACCCTGGAGTCCTCCGGCTGGGTGATCAATTACCCCAAGTCATCCCTGTCCCCCTCCTCGGTGACTCCGTTCCTGGGAATGATTCTGGATACTGTTCAGTCAAGGATATTCCTTCCTCAACAGAAGGTGGAAGCTCTGACAGCGCAGGCGAGGTTCCTGCTCTCAAGCCCACAGTTCCCCATCCGGCAGAGAATGCAGTTGGTGGGCCTGATGGTGGCGAGCTTCGAGGCGAAGCCCTTTGCCCAGTTCCATTTGAGACCTCTGCAGCTTCACCTGTCAGTTTGGGACAAGAACCCTGCGTCCTTGGACGGGTTCTGTGTGCTTCCCACCTCGGTCAGACAGTCCCTTAACAGGGGGCAGGTCTCTTCTGACCCCATCCTGGGAGACGGTCACAACGGATGCCAGTCTGTCAGGTTGGGGGGGATTCTGGAAGTCCCTGCGCTTCCAGGGGACGTGGGGTCCTCAGGAGGCCTTTACCCATCAACATTCTGGAATTACGGGCAGTCAGGTTGGTACTGGAGCGTTTGACCCATTCCAGGGGCAGAGAACCTGCTGGCGGACGCCCTGAGCAGGGGGATGTCCCGTCAGGGGGAGTGGTCCCTCTGCAACACGGTATTCCAGTCCCTGTGTCCCCGTTGGGGCCTACCGGATGTGGATCTGTTTGCTTCCCGTCACAAGCTCCCGGCCTTCGTCTCACTGTCTCAGGATCCTCTGGCCATGGCCACGGATGCCCTGTCCATGTCTTGGAGGGAGTTTCGACTCCTGTATGTGTTTCCACCGTTCCCCCTTCTGGGCAGGGTTCTACGCAAGATTGCTCTGGAAGGGGTACCTGTGATTCTAGTGGCCCCCAGGTGGCCAAGAAGAGTGTGGTTCGCAGACGTGGTTCAAATGGCAGTAGATCAGTACGATCTGCCAAGCGTGCCAGATCTGCTAACTCAAGGGTCCTTACGGCATCCCAATTTACAAACTCTGGCTTTGACCGCCTGGCTGCTGAAACCTCCATCTTGATGGAGAAGGGGTTGTCTGCCTCTGTGGTGGCTACTATGGTGCAGGCCAGGAAGAAGACGACTTCTGCTATTTATTATAGTATGGCGTTCCTACATTAACTGGTGAGAGTCCAGGTCTCTTCCCTGCCGGGAATTCTCCGTCCCTAGGGTCCTGGAGTTTTTACAGCATGGATTGGACTTGGGTCTCAAACTTAGTACTCTGAAGGGTCAGGTTTCTGCCCTATCTATCTTCTTTCAGAAGACCTTTGCTCAGCATCACCTGATTAAGACCTTCTTCCAGGGGGTCACTCACGTGCGTCCCCCTCGAAAACCTATGGTCCCTGTTTGGGATTTGAATTTGGTTTTGTCTGCCTTGCAGGGTGCTCCCTTTGAGCCTATTCAAGATGCTGCTCTGGTCGTTCTCACTCTCAAGGTTGTCTTCTTGGTGGCTATTACTTCAGTTAGGCGTGTGTCAGAGCTGGCCGCTCTATCTATTCAGCCTCCATACTATGAGCGACACCAGGATAAGGTGGTGTTCAGCTTCAAACCGGATTTTCTGCCAAAAGTTGTTTCGGCATTTCATTTGAACCAGGATATTATTCTTCCTTCTCTGTGTTCCAATCCTTGCAACGACAAGGAGCGGGTTCTGCATTCCTTGGACGTAGTCAGGTGCTTGAAGTATTACCTGGTTGTCACTAAGGCCTTCAGGAAGACTGATGCTCTCTTTGTTGTGCCTTCGGGGCCTAGGAAAGGTTTGGCACCCGCCAAGTCTACCATCAGTAAATGGATTCGTCAGGCTGTGATTCAGGCCTATTCTACTAAGGGGAGGACTCCCCCTTTCCATCTTACGGCTCATTCCACTTGTGCTATTGGTGCCTCTTGGGCTTTTCAGCAACAGGCCTCTGTTGAACAAGTTTGCAAGGCCGCTACTTGGTCTTCTGTTCACACCTTTTCAAAGTTTTACAAGGTTGATTTTCGGGCCTCAGCTGATGCTGCTTTTGGCCGTAAGGTTTTACAGGCGGTTGTAGTTTGAGCTACGTGCCGTTGCCTTTTTTGTTGGGGATCCCACCCTACTTTATGGACACTGCTATTGGATGTCCCACGTGTAAGTATTATAGATGGAGCAGGACGTACTGTATGCTTAGAATAATACAATTCTGTGACGCATACAGTACGTCCTGCTCCACCACACCCTGGTTTCACCTTGTTCTGGATCCCCTGTATGGTGATTGTTATCATTGTTATTGTTACCAGTTTGGTGGTTGGTTTCTCCCGGCTTCTTTTTCTCACTGCTTTTCAATGCTGGGGATTTGTGGGAGGTCCCTGGGTATATGAAGGGCCGGGAGGAGCCTGTTTTTGCATGTCTGCAGTGAACAGCGCCATCTGGCGGAGGATTACCCACGTGTAAGTATTATAGATGGAGCAGGACGTACTGTATGCGTATAATATCAATTCTACAGGTGAGTATTTCACAGAATTGTATTTTTTCTTCTATTTCTGCCCGGATCCCCATGTTTAATATTCCCTGCCTCCCAGCCTAGGCTGCTGGTCCGGGCAAAGGTAGTTGGCACCCCTGGTGCTTAGGAGCCGTGAGACCCCATAACAAGGTGTAGGCGGCTATCCGGGTTGGTGATTGCGGTTTGGGATGCCCCGTCCCTTGGCCCTTCCCTGGCATGGATTCCCCCTCTCCCAGGTACCCTTGGGGGGGTCCCTTATGGATTCCTGTCTTTCGAGTGTGCGTGTTTTTACATGTGTGTGCTTTACTTTCACTTTCATGGCGCCGGAGGTCCCGCGGCGCCGGCCTCCAGCGCGCTAAGAGTGCTGCCCGCAATGGCGGCGGCGAGCCCATGAGGGCTTCTTCTCCTCCGGACGGGGCTGGGCGCTCACGCGCGTGTCTACGGCCCGCCCGCGTGCTGAGGGCGCGGCTTTTCATGTCCCGGGAGAGACGGGACGCGACCCGCCCCGCCCCTCCCCTCTCTCCTACTGCACGCTGCGCGTCGTTACCTGCGGTACCAAAGGTTGGGTGAGGGGCCTGATGGCCATCACTGTCATTTGTTATTGGCTTCTATACATTTAGCATGGTCTGAGTGGATGATCATTTGGGGGATGATGTATTTCTATGTGTACCCTGTGCGCAGCGGGCTATTACGCGACAGACTGGATCTCAGGCGTCTGGTTCTGCGCCGGCAGTCTCCTCCCCGTCTCCCCCTCGCCTGATGCGTGCGTGTGATGTGGTCATTAGCGGGGAGTCGCAATCTGAGGTGTGTGCCAGATTGTCCAATCCTGAAAGATTGTTTTCTAGTGCCGTCGCCAAAAAGGCCACGGCAAAGAGGAAACATTTGTATTCGGCTGCGCAGGCCTTTGATAGGGAGGACTTTGGCTCCCTGGATTGGTCTGATTGCTCCCCGCGTGAGGAAGGGGAGCTGTATGAGGGGTCTGATGACTCCCGACGATCAGCAGTTTGTGGGCGCTGATACCGAGCAGGGCCAGGGGGATTCCTCGGAAACATCCAGGGTCCTGGCTCAGGTGTTTGAGGTCCTGGCTATTTCTCCCCCCGATGCGGCTCCTCCGCTGAAGGGGGAGTTCTTTGAAGAGACGAAGCCCCGCTTGGAATTTCCTTATCAAAAGCATTTTGATGGTATCATTCGCAAGGAATGGGAGAGGCCGACGCGGCTTCCGGGTGTCCCACTGGGTTGGGACAAGAAATATCCCTTTCCGGCGGACGCAGTGAAGCACTGGTCGTCTCCCCCTGAGGTGGATGCTCCTGTTTTGGGGTTGTCCAGCTCCTCAGTCCTCCATTCTCCGGAGTGCACTACCCTCAAGGATGGAGAGGATAAACGCATTGACCAGATGGCTTGTCATGGTTTTGCCAGTGTTGGGGCGGCCTTGCAGCCGGTTTGTGCTTCTGCACTTGTACTGGTTGTTGCCAGGTCGGTTGTTAGAGGATTGTTGACCTCGTCCGGGCTTGACCCGGCTAGTGAGGAGTTTGCCGACCTTAAGCGCTGTGAGTTATTCTTATCCTTCGTACTTTCCGCCCTGGACGACACTTTGGTGATGTGTAGCAGAGCTGCGGCTCTGCTTGTGGCTATCCGACGGTCGGTTTGGTTTGTGGGGTTGCGGCTCTTTGGAGAGAGATTGGATTCGGTGGCAAAGGGAGGTAAGTTACCTCAGCGTAAGAAGCAGCGTCGCCCCTTTCGGGGGGGCGGCTTCCTTCTCTCAGTCCTTTCGTGGGGCTAGAGTCGGCAGGGGTTCGGCTTTCCCCTCGTCCAGAAGTGATTCCTGGACCAGGGGCAGGGGTCGGGCCCGTCCAGGACACAGTTGGGGCTCCAAGCCTAGAGTCGCTGCCAAGCCGTCTCAGCAATGAGGGGACACCCTCACCCTTACGGGTGGGGGGGGGGCGGCTGCGGTTCTTCTTCCAGGTCTGGGTTCAGGAGGCATCAGACAATTGGGTTCTGGATGTAGTCTATTCCGGTTACTAACTGGAATTCGAGTCCCGGCCTCCTCCCAGATTTTTCATGTCCCGGATGCCGTCAGATCCGGCAATTGCGCAGGGACTGTGGGCAGCAGTAGCGAATCTGTTAAACATGGCTGTTTATCGGCCTAGTGCCTCCAGCGGAAAGGGGTTTGGGGTTTTACTCCAACCTATTCACGGTACCCAAAAAGGACAGCTCTGTTCGGCCTATCCTAGACCTAAGGAGACTCAATCAATTTATCAGTTTCGGAAAATTCCGCATGGAGTCTCTGCGATCAACGATCGATGCTCTCTGTCAGGGGGACTTCATGACATCCATAGACAGGTTCTCGATAGAAGACCAGCATTATCAATTTGTGGCTCTGCCATTTGGCCTTACCTCGGCCCCAAGAGTCTTTACCAAGATTCTCGCAGGAGTGATGGCTATATTCAGGGTCCAGGGCATCCGCATTATGCCTTTTCTGGACAATCTTATCGCGGCCTCCTCCCTCGAACAATCAGAGTTGGACACCAGGATGGTGTTCTCTACGCTAGAGAGATTCGGATGGGTAATAAGTTACCCCAAATCCTCTGTCCGTCCAGGGAAATTCCCTTCCTGGGCCTGATTCTGGAATGGTTCTGATTCAGGACTTCGTCTATTCTTGTCGTCAGGATTCGTCTATTCTTGTCCAACCCTTGTTAGTCTATCTGTCTAGGGATGAGACTAGTGGGATTGATGGTAGCTGCATTCGAGGCAGTCCCGTTTGCCCAGTTTCACATAAGGACGCTTCAGCTCTTCCTCTTGGCAAAGTGGGACAGGTGCCCACTATCATTGAATCAGACTTGTCTGTTGTCTCCCCACGTTTTGCAGTCCCTTTAGTGGTGGTTAATATCGCACAACCTCCAGAAGGGCAAGTCATTTCTGGCTCCGCGTTGGGAACTGGTTACCACGGATGCCAGCCTGGTGGGCTGGGGGGGGGCTTCTGGAAGAAGCATCAGTTCCAAGGATTGTGGGGGCCTCAGGAGGCTCATTCTCCAATCAATGTATTAGAGCTTCGGGCCATACGTCTTGTTGTACTTCGACTGACCCATTTCTTACAGGGTCTGCCAGTTCAGATTCGGTCAGACAACCGAACAGCTGTTGCATACATAAATCACCAGGGAGGGACTCGCAGTTGGGGTGCCCTCCGGGAAGTGTCTCTGATCCTTCAGTGGGCAGAGATCAATGTTCCCTGCATATCAGCAGTTTACATTCCGATGTGGAGGCAGACTCCCTGAGCAGGGGATGTTCTCGCCAGGGAGGATGGTCTCTCAATCCAAGGGTATTTCAGTTCCTTTGTCACAAGTGGGGGACTCCACAGTTGGACCTGTTTGCTTCTCGTCACAATCACAAGCTGCCAGCTTTTGTGTCTCTATCCCAGGATCCTCTGGCAGTGGCAGCGGATGCCATGTCTCTGGCCTGGAAGGATCTGGGGTTCCTATATCTGTTTCCCCCATTCTCCATGATCAGCAAGGTGGTGCGCAAGCTAGCACTGCCTCTTCTTCCAGATCTCATCACTCAGGGTCAACTTTGTTACCCCAATTTACAAACGCTGGCTTTGACGGCATGGCTGCTGAAGTCTCCATCTTGAAAGAAGGTCTTTCTGATGTGGTTATTCAGACTCTTATTAGAGCTAGGAAGAAGTCTTCCTCTGTCATTTATTACAGGACTTGGAGGTCCTATATTGATTGGTGTGAATCCAGGGCTTTGCCCTGTACAGTATTTTGTATTCCTAGAATTCTGGAATATCTGCAACGAGGTCTGGATATGGGATTACAGATTAGTACTTTGAAAGGGCAAGTCTCTGCCTTGGCAATTTTCTTTCAAAGATTGTTTGCTCTTCCTTTGGTTAAGACCTTTTTCCAAGGAGTCGTGCATGTGCGGCCTCCCAGAAAGCCTTTACTTCCTGTTTGGGATCTTAATTTGGTGCTTTCGTCTATGCAAGCTGCTCCCTTTGAGCCATTGCAGGATATTCCTCTTCCTATTCTTACTCAGAAGGTTGCCTTTTTGGTTGCTATTACTTCTGTCCGCCGAGTTTCTGAACTGGTGGCTTTGTCTATTCAAGCATCAAGATAAGGTTGTTTTCCGTTTTAAACCGGATTTCCTTCCTAAGGTGGTGTCTGCTTTCCACCTAAATCAGGATATAGTTCTTCCTTCCTTGTGTCCTAAACCTAGTAACGACAAGGAAAGGGTCTTACATTCTTTGGATGTAGTTCGTTGTGTTAAGTATTATTTAGTTACTACCTCGGCCTTCCGCAAGACGGATGCCTTTTTTGTTGTGCCTTCTGGGCCCAAGAAGGGTTTTGCTCCTGCCAAATCTTCCCTTAATAAGTGGATACGTCAGGCTGTCATTGGGGCCTATATGGCGAAGGGGAAGGTTCTCCCTTTTCGTGTCACCGCTCATTCTACTCGTGCTATTGGAGCTTCTTGGGCTTTTCAGCACCAGGCTTCTGTTGAACAAGTCTGCAAGGCTGCGACTTGGTCTTCTGTTCATACTTTTTCTAAGTTTTACAAGGTTGATGTGCGGGCCTCAGCGTATGCTGTTTTTGGCCGCAAAGTTCTGCAAGCTGCAGTAATTTAAGTTATGCATTATTCCTTTGGGATCCCCACCCATTATAGACACTGCTATTGGATGTCCCAAGTGTCATGAATATCGGGAAGTGGGGTGTGTGACATACTAGGAATAATACCATTTTGTGAGATACTCACCTGTAAAATGGTTATTACGAGTATGTCACACACCCCACTTCCCCGCCCTTTTTTGTTCGAGGGATCCTTTATATGTGATCATTTCAAATAATTTTACAATTATTGAATATCTTTTTGTTCTAAGGGGTCCTTTATTTGGTATTATTCTCATATAATTTTACAATTATTGAATATAATTGGCTCTTCCTGGTTCTTCACTGTTTAAAAAGACTGAGGAATAGTGGGAGGAACCCAGTACTTATGGACCAGGAGGGGCTCCTTTTTTCCATGTCATCTCTGCAAGATCGCCCTCTACAGGCCGGGTTCCCAAGTGTCATGAATATCGGGAAGTGGGGGGTGTGACATACTCGCAATAACCATTTTACAGGTGAGTATCTCACAAATGTTCTTGTTTGTTTTATGATAAAAAAAAAAAAATCAAGCTCAATAAAAAAAAAGACTTCTGCTACTCCTGGTTACCCCGTGTGTGTGCGGTCCTCAGGCCGGGCCCCGACGCAGCACGGCATCCAGATCTGGAACTTTCTGGCCGGGGGAGCGTCGCACAGACTGAACCGCCAGGCCACATGCGTTGTTCGCGTCGGGATTCCTCCCCGGCCAGTACTGACGTTCGGCCTAGCTGCGCAAGGCTCCCAAGCCGCCGCCCGCGCCCCCGAGCAAGGAACCTCCCTATCGGTGAGGGAACGAGGGTGGTAAGTATAGAGGAGAGGCAGTAGTCCCTATGGTGACGGCGCTCTCTCTGCCGCTCCCCCACGCCAGTAAGTAAAGTAAGCGTAATCACAAACACATTAACATTAAAAATACATGTGGGAGAAGGGAGGGAGATATAAAAATATATCTGATTTCTCAGCAGGTTCTCCATATAAACCTGCGGCTGACCTGCAGCCCAGAGCATTGCCCTAGTGTTGTTGAGAGTAGATCAGCGCAGAAATTGTAGCCGCACCTAGGTAAGGGAGAACCAATCCCTTAATTGGTTTGGTGGTGTCCGCCTATTCCTGTGCACGGGAATTTAGGTGAAACTTGTAGGTGCGCTGGGGGAAGGAAGAGTGATTAGTTGAAAATTCTGAAGTCAACCTTTCTATGAAGAAAACTTCGTCTTTAGTGATGCATTCAAAATTCCAGTTATAAATGCTGGAAAGGAATAAAAGGTTAGAAATGTTTGAGGTCTGTATTTCTACCAAATTAATCAAGCCAGCAACAACAAGTATTATTGCTTCTGGTTAATTACTCCTCAAAAAACCCCAGGTTTAGTGGTGTTTTTTTAGTCTCTGTCTCTCCAACTTAATGGTGAAACAGATTGAAAAATGCCCAGTGTGTAAGACACACTATGGGGCACTTTATACAGGCGCCTTAAATTAAACGTGGGTGCACTTGTAGTTGTAGGTGCACTTTAGGACTCACCTGTTGATTGTAGATCCTCTTTGGAGTATAGATGTCTTCTGTTTGCTTATTGTAGGAAATGAGGTGCTTATTTCTAGAATTAATTGTAGCTGAGAATTGTGGCTGGAAGTTTGGTTATAAGATGTTGTTATTGTATACTTGAGAGTGGACTGGGGTTGTATAAATTAATGAAGGAGGTGTAGATGCGTGTTAGTAACCCCTGATTAAAGACGGTATGGATACCGTTTATGAATGAATTGCTGTGAGGAGGTTAGGGTCCACTTTATTGTTAAACTATAATAAGCGTTTGCTAATGTAGGTGGAGGCGGTGCAGGGGTTAATGGACCGTTTTCCTACTATATGCGGCAGGTGCTTAATGGAGGGAAGCTATGCCGGGGTAAATGGCCTCTGCTTATGGAGGTTGTATCAATGAGAGGAGTGAGAGAGTGTGCAGCTGCTTGCTGCAAATGTCATCTGCTAGATGCCTGTGGTAGGCAGGATATAATGTAGCGTGGCCGGCGGAGGAGAGTGGTGCTGTTCGCTGGGTGCCCTTAGTTTAAACCCCGTAGGCGAGGGGTAGTGTAGCGTGGCCGGCAGCGGCTTAGCTAATATCCAGAGTAAGGTAGAGAGATTCACCGACGCGCGTTTTGTCGGTAGATGCCGACGTCAAGGTGAAGGGGCTGGCGCTATACCCGGTATTTTTATTCAGATTGGTTCACCGCTAGGGTTGATGGGAATTGCAGTTTTTGATTGTTATTGACTCCCCTACAGAGGACTACAATCGTTGAGCGCCAGGTGGCGCTCATGTTATTTGTGTTGCTGTGAGACTGTGATATTCATTGAAAGACATAGCATTGTAGTACTTTCTTTAGGGCAGCAGGTGGTGCTCCAATACTGTTTTGAAAGTGGTGAAGCCATTGAAGGCAAAAATGATACAAACAAGAAACTGTTTTTTTATTGTAACCTTGGAGGGTGGATAGAATGTAATTCTTCAGTTTAAATGGCAAGGAAGAGAGATGTATCTCTTTTGTTAGCTTTGTAGCACCAAATGCAGGTGAATACTGTGTGGTTATTTGCTGTTACTGGAATATTAGATTATTATTATTGTTATTGTTTATTTATATAGCGCCATCATCTTCCGTAGCGCTTTACAAAGTAGTAATTACAGACAGGGTAGAAACATACGGTACATATACTAATTCAAATGCAGTTGTACAGAGTTGACAATGGATATTCTGAATACAAGATACAATAGGGGAGAGAGCCCTGCCCTTGCGAGCTTACAGTCTAAAGGAAGAGGGGTGAAGACGAGGGGGAAGGATCACAAACAGTCAGTATTGAGCTTTGTGCCCTTTAGAAGATTGGTTAGGCCAGATTATATGCTTGTCTGAATAAGTGAGTTTTAAGGGCGCCTTTGAAGGTTTTGAGGGTTGTGGAGTGGCGGATTGGGTGGGGGAGGGCATTCCAGAAGATTGGGGTTGCACGTGAGAAGTCCTGGAGGCGGGCGTGAGAGGAGGTGACCAGGGAGGAGGACAGAAGTAGGTCGGCAGAGGAGCGGAGGCTGCGTCTAGGTTGATACTGTTGGAATAGAGATGAGATGTAGGGAGGGGCCTGGTTGGAGAGAGCTTTGTATGTGAGAGTTAGAGTTTTGAACAGGATTCGCTGTGGGACTGGCAGCCAGTGCAGGGATTGGCAGAGAGGCGCAGAACTAGAGTAGCGAGAGGAGAGATGGATGAGGCGAGCAGCAGAGTTCAGGATAGATTGGAGGGGTGCCAGTCTGTTAGTTGGTAAGCCACAAAGAAGGATGTTGCAGTAATCCAGACGGGATATGACCAGGGCATGCACTAGCATTTTAGTGGTGTCAGGTGAGAGGAAAGGACGGATGCGGGAGATGTTTTTAAGTTGGAGGCGACAGGAGGTGGCCAGGGAGTGAATATGTGGTTTGAAAGAGAGGGCAGAGTCCAGAGTGACTCCCAGGCACCGAGCTTGGTGAGTTGCTGTTATTGTGTAATTGTTGACAGAAATAGACATGTTAGAGAGAGGAGGGGAGTTAGAGGGTTGGAAAATGACCAGTTCTGTCTTGTCCATGTTTAGCTTGAGGTAGCGAGATGACATGAATGAAGAAATAGCTGAGAGGCAGTTGGGGAGGCGAGATAGGAGAGAGGAGAGGTTGGGGCCTGAGAGATATATCTGAGTGTCATCCGCATAGAAGTGGTATTGAAAGCCTAGTGAAGTTATAAGTTTGCCAAGGCCGTGGGTGTAGACTGAGAAAAGTAGGGGGCCTAGGACAGAACCTTGCGGCACACCAACAGAAAGAGAACGTGAGGATGAGACTGTGTTAGAAAAGGATACACTGAATGATCTGTCAGAGAGGTAAGAGGTGAGCCAAGAGAGTGCAAGACCTCGAACCCCAAGAGAGGAGAGAATATCAAGAAGCAGAGAGTGGTCGACGGTATCAAAGGCTGAGGAGAGGTCAAGAAGGATGAGGATGGAGTAGTGACCAATGCTTTTGGCAGTGAGCAGATCATTGGTGACTTTGGTGAGGGCAGTTTCAGTGGAGTGGTTACGGCGGAATCCTGATTGTAAGGGGTCAAATAAGTTGTTAGTGGATAAGTATTGTGACAGTTCTGAGTGGACATGTTGTTCAAGAAGTTTGGAGGAGAAAGGGAGTAGCGAGATAGGGCGGTAGCTGGAGAGGGCAGAGGGGTCGAGAGAGGGTTTCTTGATTATCGGAGTAATAACAGCATGTTTGTAGGAAGAAGGAAAGGTACCAGTGGAGAGAGAAAGGTTGAATATGGATGTTAAGGCTGGAGTGAGGGATGGAGACAGTTGAGGAATAAGGTGGGATGGAATAGGATCAAGGGAGCAGGTAGTCAGGTGGGCCCTAGAAATGAGAGAGGTTAGTCCAAGCTCAGTTATTGGGGTGAAGAAGGTAAGAGAGTAAGGCAGGGGGATTGTTTGAAGTGGTGAGGGATTCTGAGGGGCAAAGCCGAGTCGAATGTTGTCAATTTTTCCTTTGAAGAATGTAGAAAATTCTTCTGCTGCTATTTGGGAGGTTGGAGGAGGAGGTGGTGGGCGGAGTAAGGAACTGAAAGTGTTGAAGAGTTGTTTGGGATTCCGGGCTTGTGCAGAAATCAGTGAAGAGAAATAAGCTTGCTTAGCAGATGAAAGGGCCGTCCTGAGTTCCTGAAGGGCTTGTTTGTAGAATAGAAAGTCATGATTGGCTTTGGATTTCCTCCATCGCCGTTCAGCAGCTCGAGACAGCTGTTTCAATCTGGCTGTGCTTGCATTTAGCCAGGGTTGGGGGTTTCTGGTGCGGGGACGGCTATAGGTGAGGGGGGCGACAAAGTCCAGAGCTGAGGAGAGAGTATTATGGTAGTGTGATGATGCAGCGTCTATGTCCGTGAATGAGGTCAAGGTCTGAAGAGGTTGAAGTGAGGCAGAAAAGGACTGAAGGTCTAGGTTTCTTAAGTTCCTGCGTTGAATTGTGGGTTTGTGTGGAGGGGGGTTTGCAGGCATTGGAGAGAGGGTCATAGTCAGCAGATTATGATCAGAGAGGGGGAGCAACGAGGATGAGAGGTTTGATAGAGAGCAGAGGTTAGTGAAGAGGAGGTCAATTGTGTGGCCATCTTTGTGGGTGGGTGCAGTAGACCATTGCTTGAGGCCGAAAGATGAGGTTAGTGACAGTAGTCTGGTGGCAGCAGGGTTGCTAGTGTCAACAGATATGTTAAAGTCACCCATGATGATTGCAGGGATGTCTGTGGACAGAAAATGAAGGAGCCAGGTAGAAAAGTGGTCGAGGAAAAGAGTAGTAGTTCCAGGAGGGCGGTAGATGACTGCGATTTTCAGGTTACAGGGAGAATATAAGCGGACACAGTGAGCTTCAAAAGATGAGAAGGATAGAGATGGCAAGGCAGGGAGTGGGTTAAAGGAGCAGAGTTTGGAAAGAAGGATGCCAACACCCCCACCCTGTTTGTTGTTGGATCTGGGGGTGTGGCTGAGATGTAGTCCCCCATGTGAGAGGGCAGCGGGTGAAGCTGTGTCTGATGGGGTAAGCCATGTTTCTGTGAGTCCCAGGAAGGTAAAAGAGTTAGAGAGAAACAGGTCGTGAATATAGGTGAGTTTATTGCGCACTGAGCGTGCATTCCACAGTGCGCAGGTGACAGTGGCTGGAAGGGATGGAGAGTGAGTGAGCTGTATCAGATTAGATAGGTTGCGTGTGTATCCCGGTTTGACACGGTTGTAGACTTTTGGCTTTGATGAAAAATGTATAGTTATGGAGGAGGGGGGTGGAGAGAGTGGGCCTGGATTAGGACTGATGTCTCCGGCGGCAAGTAAGAGTAAAAGGAGAGAAAAGAGATGGTTGTGGCTTTTGAGGGTGGAATAATGTGCCTTGTGCTTGGATATAGAGGTGGTGTGTGATTTTGCCAAGGAAAGGAATTCGTGATCAGAGAGGTAGGGGGAGGAGAGCAGAGAGGGAGAGATATATAGGGACTTACCAGGAGCAGGGGGATACTGTGAGCCTAGGATTCTGAGGGTAAGAGGAAGCTGTGTGATGAGGTAGATGTTGATCATTTTAGTTGATGCTGGGCTATTCAGACAAGCAGAATCTGGTGCAGGTTTCCTCCAGGTTGAATTCAGGTTAAATTCGCTGCAGACTTAGAAGGAGTCAGACTTGGAATGGAGTCTGATTTGCAGCCATAGTGACTTGCAGCCACTATTCACTCAATATGACCAGTTTCTTAGATGAATGTAAATATTATTCTTAGTCCTCAGTTAAAAATGAGGATGGTAATGATGTTTTGAGGCATCAGCTACGGGATTATATACTCTAATTATTTGTCAGGAAGCAGTTCAGGTCTATTTCTATGTTTAGACCGAAAGGTGTTGTATTGAGTTCAAAAATCCAGAATGTTTCTTTTTTAGTCAATTCTTTTTGGATGTCCACGCCTCTCCAATTAGGAGTAATTTTTTTCTATGATCCAAAAATCCAGACCTGCTGGGTTGTTATGATGAACTTGGGGAAAAATGTGCTGATACGCTATGGGTGGGTAGGCCTTTTTTGATATTCCTGATGTGCTCACTCAATCTGATTTTAAATGGTCTTTTTGTTCTTCCTATGTAGAGCAAATTGCAGGGGCATCTTAGGCAGTATATTACACCAGATGTGTTGCAAGATGTAAGGCCTTTTACGTTGTAATCCTTATTGGTGGTTGGATGAGTGAAGATATCTATAGTTTGTTTTGGTGGTGTTGTGGTTTGCAGATACAGTTTGCATCCTTGGCAATCCCTGCATCTAGAAAATGTATTTATCTGTGTGCTGTTGAGCACTGGTTGGTTGATCACGCTTGCTGTGATATGCTGGGTCAAGGTTTTAGGTTTTCTATAGATGAACCTGGGTTTGGGTCCCACGAGGTCCTTTAAAGTAGGGTCCGTGGTGAGAACTTCCCAATGCTTTTTAATGATGAATTCGACTTTCTTGTAGTCATTTGTGATGAAAGTAGGAGCATTGTTTTGGGAGTAGTTTTTGGACGCAGGCTTAGGTGATGTTGAAGGATTCTTTACTTGTTGTAATGTGGCGTCTAATTTGGATTCTTCATATCCTTTTTCAAGGAATCTGTTTTTAGTTATGGTGGCTTGTTCCAAGAATGTGGCGTCGTCTGTGCAATTTCTCCTGATGGATGAATTGGCCTTTTGGAATATTGTTGATCCATGTTGAATGATGGCAGCTTTTTTGTGGGATGTAGCTGTTACGGTCCGTCTCTTTGAAGTAGGTCTTGGTTTTGATCATGTTGTCTTCTTTGTAGACTTCAATGTCTAGAAAATGGATGCTTGTAGGGCTTGTTTCATACGTGAAGGTGATATTCCAGTCGTTATGGTTGAGGTGTTGTAGGAACCATAATATGCATGGCAGACGTCTCTGATTGGATGAGAGCCCATGCGGGGAAAGGTGAGTCTGTAGGTTCAGTGCATAGCTGCCAGTCATGTGACTGTCTGTCAGCCAGTACTTGCTACTTCCATGTTTAATGCTTGTCTGCCAGTCATGTGACTGTCAGCCAGCTACTTCCATGCTTAAAGTGGACCAACACGAAGGATTTTCACTATCCTGGGTGTTGGTCCACTTCCGTGGGGCACTCCAATTGGGTTTGGTCAGTGGACCTGCACACCAATCTTTAATTGGCTGCCGAATAAGTGGCGGCTTTATTTTAGTTCCTCTTTAAAGTGGACCAAGCTGACGGGATGCCCCACTGTGCGAAACCACCCAGATCTCCGAGTGCAACTCGCCTCTTCCCGGTCCTTCCAGCTGTGCACTCCAACTTCAGTTCATTCTTAAATTGAATTTTTGCTGCCGGGTGGTGTAGTGCAGCGACGGTCCCTTTTAAAGTGGACCAAAACCCGCTGCGATTGGCCCAGGAATCTAAGGTAAGTGTATGGGGCGACCTGGGGTTGTCACTCAGCGGAGCATCCTGATTTTGGATGCCCCGGGCGGGAGGGAATCGATCGGAACAGGGGTCTTATTGATTCCAGGGCCAATCGCTCTTGGTTTTGGTCCACTTTAAGGAGAAGTCAAGTCAGCCAGCGCTTGCTACTTCTGTGTTCGATGCATGGCTGCCAGTCATGTGACTGTGACCAATTGGGTTTGCACACCAACCTTGATTGGCTGCGGAATAAGTGGCGGCTTGATTTTAAATCCTCTTTAAAGCAGAACTAAACCCACCAGTGGCCACCTTGAAATCGGGATGCCTTGCTTTGTGAAACCACCCCAGGGCGCCGGTATTCACTTACCTTTCCCTAGTCCAGCAGCACATGTGCAAAGCTCTCGTCCAATCAGTATGACTGTCATTCTGCATTTTGGTTGCTTACTAGGGGAAGCGCGTGATCCCTCCCCGTTCATTAAAGCAGACCAAAACCCACTGAGCTTGTGACATAGATTTGGGAAAAGCCACTGCCGATACTCTCTTCTTGGGGTGTAGAACTATCAGATCGCTCCCGTCCCCCTCTGTAAGATGTCAGGTGATCAGTCGTTGCATAGTTGTGGCTATGACATCATCACCACGCACAACTGGCAATGAAAGGAGGAGGCGGAGCTTTACAGCAGGCGATCAGTCGTTGCATAGTTGTGGCTATGACATCATCACCACGCACAACTGGCAATGAAAGGAGGAGGCGGAGCTTTACAGCAGGCGATCAGTCGTTGCATAGTTGTGGCTATGACATCATCACCACGCACAACTGGCAATGAAAGGAGGAGGCGGAGCTTTACAGGAGGCGATCAGTCGTTGCATAGTTGTGGCTATGACATCATCGCCACACACAACAGTGGCAATGAAAGGAGGAGGCGGAGCTTTACAGGAGGCGATCAGTCGTTGCATAGTTGTGGCTATGACATCATCGCCACACACAACAGTGGCAATGAATGGAGGAGGCGGAGCTTTACAGGAGGCAATCAGTCGTTGCATAGTTGCGGCTATGACATCGTCGCCACACATAACAGTGGCAATAAGTGGAGGAGGCGGAGCTTTATAGGTAAAACAGACATGCGCCATAGAAAGAGGTGAGTAATGGCCTTTCTCGGGGGCGGTTTCATTACTGTACCATAAACATGGAGGCGAGTCCTCAGCAGGAGGCCAAGGGCTCCAATTGCTTTTAAGGTAGCGCGCACCTTTCTGAATGGGTGGGGCAAGAGCGCGAGGATTCCGCCATGCGCGCACGCTCACATTCCAGACCCTGGTGGGTTTCGTCACGCTTTTAACACATGTCGCGCCAATGTGCAACTGGTAGAAAAAAAAAAAAGGCCTTGGCCCAAGAGCTGACATCATGCAGGATGGCCCCGCCCCCACCAGCTGTTCAATACATTCAGCGACACTCGTAGTTCAGCATTGTGATGATTTATTACTCCCTTCCCCCATTGTCTGTGTTATATTTACAATAGAAATATATAGGACTCCGGTAAGTAATGGGGGAGGAGCTTGGTCCTGGCGGTCGGCGACGCCCCCGCGGGAAGCCGCCCGTTCACTGGAACCGACTGTTGGAGCGTAAATAGGAGGTCGTACAGCTTCTCCGTCATGGCGACCTGTTGGGACGTAAGAAAAGGGCATTTTAGTGCTCACCCTAAAATCTGTCTCCAGGGGGCGTGTCGCCCACAGGTTAAATAACAGCATGAAATGCCAAGCAGCTGCCTCTAAGGCCACCAGGATATATCGTGCAGGTGCGCCCCCGCCTGGATGGAAAGGAGAGCCTCCAAACTGATCACAGAAATTTAACAGATATAAGTAGGGTATAAGCCACACCCACAAAAGGTTGAACACTGTAAGATACACTTTTTCTTTATTGCATGGCACAGCCCGCTTCGGTATTCATAACATCTGGGTTATTCCGCCACAAGTTGGTGCAGTGTACTGCAGAAAAGCTGTGGCTTGTCCCGGCTCCCTACACCATAGAGTCCCCAGTGTTTCCTCTGCAGTGGACTGCAAAGTTAGCAGATGGCTCTTTATATTGCGCAGGTGAGCGGGGCAACCAAGCCTGCGGCCCTGCAAGTCTATTTCCGCCCGTTTCCGGACCCTCTGTGCCTCCCAGCCTCGGCTGACGGATCGGGTGAAGGTAGAGGAGCCGAGTCCAAGCCGCAGACCCTGTACCACAAAGGTTAGCCGGCCATAGGCTTTATGGTGAGCCTGTTTGGGAATGCGGAGTTCCTGTCCTAGCTTCTGAGGGGGTGAGTAGTTTTGGGACTGTGTCCCCTCATTTTCCTTTAGGTCCCCCCCGCGCCCCCCCCCTCCCTCCCTCCCATGGATGCTCGCCGCTGCTTCTCTCTCTCTCTCCCCCCCCTCTAACTTGGTTGGGGGGGGGGGGAAGAGGGGGGTGGATCGTGGCAGCGAGTAGTTATATCTGTGGTGTTTTTACGTTTTTTGGTGTGTTTTCAGCTGCCGCGCCGCTTTGTACTGCGTTCTGCGGCTGTGGGCGCTATAACCTGAGGTGATTTTGCTTTGTCATGGCGCCGGCCGGGTCACGTTAGCGCAGTTTATTCTAAGTATGTCACACACCCCGCTTCAAGATATTCATAACCTGTGGGTAATACTGACCTGTAGAGGGCGAACTGCAGAGATGATAGGAAAAAAGCTCCTCCCGGTCCATAAATACCTGGGACCTCCCACTCATTACCCAGTTTTCCATCTCTGCAGACGGCGAGCAAGTCAGAAGATGATGCCTCCTCCTTGCACAGGGGGATTTCAGGTAGCCGGGTTAATCCCCGGCCCGCTTTTTATCTATTTCTGCCCGGATTCCTTGATATTTCCCACAGACACATGCCTCCCAGCCTTAGGCTGCGTTCCGGGTGAGGTAGAAAAGCACCCTTGGTGCTTAGGAGCAAAGCTCCACCGTGAGACCCTATACAAGAGGGTAGACGGTTTTCCGGGTTGGTGACCCCGGTTTGGGATGCCCTGTCCCCTGGCCAGTAATCCCTGGGTGTTTCCCCTCTCTCCGGAGGCCCTTCTCCTTAGATAGGGGGGGTGGTTCCTTCTTTTACCTCAGTACTACTTAGTTTGTTTTATTTTGACACATCTGGAAGTATTCCACATTCGGTTACATTCTGTTATGTGTCAGCGTGTGTGTTTTTTTACTTTGCTTGACTTTTATTTGACTGCAGACGCTGCCGCCGCGGCGCTGGTCCTTTAGGCGGCATGTGAGGGGTTATTTTACCTCAGATACTTAGGGGCGGGGCCGAGCGTCTGGCACCGCTGTGAGTGTATTTTATTGCTGGCTAGGAGATGCGCCGGCGTCTATTAACGCAGCGTCTCCCAGCTGTGATGGTGGTGGGGAGCTTCTCTCCTCACGAGTGAATACTGGGGGCGTGGCCGAGCGTTAGGCGCGTCGCTGCGGCCCGCCCCCGTGAGACTGGCGCCACTGCGGATCCTGTCAGGCTTCTGTTTGCTGTTGGGCAGGTGGAATGAGGGGCGGCGTATTGTAGAAGCGCGATACGCGCTGACCACGCCCCCCGTCGTCTTGTCTCTTCCTCCTTCTCATATCGTGGTGTGTGGGCGCCATTCCTGTCCGTGAGTGGCCTTGTTGGCCCCCTATTTACTTATATGTATATAGATATATGTGTCTTTATTTATCATCACAACACATTGCATGTTTATGGGGCTTTTTCTATTGTGTTTTTCAGGTGGACCTACATTGGGGTTAAGAGGTTTCTCCCGGTCCTAGGGTCCCTGGGTTCAAATTGTTTTTTTCCCTTAAATCCTCCCACTGGGGACATTGAAAAGGGCATCCTGGGTTGCTTATATGCGTAATTCCCTCGGTCATTGCGACTACCTATAAGTTCACGGTATGGAGGCATCCCCGGATACCGGGCTCCCCTCGGGGCAATCCCGGAAGTGTATGGGTTGTGGGGTATCCCTAACTGGGGATGATGTATTTCTTTGTATACCATGTGCACTGCAGAATATTATACGGCAGTCAGGACCCCAGTCGTCTGGGTCAGCACCGCCGGCTTCATCCCCTCCCCCTCCCACCTTGACCCGTGCCCCGTGTGACGTTATCATTGGACGGGAGTCGCAATCTGATGTGTGTGCCAGATTGGCCAATCTGGAAAAAATATTTTCTACCGCGGTTACCAAAAAGGCCCCGGCTAAAAGAAAGCATTTGTCACCGGCTGCACCGGCAGTCGAATGTGATGATGAGGATTTTCTGGATTGGTCCGATTACTCTCCACTAGAGGAAGGGGAGTTATTTGAGGAATCGGATAATTCAGATGATCAGCAATTTGTTGGCACTGATACCGAGCGGGGCGTAGGGAGTTCCTCGGATACTCCTAACGTTCTAGCTCAGATGTTTGAGGTTCTGGCTATTTCCCCTCCAGAGGTGGCTCCTCAACAACAATGGGAGTTTTTCGAGGAATCCAAGCCGTGCTTGGAATTCCCTAACCAAAAGCATTTTGATAGAATTATTTCTAAGGAATGGGAGAGGCCTGCTCGGCTTCCAGGCATTCCTCAGAGCTGGGATAGAAGATATCCTTTTTCTTCGGATACGGTTAAGCGTTGGGCGTCCCCTCCCGAGGTGGATGCACCAATTTTGGGGTTGTCCAACTCAGCTGTTTTGAATAACCCTGATTGTTCCTCTCTTAAAGATGGTGAGGATAAACGTATTGACCAGATGGCTTGTCACGGTTTTGCTAGTGTTGGGTCAGCCATGCGGCCTGTTTGTGCCTCAGCGCTGTTGGTGGTGGCTACCAGGTCGGTGGTCAGGGACCTGTTGACTTCTTCCGGTTTGGATCCGGATAGTAACGAATTTCTTGGACTTTGTGCTAGCCGCTTTGGATGATACCTTGTTGATGTGTAGCAGAACTTCCGCTCTGCTGGTGACTATTAGGCGCTCGGTTTGGTTGCGTCAGTGAGCAGCTGACTTTGGGTCAAAGAAGTCGTTAACGTCTCTTCCCTTTGTGGGATTACGGCTCTTTGGAGAAAAGTTGGACTCTGTTGCTAAAGGTGGTAAGTTACCTCAACGCAAGAAACAACGACGTCCCTTTCGGGGGGCGGTTTCCTTCGCCCCTTCCTTTCGTGGTTCCAGAGCCGGAAGAGGTTTTACCTTCCCATCTACAAGAGGAGATTCCTGGAATAGGAGCAGGGGACGTGCCCGTTCAGGATTCAAATGGGGGATCTAAACCTAAACCTGCGGCCAAGCCTGCTCAGCAATGAGGGGGCGCCCTCACCCATACGGGTGGGGGGACGGCTGCGACACTTCTCCCAGGTCTGGATTCGGGAGGTCCCGGACAGATGGATCCGGGAAGTGGTGTCTTCTGGCCGCGCAGGGGCTCCGGGCGGCGGTATCGAGTCTTCTGGAAATGGCGGTCATTTGTCCAGTGCCCCCATCAGTCCGGGGTCAGGGTTTTTACTCAAATCTGTTCACGGTCCCCAAAAAGGATGGCTCTATCCGGCCCATCCTGGATCTGAAGATCCTCAACAGGTTTGTCAGGCTGCTGCGAAAATTTCGCATGGAAACGCTACGTTCTGCTATCCACTCTCTTCGTCAGGGGGACTTCATGACGTCCATAGACATCAAGGACGCTTACCTCCATGTTCCGTTTTTTCCCGCGCACCAGAGATTTCTCAGGTTCGTGGTGGAGGATCGGCACTTTCAGTTTGTGGCTCTTCCTTTGGGTCTCACCACAGCTCCAAGGGTTTTCACCAAGGTACTCGCTGGGGTGATGGCTCTCCTCAGAGCGCAGGGAATTCGCATAGTGCCATATCTGGACTATCTCCTCATCTTGGCATCGTCATTCAACCAAGCGGAATTGGACACCAGGACGGTAATATCCACTCTGGAGAGGTTCGGCTGGGTGATCAACTACCCCAAGTCCTCCCTTTACCCGTCCAGGATAGTGTCCTTTCTGGGAATGTTTTTGGATACAGCTCAGGCCAGAGTGTTCCTTCCTCAATCCAAGGTTCTTTTGATTCAGGAGTTGATTCGGTTGCTCATGTCCATTCCTCGTCCGACCATCCGGCTAGGGATGAGACTGGTGGGATTGATGGTAGCCTCCTTCGAGGCAGTCCCCTTTGCTCAGTTTCACACAAGGACGCTACAGCCCCATCTATTGGCTGTCTGGGACAGGTCTCCTCTGTCGCTGGATCAATCCTTTCTGATGTCTCCCCGGGTTCGCCGCTCACTTCGGTGGTGGCTGAACTCAGCCAATCTGTTGAAGGGCAGATCCTTTCAGACTCCTCGTTGGGAGGTGGTCACCACGGATGCCAGCCTTTCAGGATGGGGGGGCTTCTGGAAGGATCTGCAATTTCAGGGTTTGTGGGGACCCCTGGAAGCCCACGAGCCTATCAATGTTCTGGAATTGAGAGCCATCAGGATGGTTCTTTTTCGTTTGACTCCCTGCGGGGCTTGCCGGTTCAGGTCCGGTCGGACAATCGGACGACGGTTGCCTACATCAATCACCAGGGAGGGACTCGCAGCAGGAGTGCCCTCAGGGAAGTGTCTCTGATTCTGGACTGGGCGGAGAGCCACGTCCCGTGCATCTCGACGGTTTACATTCCGGGAGTGGAGAACACGGAGGCGGACTCTCTGAGCAGGTTGTCAGCCCACAAGGGGGAATGGTCTCTCAGTCCCAAGGTTTTTCACTCAATTTGTCTCAGGTGGGGATCACCGGTGGTGGACCTCTTTGCCTCCCGTCACAATCACAAGCTTTCGGCATTTGTGTCTCTGGCGAAGGATCCACTGGCTATCTCAGCGGATGCCATATCTCTGAACTGGAGGGATCTGGGGTTTCTGTACCTGTTCCCTCCGTTTCCCATGGTGGCCAGAGTAGTGCGCAAGCTGGCTCTGGAGGGAGCGTCAGCAATTCTGGTGGCCCCAAGGTGGCCAAGACAGGTTTGGTTCGCAGACGTGGTAAGGTTAGCAGAAGATCAGTTCGTTCTGCCCCTGCTGCCGGATCTGCTCACACAGGGTCATCTACGTTACCCCAATTTACCAACGCTGGCTTTGACGGCGTGGCTGCTGAAACCTCCATCTTGAAGGAGGAAGGTCTTTCTGATGCTGTGATTCGGACTCTTATTAGAGGTCTTCTTCTTCCGTTTACTATAGGACTTGGAGATCTTATATTGATTGGTGTGAGACTAGGGCCTTCCCTTGTAGGGAATTCTCTATTTCTAGAATTTTGGAGTTCCTTCAACACGGTTTGGATCTGGGGCTCCAACTCAGTACTCTCAAGGGGCAGGTTTCTGCCCTGGCGGTGTTTTTCCAAAGATCTTTTGCGCTTCATCCGTTGGTTAAGACTTTTTTCCAAGGGGTTACGCATGTGCGGCCTCCTAGGAAGCCTCTGATTCCGGTTTGGGATTTGAATTTGGTTCTTTCTGCTCTTCAGGGTCCTCCTTTTGAGCCTTTGCATGATATTGCATTGTCTTCCCTTACGCAGAAGGTGGCCTTCTTGGTAGCTACCACTTCTGTTCGGCGTGTCTCTGAGTTGGCGGCTCTGTCCATTCAAGCCCCGTATTTTGAAAGACATCAGGACAAGGTGGTTTTCCGTTTCAAGACGGATTTCCTTCCTAAGGTGGTTCTGCTTTTCATCTAAATCAGGATATTGTTCTGCCCTCTGTGTCCTAATCCTAGCAACGACAAGGAGAGGGCCCTGCATTCCTTGGATGTGGTTCGAGTTGTGAAGTACTATTTGGTGGTAACGTCTTCCTTTCGCAAGACTGATGCCTTCTTTGTGGTGCCCTCCGGGCCCAAGAAAGGTTTGGCGCCCGCCAAGTCTTCCATCAGTAAGTGGATTCGTCAGGCCATTGTTGGGGCCTATTCTGCTAAGGGGAGGAATCCCCCTTTTCGTGTTACTGCTCATTCTACTCGTGCGGTTGGGGCTTCCTGGGCTTTTCAGCACCAGGCCTCTGTTGAGCAAGTTTGTAAGGCCGCTACTTGGTCTTCTGTTCACACCTTTTCCAAGTTTTACAAGGTTGATGTGCGGGCCTCAGCGGATGCTGTTTTTGGCCGCAAAGTTCTGCAGGCTGCAGTGGTTTAAGTTGTGCTTTATGCCTTGTTTTGGATCCCCGCCCTTTATGGATACTGCTATTGGATGTCCCACAGGTTATGAATATCTTGAAGCGGGGTGTGTGACATACTTAGAATAATACCATTTTGTGAATACTCACCTTGTAAAATGGGTATTATAAGTATGTCACACACCCCGCTTCACCCCGCCCTTTTGTATTTTGAATCCTTCATATTGTGAACTTTGCGTTGTTATGATCTATAATTGGCTCTTCCTGGTCCCTTTCCTTACTGCTATCTTTATACTGGGTAATGAGTGGGAGGTCCCAGGTATTTATGGACCGGGAGGGGCTTTCTTTTTTCCTATCATCTCTGCAGTTCGCCCTCTACAGGTCAGTATTACCCACAGGTTATGAATATCTTGAAGCGGGGTGTGTGACATACTTATAATACCCATTTTACAAGGTGAGTATTTACAAAATGGTATTTTTGCACTCTTTGGAGGGGCGGGCCGGGTGATGACGAGCATCACGTCGTTCACCCCGCGGCCCGCCGCTCGAGGTACCTCTGCTGGCACCATTTTGGACGAGCGGCGCGTCTGGATTTCTCCCTTCCTGGCTGCAGCACTGCTTCCTCTGGCAGGTCGCCTTATTCAGCGGTCTGTGCCTGTGTGACCCAGCGGTGTCTTTGGTCCGTGAGTCTCCCTTGGGTTTTTTTTTTTTTTAATTGAATCTGGGTGTATTTACTGCGGGATGCTTATGTGTGATTTTACTTATGTCTTTCAGGCGGGATACCATTGGGTTGTGTTTCTCCCGGCTCCACTCCTTTTCTCCCACTTTATTAACTTCTGGGGGCATCCCGTGTGGCTTCTGTATTAAGCCTGTACCCACTGCTGGCCTACTGCGCCTGTGATAATCACCATACGGAGGCTTCTGGGAATAGCGTGGTCGGGGGCCCTTCGGGGCAAGCACGGCTGTGTTCCATGTGTGGGGTATCCCCTGTGAGTAACAGTGTCACAGTGTGCATGCCGTGCGCTGAAAGTGTCCTTGCGCTTCAAGCTGGTTTGCCTGCTTCGCTTCCCAGCTCTGCGCCTCACTCGGCTTCACCTACTCCCCCGCTCCTGCAATTGGGCCCCAGTGTGAGGGGAATGTTGGCAGGGAGTCGCATTCTGATTTGGCTCTGCGGGTGGCTAACATTGAAAATACAATTCTGTGATTACTCACCTGTAGAATTGGTATTATGAGTATACAGTACGTCCTGCTCCAGATAGAATACTTATAATCGGGTATTACTCCGCCACATGGCGCTGGACTGCAGAGACATCGGAAAATAGGCTCCTCCCGGCCCCTCAAATACCCAGGGTTGAAAAGCAGTTAACGAGAAGCCGGAAGAATTAAAACAACCCAAACTGGTAACTATAACAATAACAATCACCATACAGGGGATCCAAGATAATGAAAAACCAAGGGTGGGGTGGAGCAGGACGTACTGTATACTCATAATATCAATTCTACAGGTGAGTAATCACAGAATTGTATTATTCTTAGTATACAGTACGTCCTGCTCCACATCCAATAGCAATGTCCATAAAGTAGGGTGGGATCCCCAAAAAAGTAACAGCAGACAGTTTAAACCACTGCCACCTGCAAAACCTTGCGCCAAAAACAGTGTCAGCTGAGGCCCTAACATCAACCTTGTAAAACTTTGAAAAGGTATGAACAGAAGACCAAGTAGCGGCCTTGCAAACTTGTTCAACAGAAGCCTGGTGCTGAAAAGCCCAAGAGGCACCAATAGCACGAGTGGAATGAGCAGTAAGGCGGAAGGGATCTTCCCCTTAGCAGAGTAGGCCTGAATCACAGCCTGACGAATCCACTTGCTGATAGTAGACTTGGCAGGAGCCAAACCCTTCCTAGGACCAGAAGGGACCACAAAAAGAGCATCCGTTTTCCTGAAAGGTGCAGTAGCCACCAGATAGTACTTCAGACACCTAACCACATCCAAAGAATGCAAAACTCTCTCCTTAGCATTGCTAGGATTAGGGCACAAAGAACGAAGAACAATATCCTGATTCAAATGAAAGGCAGACAAAACTTTAGGCAGAAAATCAGGTTTGAATCGAAACACCACCTTGTCCTGGTGCCTCTCATAGTAGGGGGGCTGAATGGACAGCGCCGCCAACTCAAACACACGCCTGACAGAAGTGATAGCCACCAGAAACACAACCTTGAGCGTAAGAATGGCCAGGGCAGCATCCTGCACAGGTTCAAAGAGAGCACCCTGCAAGGCTGATAGAACCAAGTTCAGATCCCAAACAGGCACCATAGGCTTACTTGGGGGACACACATGAGTGACCCCCTGGAAAAAAGTCCTGATCAGAGGGTGCTGAGCAAAGGACTCCTGGAAGAAAATAGCCAGGGCAGAAACCTGACCCTTCAGAGTACTGAGTTGGAGCCCCATCTCCAACCCATGCTGCAGGAACTCCAGAATCCTGGGAATAGAGAACACATGACAGGGAAGAGACTTAGACTCACACCAGTCAATGTAGGCACGCCAAACAATGTAATAAATGGAAGAAGAAGACTTCTTCCTAGCTTTAATCAAAGTATCCACAAGTGAGGAAGACAGCCCCTTCTCCATCAAGATGGAAGTTTCAGCAGCCAGGCCGTCAAAGCCAGAGTTTGTAAATTGGGATGGCATAGTGAGCCCTGAGTGAGCAGATCTGGCACCATGGGCAGAGCGTACTGATCTACTGCCAGCTGCACCACGTCTGCAAACCACACTCTTCTTGGCCACCAGAATTGCTGGCACCCCCTCCAGAGCAATCTTGTGCAGAACCCTGCCCAGCATGGGGAATGGAGGGAAGACCTACAGAAACTGAAAGTCCTGCCATGACATTGCTAGAGCATCCGTGGTCAAAGCCAGAGGATCTTGGGACAGGGAGACAAAGGCCGGGAGCTTGTTATTGTGACGGGACACAAACAGATCCACATCTGGTTCGCCCCAATGGCGACACAGAGATTGGAACACCCTGCTGCATAGGGACCATTCTCCCTGGCGAGAGGTTCCCCTGCTCAGAGAGTCTGCTAGGAGATTTTCCACCCCCCGGGATGTACACAGCTGATATGCAGGGAACATTGGTCTCTGCCCAGGTCAGGATCAGAGACACTTCCTGGAGGGCCCCCTTACTCCGGGTCCCTCCCTGATGATTGATGTAGGCAACTGCCCTCTGGTTGTCCAAGCGCACCTGAACAGGCAGGCCCCGAAGGTGAGTAGTCAACTGAGCCAGAACTAACCTGATCGCCCGCAGCTCCAAGACGTTGATAGGTGCTTGAGCCTCCTGAGGACCCCACCTCCCCTGGAACTGCAGGGACTTCCAGAAACCCCCCCAACCTGACAGACTGGCATCTGTGGTGACCGTCTCCCAGGAAGGGGTCAGAAAGGATCTGCCCCCCAACAGGTTCCTTGAGTCCATCCACCACGAAAGGGACCTCCTGACCAGGGGGGAAAGCACGCAGACCCTGTCCAGGGACGCTGGATCCTTGTCCCATACAGACAATAGGTGAAGTTGCAGAGGCCTCAAGTGGAACTGAGCATAAGGGACCGCCTCGAAGCACGCCACCATCAGACCCACCAGCTGCATTCCCTGCCTGATGGAGGGATGGGGACAAGCTAGGAGGGACTGAGCCTGTGCAATCAGACTGTCCACCTTCTGCTGAGGAAGGAAAATCCTTGCCTGAACTGTATCCAGATTCATTCCTAGGAATAGAGTCACCAAGGAGGGGACAGCGAAGATTTGGGGTGGTTGATCACCCATTCAAATGACTCCAGTGTGGACATCACCAGCTGAGTATCCAACTCTGCCTGATGTAGAGACTGGGAAGTGATGAGGATGTCGTCCAGATAGGGAAGCACGCGGACACCCTGATACCTGAGCAGAGACATCACGCCAGCCAGCACCTTGGTGAACAGCTGAGGTAAGACCAAAGGGCAATGCCACAAACTGGTAGAGTTGATCCATCAGAGCGAACCTGAGGAACCTTTGATGACCTGGAAATACAGGAATATGAAGGTAAGCATCTTTGATGTCCACGAAAGTCATGAAATCCCCTGGGCGCAGGGAACTGATGGCAGAGCGCAGAGTTTCCATGTGAAAGCGTCTGCTTTGTTGAGAATCTTCAAGTCCAGAATGGGCCTGAGTGACCCATCTTTTTTGGGTACTGTGAATAGGTTGGAATAGAAGCCCCTGCCCTTTTCTCTTAAAGGGACCTTGCAGATGACTCCCTGCTCCAGGAGGCCTTGCACTGCCTGCACTAGCTCCTGAGCTGACACAGGGTCCTGAGGAATCCGGGATCTGATGAATCTTGGGGGCGGCCAGGCAGCAAACTCTTTCTTGTAACCGGAGGACACTACCTCCTGAATCCACCGGTCTGAGACATGAAGCCTCCAGACGTGAGCAAAGTGCTGAAGCCGTCCCTCCACCTGGATGGGTGAGGGCGCCCCATGCCTGAGGGGGCTTGGGAGAGGACTTAATCTTGCTCCAGGAGGAGCCAGGATGTCCACGTCCTCTGCCCCTACCCCAGAAATCTCCCCGGGTCCCAGTAAAGGAAACCCCCCCTCCCTTGTCTAGCACCACGGTAGGGGGAGGAAAAGGAGCCCTGACCCTGAAAGGGCCGAGACTGCCGCCTGCGCTGGGGTAACCTGCCTCCCTTAGCAAAATGTCCAGGCGGTCCCCAAACAGGCATAGTCCTTTGAAGGGAAAACCAGTGAGGGCCTTCTTGGCAGCGTTGTCAGCAGCCCACTGGCGTAGCCAAATCAAGCGGCGTATAGCCACCACAGGGGCAGATGTCCTGGCACACATTCTAATGGTGTCATCCAAGATAGAGAGGACAAAATTTACAAAAACATCACAACTTGAGAGTGCATTAAACACCTCACAAGGCAAATCATCAGGGGCACCATCAAGAATACTTCTGATGCACAGACCGGGTGCAGCGCAGTCCCCACACATGCAAAGTCATGGGACGCCAGCTGGTCAATGCGCCAGTCCTCAGCATCCCGCAGGGAAGTAGAGTCAGGGGAGTGCATGACAGAGGTGTTAGATAACCCTAGAACCGGGGCATCCACTTCGGGAGGGGATGACCAACACTTTACCACATCAGCAGGAAAGGGATACTTCCTATCCCAACTCTTAGGTACGCTGGGAAGTCTACTGGAATGCTCCCATTCCTTAAGCACAAGGTTATTGAAATGTGCTTGCTCAGGAAATTCCAAGCATGACTTAGCGGTATGGAACAGTTCCCCCCTTTGCCTGGGAGCCGCAACAGGGGGAGAAATGGACAGAACCTCAAAAATCTGGGCCAACAATCTGTCAGTATCATCCTGGGCCCAGGGGTCAGAGCCAGAATCTTCATGACCCCTGGGCCTCTCATCAGATGACCCTGAGTCGAAGAATAGCTCCCCTTCGTCCGAGGGGGTATAGCCACAAAGATGCCAAAACTCCTCAGTTTCCATAGGGAAAAGAGTGGCATCAGGCGTTAAGTGCCGCTTTTTAGCAGGGGCCTTACACGCCAAGGTATTAGCAATTAACTTCTCAACACTAGCCAGTCTAGCAGACACATCAGGCTGAGAATCCCCACTTGTATGCAACTCAGTAGGAGTGAGATTTAAGCTTGGGGGGGAATCCTTTCGCATTCCCAGAGGGGGCCTTGGCTCCCTCCTCTCCAGGGGTCGCAGAGATTCTTGGGGCCGTGGCAGAACCCGTGGTCGTCCTGGTCTCTCCTGGAATCCTAAGTCCAAACCCTCGCCCAAGCCCCCTCAGGCATGAAGGGGCGCCCTCACCCATCCGGGTGGGGGGACGGCTTCGGCTCTTAGATCACATCTGGAGGCTTCACATCTCAGACCGGTGGATTCAGGAGGTAGTGTCCTCCGGTTACAAGATTCATCAGATCCCAGAAGTCTTTAAACCCCCTGTCCGCTCAGGGATTGGTTCTGGCGGTTCATTGCCTGTTAGAGTCCGGAGTCATTTGGTGCCTCATCAAGAAAGAGGTCGGGTACTGTTCCAATTTTTTCACGGTCCCCAAAAAGGACGGCTCTCTGAGGCCCATTCGGGATCTGAAGGGCCTCAGCAAATTTGTCAGATTCAAGCATTTTCGCATGGAGACGCTGCGCTCTGCTGTCAGTACCCTTCGCCCGGGCAACTTCATGACCACTGTGGACATCAAGGATGCTTATCTTCATGTGCCTATCTTTCCAGGTCATCAGAGATTTCTAAGGTTCGAGCTGCAGGGCCAGCATTACCAGTTTGTGGCTCTACCCTTCGGTATCACCTCGGCACCTTGGGTGTTCACCAAGGTGCTGGCGGGAGTGATGGCTCTGCTAAGGAACCAGGGCATCCACATCATTCCTTACCTGGACGACATCCAGGCCGAGTCTTTTCCTCAGGCCAAGCGGGACACTCAAATGGTGACATCCACTCTGGAGTCTTTCGGCTGGGTGATCAACTATCCCAAGTCTTCTGTGTCCCCGTCATTGGTGAGGACCTTTCTGGGCATGACGCTGGATACCTCTCACGTCAAGGTGTTCCTTCCTCAGCAGAAGGTGGAAGGTCTTCAGCTGCAGGCTCGGCCTCTGCTGTCGGGTCCTCTTCCCTCCATCCATCAGGGGAGCCAGTTGGTGGGCCTGATGGTGTCCTGCTTCGAGGCAGTCCCCTTTGCTCAGTTTCACATGAGACCTCTTCAGTTGCACCTCTTGTCAGTTTGGGATCGAGACCCTGTGTCCCTGGATCAGGAATTTGTTCTGTCTCCCCTGGCCAGACCGCCTCTCGTGGTGGCTGGACTCAAGGAACCTTCTGGGGGGCAGGTCCCTCCTGCCCCGTGCTGGGAAACGGTCACCACGGATGCCAGTCTGACCGGCTGGGGAGGCTTCTGGAAGTCCCTGAGTTTCTAGGGTCAGTGGGGCCCACAAGAGGCCCATGCTTCCATCAATGTTCTGGAACTGAGGGCGATCAGGTTGGTCCTTTCTCGCCTATCCACTCACCTCCGGGGTCGGGCTGTTCATATTCGCTCAAACAACCAGACGGCGGTTGCCTACATCAACCATCAGGGAGGGACTCGGAGCAAGCGAGCCATCAAGGAAGTGTCCCTGAGTCTTGGGGCGGAACAGCATGTTCCCTGCATCTCGGCGGTCTACATCCCAGGGGTGGAGAACCAGGTGGCAGACTCCCTGAGCAGGGGAACGTCTCATCTGGGAGAGTGGTCTCTCAACAACCAGGTGTTTCTCTCCCTGTGTCACCGCTGGGGTCAGCCGGACGTGGACCTGTTTGCGTCCTGTCACAATCACAAACTTCCCAGATTTGTCTCTCTGTCTCTGTGTTCCCTCCGTTTCCTCTCCTGGGCAGGGTCATGCGCAAGATAGCCCAGGAGCGGGTACCAGCCATACTAGTGGCCCCTTGTTGGCCAAGAAGAGTTTGGTTTGCAGACGTCGTGCAGTTGACAGTAGACCGGCATGTCTTGCCCAAGGATCCAGATCTTCTCACCCAGGGACAGCTACGCCATCCCAATTTACAAACTCTGGCTTTAACGGCTTGGCTGCTGAAACCTCCATATTGATGGATAAGGGGTTTCCTGTTTCTGTTGTTACCATGATTCGGGCTAGGAAGAAGTCCTCGGCCTTTATTTATTACAGGGTCTGGCATGCTTACATTGCCTGGTGTGAGTCCAAGTCTCTTCCCTGTCGCGTGTTTTCTATTCCCAGGATTCTGGAATTCTTACAACATGGTTTGGATCTAGGCCTTCAACTTAGTAACCTAAAAGGCCATGTTTCAGCTCTGGCAATTTTTTTCCAAAGATCTTTTGCCGATCACCGGTTGGTTAAAACCTTTTTCCAGGGTGTTTCTCATGTGCATCCACCCTGTAAGCCTTTGCTACCATTCTGGGATTTGAATCTGGTATTGTCTGCCCTGCAAGGGCCTCCCTTTGAGCCTGTCCGTGATGCTACCTCGTCTATTCTGACCCTTAAGGTAGCCTTTTTGGTGGCTATCACTTCTGTAAGGCGAGTTTCTGAACTAGCGGCACTTTCTATCAAACCTCCTTATTTTGAGATATATCAGGATAAGGTGGAGTTCCGGCTCAAGGCGGACTTCCTGCCAAAGGTTGTGTCTGCCTTTCATCTTAATCAGGACATTGTCTTGCCTTCATTGTGTCCTAATCCTGCTAATTCCAAGGAGCGGACTCTGCATTCCCTAGATGTGGTCAGGGCTCTGAAGTTTTATTTGGTCACCACTGAGCCTTTCAGGAAGTCTGATGCTCTTTTTGTTCTCACTTCTGGACCTAGAAAGGGTTTGCCTCCGACTAAATCCACTATCTGCAAGTGGATCCGTCAGGTGGTGGTTCAAGCCTATTCTGCTAAGGGAAAGGAACTTCACTTTAGGTTACTGCTCATTCCACTCGTGCTATTGGTGCCTCTTGGGTCTTTCAGCACCAGGCTTCTGTTGAACAAGTTTGCAAGGCCGCTACTTGGTCTTCTGTTCATACTTTTTCAACGTTTTACAAGGTTGATGTTAAGGCCTCAGCGGATGCTGCTTTTGGCCGCAAGGTGCTTCAGGCGGTAGTGACTTGAACTAATGGCGGTTATTCTTTGGGGATCCCACCCGACTCTGGACACTGCTTTTTGATGTCCCTACTGTTATGAATACCGAAGCGGGCCATGCCATGCAATAAAGAAAAAAGCAATTCTGTGAGTACTCACCTGTAGAATTGTTTTTGTTCTTGTATGGCACGGCCTGCTTCACCCCACCCTTGTTATTGTTGTTCGTGGTTGCCTCTTTATGGTGATTGTTCCAAGTCAATTGGGGTCTTTAACCTTTTTCACATTTTTTACTTATTCTCTCCCGGCTTCTTGTCTCACTGCTTGTGTATGCTGGGGAACTCTATGGTTAAGCCCGTATTTATAGGGAGCCGGTACAAGCCACAGCTTTTCTGCAGTACCACCGCGCCACCTTGTGGCGGAATAACCCAACTGTTATGAATACTGAAGCGGGCCGTGCCATGCAAGAACAAAAACAATTCTACAGGTGAGTACTCACAGAATTGCTTTATTACACCACATTTTTCTGCTTCATAAGACACACCACAGTTTAAGTAATAGCATGAAATGCCAAGCAGCTGCTTGTAAGGCCACCAGGATATTATCGTGCAGGTGCGTGCCCATCTGGATGGAAAGGGGGCAGAGGAGAGCCACCAAACTGATGATGAAATTTAGCCAACACATCAGATACACGTAGGGTATAAGCCACACCCACAAAAGGTTGGACCTTGTAACTCCGCCCTCAGATCAGATACACTTATGAAGCAGAAACACGTGGTAACTGTAATAAGACGCACCACAGGTTAAATAACAGCATGAAATGCCAAGCAGCTGCTTGTAAGGCCACCAGGATATTAGTGTGCACCTGGATGGAAAGGGGGCAGAGGAGAGCCACCAAACTGATGCTCTTCTTGTGGTCCCTTCTGGTCCTAGGAAGGGTCTGGCTCCTGCTAAATCTACTATTATCCTGAGACGCCTCCATATGGTGATTATAGTGGCACAATAGGCTGATAGGGATTCACGCTATAAAAGCAACCCAGGATGCCCCAATAGCCCGCTAGGGAAGTGGGAGTAGTTTACACACTAGGCCTCACAAGTTAACTAACTAGAGGGAGTAGGGCCGGGAGAAACCAATAGAGTTCGACCCGTCTGAAAGACTTAAGCGAAGAGCACCCCGTAAGTGACGTGTATAATGACAAATAAATAAAGCCGCCCGCGAGGGCTCTCACGGACCACGGTAGGTAGATGCCAGCCACGCCGAATCCAGAGACAAAATGGCGCCGTGTATACCTCGAGGGGCGGGCCGCGGAGACAGTGACAGGGAACGCGCCATCCACGGGCCCGTCCGGCGGCGGCATATTCAAAACGCAACCAAGTCAGCGCGAAGACTGACACCAACCAGAAAAAGCATAATACAGTGAAGCACCAAGGCATGTACACCCCCCCCCCCCCCCCCGAGAGCTACAAGGGAGAGCGAGGGAGGGCAGCGGCCACTTAACATAGGGCCCACCGATAGACAGGGGCAATAGGGCGGGAGGGGCATCCCATAGAGGCTCACCATATGCCTATACTGCCTACCCTTTGGTGGTGGATTGCGATGGAGCAGTGCTCCTAAGCACCTGACAGCAGTGCTGTCTACCATCACCCGGACGAGCGCAGCCAAGGCTAGGAGGCACATTAAACATGGAATGGGTGGGAATAGTCCTACAGGGTCGCAGGCAAATAGCCCTGCTCACCTGTGAGAAGAGAGAGCCATCTTCTTGTCCTTCGCAGTCCAGAATGCAGAGAAATTCTGTGGATTTGTGGGAGGTCCCGGGTATTTGAGGGGCCGGGAGGAGCCAATTTTGCGGTCTCTGCAGTCCAGCGCCATCTGGCGGAGTAATACCCAAGTGTAATGATTCTTATCTGCAGTAGGACATACTGTATACTAAGAATAAACCCTACAAGGAACCCTGTAGTAGATAAAGGACGAGGACTTCTTCCTAGCCCGAATCATAGTATCAACAACAGAGGCCGGTAACCCCTTATCCATCAAGATGGAGGTTTCAGCAGCTAAGCCGTTAAAGCCAGCGTTTGTAAATTGGGATGGCGCAGCTGTCCCTGAGTGAGAAGATCTGGATCCTTGGGCAAGACGTACTGGTCTACTGCCAACTGTACGACGTCTGCGAACCACACCCTCCTTGGCCAACAGGGGGCCACCAGGATGGCTGGTACCCCCTCCTGGGCAATCTTGCGCAGCACCCTGCCTAGCAGAGGAAAAGGAGGGAACACATAGAGGAGCCGAAACTCCATCCAAGGCATTGCTAGTGCATCCGTGGTGAAGGCCAGAGGATCCTGCGACAGGGAGACAAATCTGGGAAGCTTGTGATTGTGGCGGGATGCAAACAGGTCCACATCCGGCTGACCCCAGCGGAGACACAGGGAGTGGAATACCTCATTGCTGAGGGACCATTCCCCCAGCTGAGACATCTCCATGCTCAGGGTCCTCCTGGTTCTCCACCCCCGGAATGTAGACCGCCGAGATGCAAGGGACATTCTCTTCCGCCCAAGACAGTATCAGGGACACTTCCTTGAGGGCTCGCTTGCTCCGAGTCCCTCCCTGATGATTGATGTAGGCAACCGCCGTCTGGTTGTCCGAGCGGATCTGAACAGCCCGACCCTGAAGGTGCGTGGTCAGCTGAGAAAGAACCAACCTGATTGCCCTCAGTTCCAGGACACTGATGGGAGCATGGGCCTCACCGACCCTGGAACTTCAGAGACTTCCAAAAGCCCCCCCAACCGGTCAGACTGGCATCTGTGGTGACAGTCTCCCAGCACAGAGGCAGAAAGGTCCTGCACACTAGAAGGTTCCTTGTCTGGCCAGGGGGGACAGAGCAAATTCCTGATCCAGGGACACAGGTGCAACTGAAGAGATCTCATGTGAAACTGAGCAAAGGGGACCGCCTTGAAGCAGGACACCATCAGGCCCACTAACTGCATCCCTTACCGGATGGAGGGAAGAGGACACAAGAGTAGAGCCAGTGCCTGCTTCTGAAGCCCCTCCACTTTCTGCTGAGGCAGGAATACCTTGACCTGATACGTATCCAGAGTCATGCCCAGAAAGGACCTCGCCAAAGACGGAGACAGTGAAGACTTGGGATAGTTGATCACCCAGCCGAAGCACTCTAGAGTGGAAGTCACCACCTGAGTATCCTTCTCGGCTTGATGAAGAGACTGAGCCGCAATGAGAATGTCGTCCAGGTAAGGGAGGATGCGAATGCCCTGATTCCACAGCAAAGCCATCACTCCCGCCAGCACCTTGGTGAACACCCGAGGCGCTGAGTTGATACCGAACGGTAAAGCCACAAACTGGTAATGCTGATCCTCTAGAGCAGGGGTCCTCAAACTACGGCCTGCGGGCCACATGCGGCCCGCGGAGGGCATTTACCCGGCCCGCCGGCAGTGCGCAGCCGCGCACCCCCAGCTACCCCCGGCGCAGCTCTGCCCGGCGTCCGCGCACGTCGCACAGCTACCGGGGCCCGCGGCCGGGAGGGAAGGCAGCGGGCGGGGCCGGAGACCGTGAGGGAAGGCAGCGGCGGCCGGGAGGGAAGGCAGGGGGCAGAACTGGCGGCCAGGAGGGATGGCAGTGGGCGGGGTCGGAGACCCTGAAGGAAGGCAGCAGGAGGGAAGGCAGGGGGCAGAGCCGGCGGCCAGGAGGGATGACAGTGGGCGGGGTCGGAGACCCTGGAGTAAGGCAGCAGGTGGGAAGGCAGGGGGCGGAGCCGGGGGCCGGGAAGAAAGGCGCGCAGACGGCATGTGCAATATGGCATTCGTAAAGACAGCAGGTGGGTGATTAATGGAGGAGCGGCGGCCGGCTCAGCTGTCTGCTTCGATCGCAGGAGGCTGAGCGGCAGTAGCAGCAGTCTGAGCAGCAGCAGTGGCAGTAGTCTGAGCAGCAGCAGCAGTCTGAGTAGCAGCAGTAGCAGCAGTCTGAGCAGCAGTCTGAGCAGCAGCAGTAGCAGCAGTCTGAGCAGCAGCAGTAGCAGCAGTCTGAGGTGCAGTGGCAGCAGTCTGAGCAGCAGCAGTCTTAGCAGCAGTGGCAGCAGTCTGAGCAGCAGCAGTCTTAGCAGCAGTGGCAGCAGTCTGAGCAGCAGCAGTCTTAGCAGCAGTGGCAGCAGTTTGAGCAGTGGCAGCAGTCTGAGCAGCAGCAGTAGCAGCAATCTGAGGTGCAGTGGCAGTAGTCTGAGCAGCAGCAGTTTGAGCAGCAGCAGCAGTGGCAGCAGTTTGAGCAGCAGCAGCAGTCTGAGCAGCAGCAGTAGCAGCAATCTGAGGTGCAGTGGCAGTAGTCTGAGCAGCAGCAGTCTGAGGTGCAGCAGCAGCAGTCTGAGCAGCAGTGGCAGCAGTTTGAGTAGCAGCAGTCTGAGCAGCAGTGGCAGCAGTTTGAGCAGCAGCAGTTTGAGTAGCAGCAGTCTGAGGTGCAGTGGCAGTAGTCTGAGCAGCAGAGAAAATAGTATGGCACATGGTGTATGAGGGGGGGGGAGAGAATATTATGGCAAATGGGGCATGAGAGGGGGGAATATAATGGCACATACTGTATGGCTGGAGGCTGTATGCCTGTGGGGGAACATACTGCCAGCCTAATGTGGGGGGAACTATACTGCCAACATAATAATAAAGATATATGCAGTGTGCATAGGTATTTGTTCATAGTTTTTTTTTTTTTTTACTATAGTCCGGCCCTTCAACGGTCTGAGGGACCGTGAACTGGCCCCGTTTAAAAAGTTTGAGGACCCCTGCTCTAGAGCGAACCTCAGAAATTTCTGATGACCTGGAAAGATTGGCACGTGAAGATAGGCATCCTTGATGTCCACGGTGGTTATGAAGTCGCCCGGCCGAAGGGTACTGACAGCCGAGCGTAACGTCTCCATGCGAAAGTGCTTGAACCTGACAAACTTGTTGAGACCCTTCAAGTCCAGGATGGCCCTCAAGGACCCGTCTTTTTTGGGGACCGTGAAAAGATTGGAGTAGAACCCTTGACCCCGTTCCTGGGAAGGCACCAGGCAAATGACTCCTGACTCCAACAGACGTTGAACCGCAAGGCGGAAACCCTGAGCTGACAGAGGGTTTTGAGACATCCGGGATCTGAGGAATCTTGGTTGCGGCCAGGCTGCAAACTCTATCTTGTAACCAGAGGACACCACCTCCTGAATCCACCGGTCTGAGACGCGGAGCCTCCAGACGTGAGCAAAGAGCTGAAGCCGTTCCTCCACCCGGATGGGTGAGGGCAGCTCCTCATGCCTGAGGGGGCTTGGAACCCCATGAGAGACCGGGACGGCCACGGGATCTGCCACGGGCCCCAAGAATCTCTGCGGCAACCCGAGAAGAGGGAGCCACGACCTCCTCAGGAAGCACGAAAGGAGGGGAGGGAAGCGGAGGGTCCCCGCAAAGGCCGAGGCACCTACGCTGAGGCAGCCTACCATCCTTGGCTAGAACATCCAGACGCTCACCAAAGAGCTGCAGCCCCGCAAAGGGGAGCCCAGTGAGAGCCTTCTCAGCAGCAGCGTCAGCTGCCCACTGATGCAAACAGAGCGGCGCATAGCCACCAAAAGGGCAGAGGCCCTACCACTCAGCCGTACCACATCATCCATGGCAGTAAGGACAAAGGCAACAAAATCAAAGCAAAGCAAGAGGGTTCTATAATCCTCCCCCCCCCCCACCACCACCACCAGCCACGGCGCCATCAAGGGGACGCTTGAGCCGTTTCTTAAGGGCAATAGCTGTAATGGCAGTGGCGCAGACCGGACGCAACACAGCCCCCACAAATGTAAAAGCATGGCAGGCCAGCTGATCCATGCGCCGGTCCTCGCTGTCCTGCAGTGTATAGTGTCAGGGGAAGGCATGACCGAGGTGTTGGACAGCCCTATAACAGGAGCGTCCACCTCAGGGGGACACGACCATCGCTTTACCAGGTCAGCAGGAAAGGGATACCTCTTATCCAACCCTTTGGGCACCACGGGCAATCTACTAGGACGTTCCACTCCTTGAGCACCATATTAGTGAAATGGCCCTGCTCAGGGAACTCCAGACGCTGTTTATCAGGACGAAAGAGCTCACCCTGCTTCCTCTTAGCCATCTCAGGGGGACAATGTGCAAGATTTCAAAAATGTGAGCCAACAGTCTATCAGTGTCATCAGGGAACCATGAGTCCTCCCCGGACTCAGACCCAGGGTCACTGTCGTAACCCTCCTGCTGGTCCCCAGAGGAGTCAGAGTCCTGGAAAAGCTCCCCCTCCTCTAGGCCACCAAAAGCATCAATTCCCTCATACTCTTCAGTAAAGAGGGAGGGCGTGGGAACCAGGTGCCGCTTCTTGCCAGAGTCCTTACGTGGAACAGGCCTGGCAAGTTGCCTTGCAATGCTGGCCACACGAAGTGCCAGATCAGATTGTGACCCCCTGCTAGTATCCCCCTCACTGGGGGCTAAATGCAGGCGAGGAGGGGTAGGTGATGCTGAAGGGGGTGCAGAACTGGGAAGAGAAGTGGGCAGCCCAGCCTGGCCCGCAATGATACCTTGGGAGCACGACACGCACACCGCGGCACTGTTACTCAAAGGGGATACCCCGCACATGGCACACAGCCGGGGTTGCCCCAAAGGACCCCCGAGCACGCTGTCCCAAGAAGCCTCCATATCGTGATTAACACAGGCGCAATAGGCCAGCACAGGGTAAGGGCTAATAAAAAGCCACCCGGGATACCCCCCCAAGGGATGCCCCCAGAAGCCAGTAAGGGGAAGATGAGGGGGGGGAAGGAGCAGAACCGGGAGAAACCACAACCCACAGTTGTCCCGCCTGAAAGACAAAAGCAACATGCACATAAGCATCCCGCAGCCCATGCCCCAAGGAAACAAAACCCCCAAAGGGGACTCATGGACCAAGGAGACCGAAGGAACACCAAGCCGCCAGACCACAGGAGGAAGAGACACAGGGAGAGATCACCGCCGCAGCCCAGGGAGGAAGAGGGGCCCAGACGCGCAGCAGAAACAAAATGGCGCCAGCACAAGAACCTTGAGGGCCGGGCCGCGGTGGGACGAGTGATACACGTCATCCCCCGGCCCCCTGAAGAGCGCGAAAACGGAGCTCACGTGACCGCGCCATCGCAACACAGCAAACGCCTCAAGTTATAGCGCCGCCCGCCGCGGAGCGGAGTACAAAGGGGCAACTGCAGCGAAAAACAAGTTAAAACACTTGCCGCTACCACCCGCCCCACCCCCGAACACACGCTGGGAAGAGGGGGGGGGAGGAGAGCGAACAGGCAGCGGCGAGAGCCAGGCCAGGGATGGGGGGGACCCCAGACACCGGAGAAACAAGGCACATAGTCCCCAAAACACTCACCCCCCTCAGAAGCTAGGACAGGAGCTCCACATCCCTAGCAGACTCACCATAAAGCCTATGGCCAGCTACCCTTTGTGGTACAGGGTCTGCGGCTTGGAGCAGCGCTCCCCGAGCACCTGATCCTAGTGCTCCTCTACCTTCACCCGATCTGTCAGCCGAGGCTGGGAGGCACAGAGGGTCCGGAAACAGGTGGAAACAGCCATGCAGGGCCGCAGGCTTGGTTGCCCCGCTCACCTGCGCAATATAAAGAGCCATCTTCTATCTTCGCAGTATCCCTGCAGAGAAAACACTGGAGAGGTCTATTGGTGATCCTGTTTTTATATGATACCGGGAGGAGCCACAACTCTTCTGCAGTACACTGCGCCACCTTGGTGGAATATCCCATACGTATCCCATCTCCACACACACATACTACATCATAACTTACAGGCTTCCATCCGCGCCGATCGCCACCTTAGCTTTGGTGGGTGGACCTGACCTATGTGTGGATGCGCACGGCCTGGGAACGGTTGTGTTCATTCACAGACATCGACCTGAAGTAGGCCACGCCCACCTGCTGTAAAGAAGACTGATCAGCGCAGATGGGAGTCTCTACGTTATGGCATTTTGTGTGTGATTCTGGCCATTGCGCATCATTCGCTTGTGAGGACGCACCGTTATCCAACAACATTGGGGTATTTGTGCGTCTTGTGGAATGAAAGGGACATTTATGTCCATGTTCAACCAAGGGGCGGGGCAAGTAATTTAGTGTTAGTTACTAATAACAGCTAATAGTAACTGTTACTGTTATTTTCCTCTAAATAAGCATCTAATCCATTATTGAAGCTGTCAGCGGTTGATGTTGTAACAACAAGATTCTGTTGATATTCCACAGATTTATAGTCCTTATGGTAAAGAATGATTGTCATCTCCTGAGACTGAATTTCTTTTTTTTTCCCAGACGAAGGGAGCGACCCCCCTGTCTTTAGAGAGGATTTTACCTATAGTGTTTCTCCGTCATTTAAAACTCCCATAATCCTCTTTAAACCATTTTGTGGGTGATGGGTGTGGCCTAATTACCAGTCAGAGCAGCTGTAGAGCCCGCCCCCCCCCGGCATCCCGCATGGTGCATGTGGCGGGACGGTCCCCATGTCAGCAAATCGGGACAGGGGGCCCTCAGAACGGGACTGTCTGACTGAAAGTGGGACCTCAGGTCAGTTTAGTAATTACCCAAAGAAAACCTAAATGTGATATACTCCCATAGGGCTCAAAGGACTCACCCGGTAGGGCTCAGGCTCTTCCAGGCAGCGCTGCTGCGGGGTGAGGCTGCCCAGAGACTTCTGGGTATAGGATCGGATCTCTCCAATGGATGGAAGAGGCCAAGTGTCCGGGACCTGAAAGTAACACAAAGACGGAGGATCATTTATAGCCACTCCCCACCCCCTTTATAGCCACTCCCCCACCCCCTTTATAGCCACTCCCCCACCCCCTTTATAGCCATTCCCAACCCCCTTTATAGCCACTCCCCCACCCCCTTTATAGCCACTCCCACCCCCCTTTATAGCCACGCCCCACCCTCTTTATAGCCATTCCCCCACCCCCTTTATAGCCATTCCCTACCCCCTTTATAGCCACTCCCCCACTCCCTTTATAGTCACTCCCAACCCCCTTTATAGCCACGCCCCACCCCCTTTATAGCCATTCCCAACCCCATTTATAGCCACTCCCCCACCCCCTTTATAGCAATTCCCAACCTCCTTTATAGCCACTCCCAACCACCTTTATAGCCACTCCCCAACCCCCTTTATAGCTACTCTCCCACCCCCTTAATAGCCACTTTCCCCACCGCCTTTATAGCCACTTCCCCACCCTATTTAAAACTATTCCCAACCCCCTTTATAGCCACCACCCCCCCAATCTGATCAATTAAAGTGGACCAAAACCCACGGCGATCGGCCCGGAAATCTATAAGATTCCCGGGCAAATCGATTGCCTCGCCCCCCCCCCCGAGGCATCCAAAATCGGGATACCCCCTGTGGAAAACCCCCCAGGTCGCCCCATAGACTTACCTTGCTTCCCGGTCCAACTGCGCATGCGCGAGCTGCTTCCCCGCTATGCTCTAGCAGGGCCCGTCCCAGGCATTTGTGATTGGCCGGCGCGGGCACGCTGCCTGTTACAGGGAAGCCGGGGATGCAGCTGCCATCGCTCTTGGAGCCACTCACCTTAGACAATGTACCCTCAGCGGCTCAAAGCGCTGACTGGACGAGCGGCCGCGCATGTGCCATAGGACTGGGAAGAGGTGAGTTAACTTCGCCGATCTGGGGGGGTTTACGCAGTGGGGCATCCCCAATCAGGCTGTTCTGGGGGAAAAGGACCAATACACAGGCTAGTCAAAACTTTAATGAACCCTAATGCCAGCAGGGGGCGGGGCTCTGCATGTCAGCTGTAGACTTGAGTGACAGGCCTGTACAGTCACACGGCTGCATCGATTGGACGACTGATTGTTTTGTATGTTATTGCCCAAATTTGGAATAGCACGGGGGGGGGTGATTCTGGACTGTTACAAAATACTTGGACCACCCCACAGTCTCCTCAGCCACCCCGTGGTCTCCTCACCCGCCCGTTCTTGAAGCAGACGCGGTGCAGCAGCTCGGCTCTCTTCGGGGTCACCATCTGCGTGTGCGAGTTTTTCCCCAGCTCGTAGATCTTCACCTCCTTCCCGAGTTCCGGAGGCGGCTCCTCCTCCAAAGCCATGAGGTCCAATAACGGCTGGTCTGATGGGAAGGGGCAAGATGGAGACATTATTACTAAGAACAAGAACAACAGGAAGAACAAGAACAACAGGAAGAACAAGAACAACAGGAAGAACAAGAACAACAGGAGGAACAAGAACAGGAAGAACAAGAACAACAGGAAGAACAAGAACAGGAACAACAGGAAGAACAACAGGAAAAACAAGAACAACAGGAAGAACAAGAACAACAGGAAGAACAGGAAGAACAGTAAGAACAAGAACAGGAACAACAGGAAGAACAAGAACAACAGGTAAAACAGGAAGAACAAGAACAGGAACAACAGGAAGAACAAGAACAGGAACAACAGGAAGAACAAGAACAGGAAAAACAGAAAAAAGAACACATTTATTTATATAGCAGCAACCTATTCCGCAGTGCTTTCCAATCAGAGGCTTCATGTACAGACAGTAACTGTACACGAATACAAAGGAATGAATTAGAATGACAAAGCCCTGAGACAAATATGGGGGACAAGAAACTGCTGCTGCACAAGGAGGCTGCATGAAGAAGACCGGTCCCCAAAAAATTCCAAACTCATCCCCCATATTTACATCCCCCTCCCCCAGGTGTGTAGCCCTATAAGCAGAAGTTTTTAGTCTACATAGGCCCCGTAACCTGTTCTCTCATATTTAACCCTTTAAAGTGGACCAAAACTCAGGATTTTGACTATTCTGGGTTTTGGTCCTTGTCCCCTGTGTGAAACCCCCCCGGGTCACCCGATCTCAGCCTTCCTCGGTCCTACGAGCAGTCTCTCGTCCAATCAGTGCACTCGGATCCGCTCCCGCCACTTCGTCCAAGAGCTCATCTAAGGTGAGCAGATCCGAGCACACTGACGCCTGCATCCCCCGCTACCCTTTAACAAGGAGCGTGCCCATACTGGCCATTCACAAATGCCTGGCGTGGGCACGTGCCCTGCTAAGGGGATAGCAGGGTTGTGGCCGCTGCTTGTGCATGCGTCATTGGACCGGGAAGAGTTTTCTGGGTTTTAACATGAAATGTCTTGTTTGGCCATGATTTAGTGCATTCTCTATTTTTGGGTGAAATATGTGCAAAAAAATACATTTTTTACAATTTGTGTTTTTTCTTTATGAAAATGTAAGTTTTCCAATATATTCTTATTGCGTGTAAAATCCCAATTTCTCCCAGTTACAGCGGTGCCACATATGTATAGGTAGACACCCTCTCCTGCCCAGGAGACTCCCCCAAACTGAAACAGCGCTTTAGGAGATTCTCCGATAAAATCCAACTGTGCTAAGCGCTATGCGCACCTTGCAGCTTTCTAGGTGTACCAGGCTTGTTGATGTGGGCAGTTTTCTGGAAGTAATTTCTTGATTAATTCTTTGGTTGCACAGGGTTTCCCTAAAAAAAAAAAAAAAACAGCCACAATTCCCCCCCCCCAAAAAAAACAATATGCAAACAAGAATAAAAGTGAACAAATATCTGAAAAAGCAACATCCCCCAAACAGAGCAATACCCAACATCATGCATAGCTACTGTCAAGGGAAGAGTTGCCAAACACCCCAAAGTATGTGCGTAACGGTAATTTTACTTGAATATTTCAGCTCTGCAGACAAAGTGCGCACCTTGCGCTTTTTCTACCAAAACAACCCTTTATATTTGTAATATCCCCACAAACTATATATTCACAGTTATACTTGTTAAGCTTTCTAGGCGTACCCAGCTTTTTGTAGTGGCCTCATCTTTCTGGAACTAATCCCTTGAAGAATCCTTTGGTATGCAGAGCTTGTGGAACCGGGCACAGAGGCAGCTTTGGTGGCCTCCTGCATTGCAGGCTACAAGCCCACATAGCCTTTGTGGTCCCCCCCCCCCGAGCATTGGGGTGGAAGGTAATGGGGGGCTGGGGGTTAATGGCAAGTCACCTGCTACGGAGGTGACTTACCAGACCTGAACTGGTATAGAGGTCTCATGGATCCCTTGCCAGATCACAAAGGGTTAAATGTAAAAAAAAAAAGACAGCAGTCACGTGGCCCATGGTTGCGTTCTCAGTGCTGGCCGCCCACATACATGCTAACGGCCAATCATGGGACTCATTTCCTGGTGCTGGCTCCAGGTGACGTTAAAGTGGACCAACACCCAGGGGGGATCGGCCCGGGAATCTATAAGATTCCCGGACCGATCAGATCCCTCCCCGCGGGGCATCCGAAATCGGGATGTCCCGCGGGGAGGAACCCCCCAGGAGGCCCACAATCCTTACCTTACCGGCGATCCAACGGCGCATGCGCGAGACGTTTTGTGAATGGCCGGCGCCATAGTAGAATGTAAATATCCACAATATGAATGGTTGTTTATGTCACAACATATCTTTACAGATGCAGGAGCATTGAAATTAATTGAGTCCCTGCAAGGCACTGATGAAGCTTAAAAAATAGCGAAACTAGTTTGCCATATGCCATACCGGATAAGGTTTTATCAATGTACATATCATTGAATTTGTGACAGTACTCATGATTTTTTACATTTATACTGAGGGACTTCATTTTAATGTGATGCTCATTATGTATGGATTGTCTCAATGTTTTTATGACACTATTTCTTATAAATAAAATGATTGCACTGCACCAATGAGAAATTATAGTTTTGTCTAGACGTGGTGATATATAATGAGCCCCAATAATCCTACCATGTTGGGGAGATGGTCTGCTATACCCCAACACTAATTTGATACAATTCTTGCATACACAAGATTTTTAGTCCATAGTTGTACTTGTTGGTGGGTCCGCTGTTGGTGGGACCATGGGTATATAATTCCCTCGATTTGTAGCAAGTTGTGATAAAGAATTTTTTGGGCGTAATGGACCTCTTACACAGACGCGTTTCGCATTTGCTTCTTCAGTGTGTGGGTCCGAGGGTTCTGATCATAACAAATCATTGCAAGGTTTAAGTAAAAATAGAAACTTCTGATAGTAAAAATATATATAAATTGCATTGTTTGAATGCTTTTGGTTTACTTACTTGACTTGCATCTTTGGTTGCCTCAGCGCATGAGTTTTGGTTGCAGCGGTTCCTTCCAGTACCCGTATGAATGTGTATTCTGGGTGCAGGCTACACAGATCGCGCCTCAACAAAGATGGCCGCTACAGGCCGACAGACACAATAATAAACACGCCACAACAAACATGGCCGCTTTACTATGACCACGATGATTGACCTGTCAGGGAGCCAATAACTGGGCGGGGCCGCCCCGGAAGTGACGCGCCACGCGCGCGTCAGCTCCGGCGATCTCCTCCTATCAGGAGACACACAGGGAACGCGGTTTGTTACAAACCCGCCCACCCTGCATACAGCGGCCCCGCTCAGCCTGCAGCAATCCTCAGACGGACACACTGCACACCCGCAATCCCGCAATCCGAACCACGGACCCACGATACTATTAACCAGGGGAACGAAGCAAGCTTACCCCCCGCAAGGGAGGGTACCGGTCCTTGGACCCGGCAAATCAATCAAGAGGTAAGCAAACCTGTCCCTGCCTGACATTTTACCAGAGAACTTGTAAAGTATAGACCTACATGGGCACTCTCTATCCCCAACTCAGGCTACCACAAGACCCCGAAAATATCTGCCAGCACAAAAACACTGAAGGATTGTCCCTGAACCCGGGAGGACATAGATCTTGGATACAGTGGGAGAATCCCTCTATAAGAGGTAAGAGAAAGCAACCCCTACTTACTATATACATAACTGGAGAAGTACAGCCATAAGCTAAAGGCCCTTATAAGCAAACCCATTTATATTATAGCCAGCAAGAACCCAAACCATATTACAACAGATACCAATTAAAAGGCGCAATTATTAATCAAACATACCCTCATCCCTCTTCTCTTCTCACCCCCACACTTAACCGCTAGGTATATACCTACATATAAAAACAAACCCAGAATACACATTCATACGGGTACTGGAAGGAACCGCTGCAACCAAAACTCATGCGCTGAGGCAACCAAAGATGCAAGTCAAGTAAGTAAACCAAAAGCATTCAAACAATGCAAGTTATATATATTTTTACTATCAGAAGTTTCTATTTTTACTTAAACCTTGCAATGATTTGTTATGATCAGAACCCTCGGACCCACACACTGAAGAAGCAAATGCGAAACGCGTCTGTGTAAGAGGTCCATTACGCCCAAAAAATTCTTTATCACAACTTGCTACAAATCGAGGGAATTATATACCCATGGTCCCACCAACAGCGGACCCACCAACAAGTACAACTATGGACTAAAAATCTTGTGTATGCAAGAATTGCATGGACAGGGACATTAAGTGTACCAATTAAGTACTTGATGATGGCAACACATTGTAATCAAATTTGTTGATGTAAAATAAATGTATACACTGTGATACTTTGGAATACTGAAGCTCTCAGTGAGTGACTTAGAGGTTTTTTCCCCCTCTTTCTCACCCTTCCCCCACGGGGAGATCTGCCATACCTGCACCCATTCAACCAACACCATAGTGTACGGTTTGAAAGGGCGGGACAGAACACTCCCCAGGGGGGGAGAGTCTTAAGGAGGGCCCCCCCCCCTTTGAACTGTACTTTTGTGCCCACGAGGCCATACCTCTACACCACTGAGGCACTGAGCCCAATAAAGGCTACGCAATCAGAGGAACCAAACCCCCCCCAGTCCTCCTTCTCCCCCCTTTCCTCATAAACACATAGAAAGTGACTTTCTATGGGCCAAGGCCCAACAAGAAGGACGGACTGACAACATACAAAGACAGCAGGACATGACACAATTAGGCGGTACGAACTGGGATCAAATGATTCAGAATCTCTCTAGGACAACACAGGACAAAACCACAGGGAACCAAATTGAGACAACGATACCCAACAAATTCAACCGATTAGAACGCACCCTCCAGAAAAAAACTAAACTATTCTGGAATATAGATTTCTTTAAAAAATATATCGAAAATAACATAATACCTCTAGGCTTGAGAATAAAAATCTTTCCCCAAATTTTTAACTTGGACCCCACTTTTAAAACAGAATGGGAAAATAACCTCCAAAAATGTTCCATGACTATGCTAGAACTATTAATTTCCCAACAAGAGAAACAACTGAAAGACATAGAGAACGATTACATAGAGATCTGCACCGACTTGAACCAACATTCAGACTGGCCACAGTTTGAAACAAGAAACATCAACATCACTAGAGATATATCCAAATTGAATAGAGAGGTCTGGGAAAATAAGACAAGAAAGTTTGAGAGGGACTTACTAGCATACAAAGAAGGGAGGGCATACAGGTGGGGCGCAAGCCCACACACGCATAGGACACAACGGGGACAGTTCCACCAGCGGGGGGCAGCACACCGCAGGGGACAACATAGATTCGATCAAGACACTAGATGGGAACCCACTTCAGACACTAGACAACACCAGAACAGATACCCACAAGATAGGAGTAAACTACAGCCACCCCTTGATCAGCAAATTAGTGAAACCTCTTCTGAAGAGAGTTTTTTAGATCTGGACCTAAACCCCCCGACACAACAACAATATCCACGACCACACACAGCAAAGAAAACACCCGCAAACACCAGAAGTCAGGCAAGAACACAACCGAAATGACAACAACAAATCAGGTAGTGAACCTGGCTGAAATCCCTCTGACCATTAACCAACAGAAAGTATTGGAACTAGGTTTAAATTTCTGTCCCCAGACCAACCAGGATAAATTTGAATTGACCACAGATATACACCTCTTTGCGAGGAAGATTCTACTTAAATACCTCTACAAGGACAACGCAGAACCACCTCTGAACACAGTCCTCACAGAGGATGACCAAACAGCAGTAGAGACCCTCTATGAACTATTAGAGGAGCAAGGCACGGAACAACCTGACTCATCAGTACCCACACACCTAGAACCACCACAGACTCCCTACAGTAAACAGCCTGAGAAACTAGACTATAAAAAAACCTTCAAAAAACCATCAACCTTCTTTCCCCCCCTACATTTACAATCTAGCATCAAGACATTTATCAACCTAGTCACATACGACATAGAAAGACTATCCACTAAAGGACAAAGACCAGATAATATCACTCCTCAGCTGAAAAGAGCATTGCAAGAACTGGAGACCAACCCTGATATAGTAATAAAACCTGCAGACAAAGGGGGGAATACGGTGATTATGACGAGATCACAATATGAACGCATGTGTCACAGAATCCTTAACAATAAGGACTGGTACCAAAAAGTCCCTATGACGAAGCTACAGAAAGACCAAGAGGAGTATTACACACTCATTGATCAGGCACTTTCACATGACATAATTACCAAACAAACAGCCGATTTCTGGAGAATAGACAAACCAGTTACCCAGACATTCTATGCCCTCCCGAAAATTCACAAATCCAGAACAGATCCACCAGGCCGCCCTATAGTGTCCGGAATGGGATCACTCACAAGTACAGCAAGTAGATATATTGACAAACATCTCCAACCGTATGTACAAACATTACCTTCTTACATTAAGGACACACCACACCTTCTACAAACCCTGGATGGACTGACTCTACCGGGAGGCACGATTTTGGCAAGCTTTGACGTAGAAGCACTCTACTCAAGCATACCACACCAAGCAGGACTCAGAGCAGTAAAGAACTATCTAGACCAGTTAGACATAAATCAATACGACCATAGCTCCTTCCTCATCAAACTATTACAGTTCATACTTACACACAACACATTCTTATTTCAGAACCAACTATACCAACAAATACAAGGCACAGCCATGGGCACGACATGTGCCCCTACCTATGCCAACCTCTATCTGGGTTGGTGGGAACATACCCTCTGGCAAGATGCCAATGTACTCCCTTTTCTTGAGAAAGCCGTCACGTGGCTAAGATATATAGATGACATACTCATTCTATGGGAGGGGACAGAGCTTGAGTTGAAAGAATTCCACCAACTACTAAACCAGAATACACAAAACCTAAAACTCACACTGGACTTTAGTCCGAGAGAGATTACATTCCTGGACCTCAAAATTAACATAGACGACCAGGGAAACATAAACACTGACTTCTATAGAAAACCAACAGCAGCTAATAATATATTAAGAGCAACCAGTTCCCACCCCAATCCCCTGAAACATAGTATCCCCTACGGGGAATTTTTGAGAGCCAAACGCAACTGTTCAACACAAGAAGCCTTCCAAGCAGCGGCAGATGGCATTAGGGACAGACTTCTGCTAAGAGGATATAGTAAAAAAATACTCAAAAGGGCCTACCACAAAGCCAAGGCACGGAGCAGACAGAGTCTACTGTTCCCAGATAGAAAGACAAATACCTCACCCCCCCCAACACTACCAATCATACTCACATACACCAAACAACACAACGACATAAGAAATATACTTCAGAAACACTGGCACGTACTAACACATGATCCAAACCTGGAGACCCTGATCCCGGGAAGACCACAATTAGTGTTCAGACGGGCAAAATCCATAAAGGATACTCTTGTGAAGAGTCACTACTCCGACCCATCTGAAAGGAAATGTTGTAGGACACTGGGGCTTTACAACTGTGGAGGATGTAGCACTTGCCAGTTTATCAAACAAGGCACGACCTTTACATTACCAAACAGTAGAACGCATACAATAAAACATTTTGTTAATTGTAATTCCCCTCACATTATTTATCTCCTGACATGTCCTTGTTGGAGATTTTATGTGGGGAAGACCAATCGAAAGCTCAGAATAAGGATCTTGGAACATCTGAGAGACATCCGCAACAAAAATATGGCCACACCCATAGGAAGACATTTCGCAGAGGAACATCAAGCAAACCCAAAAGGAATCTCTTTCCAGGCACTAGACAGGCTACACACACAAAAAAGAGGGGGAGATATCCAAAGAATAACACTACAGCGGGAAACTAAATGGATTGTGACACTAAAAGCAACATACCCACCGGGACTTAACGAAACATGCAGCTTCTCTCCCTTTCTCAAATAAAGCAAACACCGGACCTATACAGTAGAGAACGTAGAATGCCCTGTAGTCGATTTAAGTATCCACAAGGATACCAGCACACAATAACCATTTCTATCACAGCACTGTGATAAACTACAACCGCAAAACATACAATTGTCCTGCTTATCTCGTGATTACACACGAACAAGAAATGGCACTGTACTAATGTGCACTAAGTGAAATATTGCCCATTACACTGTAATGATTTTCCGTATACTTATATCAATTTTGTATAAACTATAGGCAATTGAATAATGTCCATTACACTGTAATGATTTTCTCCATACTTCTTTCTATTATGATATAGGCACTATACATGATCTTGCACCCGGGGGACCCCACAGCGCATGAGAAAAGGTAAGCAGCACCTTCTTAATATATCGGGCCACCAATGAACAGGCTGTTGCCACTAAAACGGTACCCACTTACATACAGACAATACTAGCACCCCGATATGACCTCACACACTCTAATAGCGCAATATCAATAACTCCTCCCCCACATCTAGTACCACACCCAATATGGCCGATAGTCATTGTGAACAAGCCACAACAATCATGGCCGCCGCTGGCAGCAATAAGGCCGCATCAACTACAGCCACAACAAATATGGCCGCAGGCTACACAGATCGCGCCTCAACAAAGATGGCCGCTACAGGCCGACAGACACAATAATAAACACGCCACAACAAACATGGCCGCTTTACTATGACCACGATGATTGACCTGTCAGGGAGCCAATAACCGGGCGGGGCCGCCCCGGAAGTGACGCGCCACGCGCGCGTCAGCTCCGGCGATCTCCTCCTATCAGGAGACACACAGGGAACGCGGTTTGTTACAAACCCGCCCACCCTGCATACAGCGGCCCCGCTCAGCCTGCAGCAATCCCCAAACGGACACACTGCACACCCGCAATCCCGCAATCCCGCAATCCGAACCACGGACCCACGATACTATTAACCAGGGGAACGAAGCAAGCTTACCCCCCGCAAGGGAGGGTACCGGTCCTTGGACCCGGCAAATCAATCAAGAGGTAAGCAAACCTGTCCCTGCCTGACATTTTACCAGAGAACTTGTAAAGTATAGACCTACATGGGCACTCTCTATCCCCAACTCAGGCTACCACAAGACCCCGAAAATATCTGCCAGCACAAAAACACTGAAGGATTGTCCCTGAACCCGGGAGGACATAGATCTTGGATACAGTGGGAGAATCCCTCTATAAGAGGTAAGAGAAAGCAACCCCTACTTACTATATACATAACTGGAGAAGTACAGCCATAAGCTAAAGGCCCTTATAAGCAAACCCATTTATATTATAGCCAGCAAGAACCCAAACCATATTACAACAGATACCAATTAAAAGGCGCAATTATTAATCAAACATACCCTCATCCCTCTTCTCTTCTCACCCCCACACTTAACCGCTAGGTATATACCTACATATAAAAACAAACCCAGAATACACATTCATACGGGTACTGGAAGGAACCGCTGCAACCAAAACTCATGCGCTGAGGCAACCAAAGATGCAAGTCAAGTAAGTAAACCAAAAGCATTCAAACAATGCAAATTATATATATTTTTACTATCAGAAGTTTCTATTTTTACTTAAACCTTGCAATGATTTGTTATGATCAGAACCCTCGGACCCACACACTGAAGAAGCAAATGCGAAACGCGTCTGTGTAAGAGGTCCATTACGCCCAAAAAATTCTTTATCACAACTTGCTACAAATCGAGGGAATTATATACCCATGGTCCCACCAACAGCGGACCCACCAACAAGTACAACTATGGACTAAAAATCTTGTGTATGCAAGAATTGCATGGACAGGGACATTAAGTGTACCAATTAAGTACTTGATGATGGCAACACATTGTAATCAAATTTGTTGATGTAAAATAAATGTATACACTGTGATACTTTGGAATACTGAAGCTCTCAGTGAGTGACTTAGAGGTTTTTTCCCCCTCTTTCTCACCCTTCCCCCACGGGGAGATCTGCCATACCTGCACCCATTCAACCAACACCATAGTGTACGGTTTGAAAGGGCGGGACAGAACACTCCCCAGGGGGGGAGAGTCTTAAGGAGGGGGCCCCCCCCTTTGAACTGTACTTTTGTGCCCACGAAGCCATACCTCTACACCACTGAGGCACTGAGCCCAATAAAGGCTACGCAATCAGAGGAACCAAACCCCCCCCAGTCCTCCTTCTCCCCCCTTTCGCCATCATATTGCAGCCTCTGCCGTCAAAATTCTGTGAGATAGACCAGCTCAGGTAAGCGTACAGTCGCTTCCTCTCTGCTGCACACTTATGAAAGTGCATCCTTCTCTCACCTCCGCCGTCACTAGTTTTCCTTCAACAGTCCTGCTCTGACTCAGCCACTGGGGGCCCCTTGACAGGTAGGTCCCCCCCCCTCCGACTCCTCACCCACCCGTCAGTCGCCCCTCATATGTTTTTAAAGTGGACCTATCACCAGGATTTTCACTCTGGCGATAGGTCCATTTTCACAGGGCATCCCGATTCAGCTGAACTTGCCGAACGCAAACTTCTTTGGGTTTGTTCAACGATAGTTATGATGTCATCAGCAGTCACCCAAAACCTGCACCAAATCCTGGGAGGATTCAATGAATATAATCCCACACGAGCGCAGCTTCCCCATAAACAACGGATTTGTAAGGATGAGTGTAGGCCCACTTGAATTACACAGCTTCAGAACAGCCAACATCTCATCAAAATAATCAGGTAAGAGCTTACCGGAGCCATCGTACAGCCTGTAGACTGCTTTGCTGCCCGGGATGGTGGTCTTCCCCTGGTCCTCGCTAAGCTTCATGCGCGGCCGGTCATTCACCTGCACCAACTACAACAACAACACCACACACAGAGCTGTGGTTTTAATTCAGGATGTACGCGCCTCCATCAGAAATGTATACAACAGATATAATAAATACATAAATGGCTTTGGGGCGTGTTTTGCTTGTGCCCAAGCCAGGCCAAAGAAGATTCCGGAGGAATAAAATGTTTATGATCACAATTATTAATGAATTATTATTACATTACTAATATTATTGATGTATATAGGTTACTTGGATTCTGATCCATGGCTGGCTGATTCAAGGGAAATTATACACATACAAATATAAGGTTTACTTGGTGAATTGTATCAATATTCATTATATACATATGCAGACTCAAGTAATGTTTGGGTTATGTCTGGGTTTTCCTCCCAGGAATTACTTTAACTTCAAACATCTGTTGTGTTTAGGCTGAAGGATTGTATTACTTGACTGCTTCTTTGTAACAGGTAGATTGAGGGTCAGTTGGGGGAGGAGAAATTAAGGTTTGACCAGAGGAATAACATTTAAGGAGAGAAGGGGGTTGCTTGGTCTCTGCTTTCTCTCTGAGATCCAGTGGAGGAGACATGAAGAGCTGCCACGCAGGCAGTATGGCGGGGGCTGTGCAGAGGACAAAAGGCCCTGGTTGAATTAGCTTGAGAGAGATTGCTGGCTTTTTAAATTCTAGACATTGCAACTTTACATCATATTTACACCGTTCATATTATTATTTTTTCTGTAATGTAACCGGCTCTATTTGAATTAAATCCACTCATCGATTTTTGGTTGCGGCCCAATACTTGTTTCTTGAATTACCATAGCTGAGATTATATATGGATGGGCTAATAGCCCTTGTTAAAAGTTAAAACAAGGAACCGACTTATTACAGTTTTAAAGAAATCAGATCATTTCAATAAAGATTTTTCTTCTAAAAAGATAGTTAAAAAATATATAATATACATATTAAGATAAAAGCCAGCTAGCAAAGGTGATAATATATATAGAAATACAAAGGAAAACAATATACACCACCACTGAGTAAACGAACATCATCTTTCGAGAGAGAAAGTAGCACTATCGCGAAATTGTGTAATATTAAAAATCCATATAAACATGTTGGCTAATGCGAGGAGGAGGGGGTCACTTTTACACCCAAACTGAATAAAACTCCCGCCAAGCTTGAGGTTTATTCTCTCATGGTAGGAATAAAATCCAGGGGTGACAGGTTTAGTCTATCAGGCTCTGTCACCCCGAATGTCCGTTTCCGTTAAAAGAAAGAAATACAAGCCTGGCTGGATATTTTTTGAAGTGACCCCCCCCCCCCCACCATCCAGCATATTTATATGGATTTTTTTCACTGAGCCAATTTTTTGTGATAGTGCTACTTTAACTCAATGGGATAACTAAGCCACATCACCACAGAAACAGGGAATTTATCATCATTTGTCTGAACATCATCTGTAGAACGGAATACAGAGAAAGACAAGAAAGAGCGGCACCTAGTTTCCGTCACGGGTAAAACAATGCCCAGGTAGCTTGCTATACCCAGAATCCTCCTTGTTTTCTTTCTTTCAATAGTTTTTTATTCATTTATAAAAGCATATGTAACATTACAGGTTAGAGTGTAATTCAACAGACTTGTCCTTCCAAAGGAGGGTTAGAAATATAGAGAAAATGTTACCAGAAGGCCCTTATACAACACTGTATTCAGAGGCCCACTTGAAGGTATCAGATATCAATCTTTACATATTACATTATTAGAGTGGACCAAAACCCAGGATTTTGACTATCCTGGCTTTTGGGGGTGCCCTGCTGTCTGAAACCCCCTAGATCAACCATGCCAACTCACCTTTTCCCGGTCCTACGGCGCATGCATAGCCGCTCATCCAATCAGTGACCAGGAGGATCACCGGGGCCCCTGGATAAGGTAATGTTCTTTTTTTCTTCGTAACTCCTGCTAATTATATTAATGAAACCAGCACATCGATATGTTATAATCAGTTGTTTTTTTTCAGTTTATCAAAAGGGAACAAGTTGAATATGAACCAGCAAAAATTTTAAATACATTTTTAACCCACACAAATTGGATAAATGTAATACAAAGCATTAACAGTTTGCCCACAAACGGGTAAGCTATACATGTATATATATCTATATACACATCAGAAATCAGGCCTGGCCAATATATGGCATCAGGTACTTGCACTCCAAGTTAGATGCAGATTAAATAACAATAGAACAATAGTGAAGCACAATTATAGTAACAAAGGAAGTGTGAGCTTACCTTGTGGATCATTACAGACGGGCACCTTCCTGACGTTTCAGGTGTTGAAATCGCCCTTCTTCTTCATGTAAGCTCACACTTCCTTTGTTACTATAATTGTGTTTCATTATTGTTCTGCATTAAATCTGCATTTGACTTGGAGTGCAGTTACCTGATACCATATAATGGCCAGGTCTGCCCCCGATTTCTGATGAATTCCAAAAGTGTCTTTGAATTATATATATATATATATATATATATATATATATATATATATATGTATACCTCACCCATTTGTGGGCAGACTGTTGATGCTTTGTATTATGTTCATCCTGTGTGTTGTGTGGGTTAGGAATTTATTTCCGATTTCTGTTCATTCATATTCAATTTGTGCCCTTTGGATAGACTGTTTACATACTGAGAATTGATTATAGCATTTCGGTGGGCTGGTATCATTAGTATGTAAATAGTAGGCCTTTATGGAAAATCAATATTGTTAATAATGTTGCATATATAAATATAGGAATATACAGCAAAATAGTTCATGGCATGGCATCAGTGAGACGCTGCTCAGAATACCAGCAGTAGATAGTATCAGCATTCAATTTAATTCAATTTATTGTTCACCAAGTACATTGTCAGATGAACAAGGAATTCTTTTTGGCATATACACAGTGCAAAAAACAGTTAACAGTTAACTAGCTACAGTAACATAGGAAGGGGAACATAGTAACAGAGATACAGACACAGATACTCTTCCAAAGTGCAAATGATACCGGCTTGAGCCTGGGCCTATGATGCCTGGCTATTGTTGAGTATGCGGACAGCCAAAGGAAAGAAACCCTTCCTAGACCTAGAAGTCCTGCAGGCTGGTACCGCAAGACGCCGCCCAGATGGTGAGTGCTGGAATAGGGCGTGTCCAGGGTGGGAGGGATCCCAAAGTATCTTTTCTGTCGGAGTCTTGATTCTGTGTTTGTGCAGTTCCTGCAGGGATGGTAAGGGGGCTCCAATTATTCTGCACTAGCAACCTTTTCGACAGGCCAGCCTTCTTCAGTTGCCTCAGGAAAAACAGTCTCTGGTGTGCTTTCCTCAGTAGAGCCATGGTGTTCCTTTCCCAGCTGAGGTTGTTGGAGATGGTCACACCCAGAAATTTTGTCTCACTTTCTCTTTTGATTTCCACCCCCTTGATGGACAGGGGTGACATGGATGCCGGATTCTTCCTGAAGTCCACTACCATCTCTAGGGTTTTTGAAGGGTTTATAACCAGATTGTGTCTAGTGCACCAACTGACAAGCTCCTTCACTGCTCCTCGGTAGATTTCCTCTTTGCCGTTCTTGATCAGGCCTATGACGGTTGATGTCATCGGCAAACTTTACAATTCTCACAGAGTTGTCCAAGGAGGTGCAGTCGTTGGTGTAAATGGAGAACAGGAGAGGTGACAGAACGCAGCCTTGAGGGGCACCGGTGTGTGTTTGCATGACACTGGACCGTACCGGACCCTAACTATTTGGGATCGCTCTGTTAAAAAGCTTCCTGTCCACGCACATATGTTATGAGGAATGTTGAGCTTAGACATCCTTTCCACCAGCAGGTTCGGACTTATGGTGTTGAATGCCGAACTAAAATCAACAAAGAGAACTCTGACGTAGGTGTCTGGTTTATCCAAATGCTCATACATATAGTGGAGGGCCATATTAACAGCATCATCTGAAGATCTATTTGCCTTGTAGGCAAATTGCATGGGATCCATAGGGCTGCCAGTGGTTGTTTTCAGGTATTCCAGCACAATCCTTTCAAATGACTTCATGACCACGGATGTAAGTGCAACTGGTCTGAAGTCATTCATCTCAGTGGCCAAAGGTTTCTTTGGCACTGGGACAATGATGGATCTTTTGAGACACTTGAAAACTCTGGTGATAGCTGGTCCGCACATGACTTGAGGCAGATTGTGGATACTCTATCTGGTCCCGGCGCCATCCTAATGTTGAGGCCTTTGAGAACTTGGGCAATTTTATTCTCTGAGACCAAAAGTGTGTTTGCTGTTTGAGAGCCATCGGTATGAATATTATGGTCGATTGACGAGAGTTATTGACTTAGGGACTGGGAGGAGCAAGCTGCCATGTTGGGAGCTGAATCAAATCTGCAGTAGAAGTTGTTGAGTTCCTCAGCCTGTTGCCTGTTAGGGTTCAGTATCTGGGTGGACCCCTTGTAGTTAGTAAGATGTCGAAAACCCTGCCAGGCCTCTCTCGGGTTACTGGAGGAGAACTGCTTTTCCAGTTTCTTAGCATAACCTCTCTTTGCAGGCCTGATCTCCTTGGACAAGGAATTCCTCAATTTCTTGAACATAAGAATGTTCCCATCTCTGTGTGTCCTTCTGCTTACGTAACTTCATTATGCTGTTAGTGAACCATGGCTTGTTGAAATGGCAATAGTTCCTGAAGATTTTAGTTGGTACAATTGTATCTTCGCAAAAGGTAATGTAAGAGAGCACAGAGTCAGTCCATTGCTCTATAGAGTGAGAGTAGAAGACATCCCAATCGGTACACTCAAAACAGGCTTGCAACTGGTCGATGGCCTCCTTTGACCAGACCTTGGTTGTTCTGGTTTGGGGAGTAACTGACTTCAGCCGTTGCTTGTATAGAGGTAGCAGATGTAGTAAGCAATGATCAGAGTATCCCAGAGCTGCTGTGGGAACAGCCCTGTAAGTAGGCTTAACTGTTGTGTAGCATTGGGAAAAGGATTTTTGTATAGGGTCCCCACACACCCAATAGTTTTGCACCAAGACAGATGGACAGAAAAATAGGGCACTACCTCCTCATTAAATTATAAAAGATAATTTTATTGTGTTTTTAGACTTAATTCTAAAAAGACACTAGACAATACATTTTAAAAAACATATAAAACACAATTCTACAAAACACACACAAGGGGGCGCCAGGGTACCATATAAGATTTCATAGTCACATAGTTCCAATAGAGATTATATATAAGCAAAATATAAAAAATTTTTTTAGAAAAATATATCTAAATATCTATACAATCCTACCAAATTAATTCTATACAAAATGTGCAAAGAGCATATGTGTGCAAATATTTCAAAAGGTATCAACCACAAAAAGTGCTTGTGCAATGTAATCTATACAAAATATACTGTCCAATTAATAATAACAATCATTAGAAGCCACCCAAAGTAGTTGAAAGAGACATGGAACATTCAGTGTCAATTATAAAATAAGTGTACCAACTGGACCTACCCCTACTGTCAGTCCGCCAACGCGTGTCGCAGCGACCACACGCTGCTTCCTCGGGGCGATTTGTAGCTAGTGTAGATACACAGTATATTTTGTATAGATTACATTGCACAAGCACTTTTTGTGGTTGGTACCTTTTGAAATATTTGCACACATATGCTCTTTGCACATTTTGTATAGAATTAATTTGGTAGGATTGTATAGATATTTAGATATATTTTTCTAAAAAAAAATTTTATATTTTGCTTATATATAATCTCTATTGGAACTATGTGACTATGAAATCTTATATGGTACCCTGGCGCCCCCTTGTGTGTGTTTTGTAGAATTGTGTTTTATATGTTTTTTAAAATGTATTGTCTAGTGTCTTCTTAGAATTAAGTCTAAAAACACAATAAAATTATCTTTTATAATTTAATGAGGAGGTAGTGCCCTATTTTTCTGTCCATCTGTCTTGGTGCAAAACTATTGGGTGTGTGGGGACCCTATACAAAAATCCTTTTCCTGTATGGCAATTTAGCACCAAGAATAGTGAGCACACCATTAGATAAATAGTGCTGGTGCGGTCCATATATAGTTTCTTCTGGTCTCAATTGTTGTGTAGCATTGGTCGAGAGTGTTGTTCCGTCTTGTAGGGCAAGTAATACGTGGTATAAATTTAGGAAATTCAAGATTAAGACATGCTTTGTTGAAATCACCCAGAACTATGACAAATGAGCCTGGGAACAACTTTTCGTAGCCCAAGATAGACTCTGTTGACATTGGCCTGAGGGGGAATATACACCCCTGTTAGAATAATGCACGAGAACTCCCGTGGAGAATAAAAAGGTCTGCAGATAAGAGCCAGGTATTCTATGTCAGATGTACACCTCTCATCTAACGCATGAGCGTTTCTAACCCATCTGTTGTTGGTGTAGAAGCAGATGCCGCCTCCCCTAGCTTTGCCAGTTGCATCCAAGTCCCGATCCGCTCTATGGATGGTGAACTCTCCAATTTCCAGGCTAGAGTCCGGTATTGAGTTTTTAAGACAAGTTTCAGTAAAACACAGAACTGCAGAGCGCGACATCCTAGATTCCCTCCTGCTGCACATCAACCTCAGCTCATCTAGCTTATTGGTTAGGGACTGAACATTGGCCAGATGAATGTCCGGGATGGCAGAACTAAATCCTCTCCTCATTAACCTCACTAATGCACAGGCACGTTTCCCCCTTCTCCTTTTACAAGATGGTTGAATGCTAGTGTGGGAAATGTGTTTGATGTGCAAGATGACCGTGTTGTATAAGTGTGAGAAATTGGGATTGGAGGTTAAATGTAATTGTTGGCGATTTTCCCTTCCGAGAAGCAGCTCTCTAGAATATACTCTTGGCTTATCGGGTATATGCTTGCAAGTATCTGCTTTTAGGTTAACTCGGATGTAACTATACTCCATAGTGAGGAGGGAGTATGATCACAGAATGTATTGTATGAATGAATGGAAAATTGCAGAAGTGGCCACTAGGTGTCAGCAGAGCAATGCCCCAGGAAAGCAGGATGATTGACTGGTTTGGCCACAGGGTGGCAGCAAGGAGCACAGTGAACAGCTGCGCATAGACAGTAGTTGATTGATATTACAATAGGGAGAACCCTTGAAGACTTGTGACTCTTATTCCTGGTGCTGATAAAATCAGCTACCACCGACTCAGTTTAGCACACTGCCAGTAGAAAAACATCCAGGTTTTAAAACTGCAATCCATCTGTTGAATCGCTGAGATTTCCTCTGCTGTAGTCAACATTGATACAGTGTCCAGTGAATTAAATTTGCAATTCTGAGACAATAAAGCAATAAAATCTGTTTCATTCTAACAAGAAAAGCAGGTTGGAAAAAGGTTAGAGTAGCCAGACTAGGAAGACCAGTCATCAAAGAGGAGGAAGACCAGTCATCAAAGAGGAGGAAGACCAGTCATCAAAGAGGAGGAAGACCAGTCATCAAAGAGGAGGAAGACCAGTCATCAAAAAGGAGGAAGACCAGAGATCAAAGGGATATTGGGTATATATCTGAGGGAGAAAGGAGAAAAAGAAGGCTGCCAGCTTGACAGTCGGCTGGTGGGTTCCCTGGTCAGGATGGTAATTGTACGAGTTGCTGGTCAGGTAATTTCCTTGATCATGGGATATATGTATGTTAGTCATAGAACTCTGATCATAGCGAGTTGTATTTTGTTGTAAGATTTGATTGCATTTTGTGTTATTTTATCAACAATATATCTCTTTATGTACTATTTGTCTCAGTGTCCTTCGTATATACCGGAAGTCGAAAGAATCTACAGTCTTTTGTATGTATCCATTGTGTTATCATCGGCCAGATATAAATAATATTTGTATATTTGTTTGCCTATTTTAGTCGAGCCGGGCAGGATAAATATATATAATATTATTAATATCCTAGTTATTACATAATTTGGGGAACCAGTCAAGGAGATATTAGCCTAAATTGTTTACATAAATTGGACGAGCCATTTAGAAGTATTAAATTGTTTACAAATATAATTTGCATTGGTATTGATGGTCCATTAAAGGGGAACTTCACTCATCTAAAGACCCCACCCCCCCTGCACTGCCACCCTACCCTGGCAATAAGGTATGATTGGGGGTTATAAATAAATAAAGCCCATACCTTAGCCAGACGCCTGCGCCGCTCCTCCCGAGCCCCAGTGGTGGCACAGGAAAAGATACAAAGCCACATCCCCCAAGTCCAGATGCATTCCCGCCGCCTAAGCACACATGGGACGGGGGATGCAGCTCTGTCTCTCTGGGAAAAGATGGCGGCGCCCAGGATCCGGAAGATTTTCTGTCCGCTTTCATTGCGTTTATTCAGCCTCAAATCCCAGCGAGACACACAGTAACTGCTGTATAATGACTGCGCTCCACAGACAGCAGCCACACTGTAACAAGCGGGCCGAGGCTTACCTTGTAGACGCAGCCAAGAGAGGGCTGAAGGGGACAGGTCACCAGGTGGGTGCCGATGCCGATCACGTTTATCTCATTCTCCTGCCAGACAGAGAGGAAGAGCAATGATACATACAGTGAGTATACTTAGTCTGCGCGCCCCTGTCACAGTCGCGGGTTTTTGGTTTTGTGAGAAAAAATTTGATCAAGTAGAATAATTTCAGAACTTTTATCACCGCGACCGATAATCTGCACAATTCTAAATTGAAGAGCAAACCTAAATTGTAAAATCACATGATTCAAATAACGTGGCTGCCTGTGTACGATGCCCAGTTATAATTGGGGGTGTGGCTATGTTCAGAATTAGCCAATCACATTTAAGCTCGCACTAATCGTAGTTAGTACACACCTGCCGTCATTTAAAGCAAAACTAAACTCTGGGCTGCCGGCGGGCTGCCGGCCCTGGAGTCTTTTAGACCACTGGCATTCCAAATCTGTCTACACATGTGCATGCTCTTGTCCAATCCCAAATCGGGATGTCCTGCTGTGTGAAACTCCCCTGGTCCCCGGTAAACTCACCTTTTCCGGTTGCATCCATGGCGATGTAAACACCGGCGGCTGCATCCCCAGCATCTCTGGCGCTCCTGCCACCAGCCATTCAGATAGTGTGTTCACTCCACAGGAAAACCAGAGCTGCGGCTCGTCCCACATGTGCTGTAGGACCAGGGAAAAACGCAATTCTGTGAGGTACTCACCTGTAGAATTGGTTTTTCTGGGAATCCATTCCAGGCACTCCTTACTCTTGGGTTTCCTCCTCCTTGCTGAGCATGTGACTGCAAGAAAGAAAACAGGTGCGGCCCTCCCAGCCCATAAGTAGCAGCCGCCCCTTAATCAAATCAGTTTACTTAAACAGCAGTAAAATAATCTAGAGACAGGCCGGGAGGCCATAAAGAGTCCATGTTACTACACATCAAACTCAAAAAATGCTCTCAAAAAATAAGATAAATTAAATTTTTTCTTTTTTTTTTTTTTCCATATATATGCCATGAATAATAAAAATGAAATGGCTTTAACACCAACAGAGAAGCGTCAGAAGATAACGTGACCCAAAAAACGGGTGGTCCGGAGTGCCTGGAATGGATTCTCAGAAAAAACAATTCTACAGGTGAGTACCTCACAGAATTGCGTTTTTTCTTCCAATCTATTCCAGGCACTCCTTACTCTTGGGACGTCCAAAAGCAGTGCCATCTATGGGCGGGATCCCCTGACGCAGAACAGCAGGTAGTTCACTTCACTACTGCCTGGAGAATCTTCCGACCAACAACAGCGTCAGCTGAGGCTCTAACATCCACCTTGTAAAACTTGGTGAATGTATGAACCGAAGACCAGGTGGCAGCTTTGCAGACCTGTTCCACCGAAGCTTGATGCTGAAAAGCCCAAGAAGCACCAATGGCCCTAGTGGAATGGGCCGTGACCCGAAAAGGGGGTTTCTTCCCCTTGGCCGAGTAGGCTCTAATCACTGCCTGCCTAATCCACTTGCTGACAGTGGCTTTAGCCGGTGGAAGTCCCTTTCTTGGTCCTTCTGAAATAACAAAAAGAAGATCCGTCTTGCGGAAGGCATCTGTAGCTGCCAAATAATACCTTATGGCTCTAACCACGTCTAAGGAATGAAGTGCCCTTTCTTTAGCATTAGCCGGACTTGGGCACAAGGAGGGTAAAACTACCTCCTGATTAAGATGAAAGGGAGAAACGACCTTAGGCAAAAAATCTGACTTAAACCGAAAAACCACCTTGTCTTTGTGTAACTCAAAATAAGGAGATTTCATACATGAAGCGGCTAACTCCGAAACATGCCGCACAGAAGTGATTGCCACTAAAAATACCACTTTAAGTGTCAAAATGCTCACTGGAGTATTGACCATAGGTTCAAAAGGAGCCCCCTGTAGAGCCGTCAACACCAAATTCAAGTCCCATACCGGTAAGATAGACTTGCGCGGCGGACGGACATGAGTGACTCCCTGAAAAAAAGTCTTAATGGGCCTATTACTAGCGATAGACTTCTGGAAAAAAATAGATAAGGCCGATACCTGCCCTTTTAGGGTGCTTAATCGTAGGCCCAACTCTAAGCCATCCTGCAGAAATTCTAGGATCCTAGATATCGAATACTTTCTGCATGAAAGACTCCTAGCCTCACACCAGGATATAAAAGATCTCCAGACCCTGTAGTAAATCATGGAAGAAGACTTCTTCCGAGTCTGAATCATGGTATAAATAACCTTGGCTGACAAACCTTTGGCTGCTAGGACCGAGGTCTCAATAGCCAAGCCATCAAAGCCAGCATCTGTAAATTCGGGTGCCGAAGCGCCCCCTGAGTGAGAAGATCCGGCTCGACCGGTAGGCGCCAATGGTCTGCCGCCATCTTTGTTATGTCCGAAAACCAACTTCTTCTTGGCCAATGAGGAGCTACTAGAATGGTAGGTACCCCCTCTTGAATTATCTTTCTTAGAACACGACTCAGAAGCGGAAACGGGGGAAAAATGTACAGAAGTTTGAACCCTGCCCAAGGGACTGACAGGGCGTCCGTGGCTATGGCCAGAGGATGCCTCGACAGGGACATGAATACTGGCAGCTTGTGATTGTGTCTGGACACAAAGAGATCCACCTCCGGACGCCCCCAGCGAAGACAAAGGGCTTGGAAAACCTTCCGACTGAGGGACCATTCTCCCCGACGCAGAACCTTCCTGCTCAGCGCGTCGGCCTCCTGGTTTACTACCCCCGGAATATAAACTGCCGAAATGCAGGGAACATTCTCCTCTGCCCAAGTCAGAATCCGGCTTACCTCTTCCAGAGCACCCTTGCTCCGAGTACCCCCCTGATGGTTGATATAGGCTACCGCTGTCCGATTGTCCGACTGGACCTGGACTGCCTGCCCCTTTAAATTGGGGGTCAGATACAGAAGTACTAGCCGGATAGCTCTTAACTCTAATACATTTATGGGAAGCTGATTCTCCCTCGGCCCCCGCTGACCCTGGATCTTCTGAGATTGCCAGATGCCGCCCCATCCTGTGAGACTGGCATCCGTGGCAACGATCTGCCACTGTGGGGTCGAGAAGGATCTGCCTACCGACAGATGAAGAGGGTCCATCCACCACAGAAGAGAATGTCTGGCCAAGGGGGATAGAACAAAGACCTGATCCAGTGACTGCGGGGTCCAATCCCAGCTTGCCAATAAATTCCATTGAAGGGGCCTCATGTGAAACTGGGCAAAGGGCACTGCCTTGAACATCAGGCCTACTACCCTCATTCCCAGCCGAATAGTCGGCTGCCGGCAAGCCAGAAGGCACTCTATCTGATTCTGAATTAGCCGAGCCTTCTGCTCTGGCAGATAAACCTTGACCTGGACGGTGTCCAGAGTCATACCCAAGAAGTTCCTTACTGGCGCCGGAGCGATATGAGACTTCGGGTAGTTGATCACCCAGCCGAATTCTTCCAGAGACGACCGAACCGTCTGCGTGTCCTTTAAAATCTGCTGATGCGAACTGGCTGAAATTAGGAGATCATCCAAATAAGGGACGATACATATCCCTTGGCTCCTGAAGATTGCCATGAGGCCCGCCAAGACCTTGGTGAATACCCTTGGAGCCGAGGATATCCCGAACGGAAGAGCCACAAACTGGAAATGCTGGTCTTCTAGGGCAAACCTCAGGAATCTTTGATGCCCCGGAAATATTGGCACATGCAGATACGCGTCCCTTATGTCTATGGTAGTCATAAGATCCCCGGGTCGAACTACTGTTAAGGCAGACCTCAACGTCTCCATGCGGAAATGCTTCACGCGGATATATCTGTTGAGATCTTTCAGATCTAAAATGGGACGAATCGACCCGTCCTTTTTGGGGATTGTAAAAAGGTTGGAATAAAACCCCTGACCTTCTTCCTGAAGGGGTACTCGACAAACCACCCCTTTTTGAGGGAGGTGCCGAACTGCGGACTTCAGGGCCACTAGCTTTAACTGGTTCCGGGATGCCCCTGATCGAAGGAACCTTGCAGGCGGTCTAGGTGCAAACTCGATTTTGTAACCTGAAGACACCACTTCTTGGATCCATCGATCCGCGACATGGCGCCTCCAGATATGAGCAAAAAGCAAAAGCCGTCCCCCCACCCACTCGGGTGAGGGCGCCCCCTCATGCTGTAGTGGATTTGGCTGGAGGTTTAGGCCTATTTCTCCAGGCCCCTCCTGCCCTATTACGTGCTCTTCCTCTACCCCAAAAATCTCTACGGGAACAAGGCCGGAAGGCTCCTCTGCCCCTCCGAAAAGGCCGAAATGATGAAGACCTCTGAAAAGGCTGAGTCGACCTTCTCCTTTGAGGCAGTTTGCCATCCTTCACCATACCGTCCAGCCTCTCACCAAAAAGTCTGTTCCCTAAAAAGGGTAAATCCATAGGCGCCTTCTTAGCGGCGGCGTCCGCCGACCACTGCCTAAGCCGCAGCGAGCGGCGCAAAGCCACAAGGAGAGCAGAGGTTCTCGCCGCCAGCCTGACCGCATCTTCCATTGCAGTAATAGCGAATGCATTAAAGTCCAAACAGTCCTTAAGGTCCTTGGACTCCTGGGTCAGCCTGCGAGATTTAGCCTTAGCTAAGTTCCTCTTCATCTTTTTCCTCGTAGCCAGAGACACAATGGCCGTGACACAAACGGGGCGGAGCAAAGAACCTATCATGGCGAAGGCATGGCGGGCCAATTGATTCTGTGGGATCTCTAAGGGAACCCATAGTAGCGGACGGCATCACCGAAGTGTTAGACAAGCCTGCAACCGGGGAGTCCACCTCAGGCGGATAGGACCACAGTTTAATCATGTCCGCTGGAAAGGGATACCTTGACGGAAGAAGGAAGGGTTGGGTAAAATAAATAAAAAACATTCCTCAGCAGGTACACCAGAGAAAAACCTGCGGCTGACTTGACTTTCAAAAAAGCCTGCAGCCCAGAGCATATACACTCTGTAAGCGCCCCAAAGACCCCGGCGCTTCCACCTTACCTTCACGGACCCCAAAACAGCCAATGCTGTGGAGGCATAAACTCGGGTCTTGAGGGGGCCGCGGGAGTAAGGCTACGCAGCGAGCTGACAGGGTTCAGTCCCCCGCTTACTGCCAAAAACCTTGAGAGCGATTCTCTAATCTTCCACAGTCATCTTGCCACTGCAAGAAAGAAAAACTGATTTGATTAAGGGGTGGCTGCTACTTATGGGTCGGGAGGGCCGCACCTGTTTTCTTTCTTGCAGTCACATGATCAGCAAGGAGGAGGAAACCCAAGAGTAAGGAGTGCCTGGAATGGATTGGAAGAAAAAGTACGTTTTTATGGGCGTTCTGGGGGGACTTTACACAGCTGAGATGCCCCCTGAGCAGGGAACAGGAACCAGGATAGTGTAAATTCTGTGTTTTGTTCCGCTTTAAAGTTGTTCTAATTCACTCCTTGTCCTAGCTGAATTTTACCTGACATTTTCCTAGTTGAATTTTACCTGACATTTTCTTAGTTGAATTTTACCTGACATTTTCCTAGTTGAATTTTACCTGACATTTTGCTAGTTGAATTTTACCAGACATTTTCTTAGTTGCAGGTATGTGCCCCAGGTGCGTGCACATCGCGGGCTCAGGAAAAAGGTGAAAATAAATTCCTTGCTTCTCTTTAAAGCGGAACAAAACCCAGGATTTTAACTATCCGGGGTTTTGTTCCTTGCCAATTTGGGATGCCCCGCTGTGTGAAATTCCCTAGAACACCCAGAAAAGCTCCCCTTTCCCCAGTCCTATGGCACATGCTTTAGCATATTAATGCTCAGGAAATGTCTCTGGGCTCATCCCCAGGCGCTTGCACGCTCCTGTCCCCAGCCTAGCCGAAGGCATTGGGGATACATCTGCTCTCGCTCCAGACTGTTTACATTGCTGGAATTTGGGGTGCCCCGGGGGAAGTCCAAACAGACAGCCCTGAAATCCCTGCTTGGGTTTTGTTCTGCTTTAAATTTGAAAGGATGGAAATATGTGTCAGTGTGGAAAACGGAGGCTCAGGATCTTACCCTCCGAGCCAGGATCTTTACACTTTTCTCACTGATGTTATTGCTGACCGCTATAGTCAGGGTCTCAAACACAGCAACATTGAATCTGAAAAAAAAACAAAGGTTTTATGATAACAGTTTTTACATTCACAAGGATCAAAATGCTAAAAATCCACCAATGTCCCGCGCTCACATTACAGGGGCGGGTTATGGCCGGGTGATATAAAGGGCTCCTGGGATATGGGATATACCCACCTGGCAGCGCACAACTTAAACACTTTCCGGATCTCCACTGACTGTCTCACCAGGTCCCCGCTGTCCAGACGCACCCCAACCGCCGTGTAGCCGAGCTGATGCAAGGCCAGCGCGACTGCACAAAAATTAGGGACTCCGCTCCTGCAAAACATTGACATTAAGATAGAAGGGGGTTAAAGGAGACTAAAAATAATGGGAAAATGCTAAAAATCCATAAGAACAGGCTAAATAGTAAAGGGGAGGAGTTACTCATAGACCCTGTGTGAAAGAGAGAAGGAAAATCTCGGGGGTCACAGGTTTTCGAGGCAACCATTCTACTTTCACAGGGGAGGATGGCTGATCAGCTCCAAAGGCCTGTGCCCTGAGCCTGCCTGTAAAGTTGCTCCCAGGAGAAAGCCGATTTGGGATGCAAAGGCTCAGTGGTGAAGGTGGAACAGCAAAAGGCAGCAGCAACCAAGCTTTGAGGAACAGAGGAATCGAAGAACAGCAGAGGACAAGGCGGTGGCAGCTGATGACCCAGTGGGTGAGGTGATGAAGAGCAGAAGAACGGTTGGCTACAGTAGAGAACCCAACAAAGGACACTCAAGCAGGGGAGGACCTGGGCAAGGAGGCGTGGAATGTTAAAAGCTCTATAGGCAGCATTGGGAAGACAGCAAGGGCTGAAGACCTGGTGGTGGAAGTGGAAGATCCAGCGAAAGAAGCAGTGGCAGATCATCGGGTAACAGAGGACCAAGCGTTCAGGAGCAGGGGAATCAGAGAAGAGTGTGGGAACAGGGAGTGGCAGCAGATGCAGCAGCAGTCAAGGAGAGAAAGATCCATGGGCAGCAGTGGAAAGGCATCCAGGACCGAAGGCCAGGTTGTGGCAGTGAAAAATCCAGAGCAAGATGCAGCAGCAGGGTACTAGAGGACCAAACACTGAAGATCACAAGAGTCAGCAAAAAGCTGAGGATCAGACAGTGGCAGCGGAAGACCTAGTGGAGGAGGCGGTGAGAAGAAGAAGAAGAATGGTTGGCTGGAGCAGAGAGCCCAATAAAGGAGCATGCAGGAGCCGGCGGAGGAGGTGGCAATGAGTGAAAGATCCATAGGCAGCTGTGAAAAAGCAGCAAAGATTGAGGGCCCAGTGTTGGCAGTGGAAGATCCAGCAAAGGAAGTTGCAGCAGATACCAGAGAACCAGGCTATGAGCAGTGTAGAGCAGATTAATGAACACACCTACATTCTTTATTGCTTCAGGAGCTTCCTGTCAGGACAAAGCAGCTCAATGTTTCTGGCCTGTGGAATCATTGGGCAGAACACACCTAAACGCGGCGCTGTACAATATTCTATGGCAGGGCGTGTGGGCGTGCACATCTGTGTGCATCCAGCATGTGCCTTAGCACTGATCACAACACATAATTTACTAAGTGCGGCTGCACAGGCAGATAATACAATTCTGTGAGTACTCACCTGTAGAATTGTTTTTACTATGCACAGCACGGCCTGTTTCATGTAGTCCTTACATCTGGGTATTCCGCCACAAGGTGGCGCAGTGCACTGCAGAAGATTTGTGACTCCTCCCGGCCCATATAAAAACAGGAATCACCCATAGACCTCCAGTGTTGAAAAGCAATTATACAAGAAGCCGGGAGGTAATAAAGGTAAAAAAGGTAAAAAGAACCCTCACAACTAACTTTAGAACAAATCACCATAAAGAGGCAACCAAAGGTAACGATAACAAGGGAGGGATGAAACAGGCCATGCTGTGCATAGTAAAAACAATTCTACAGGTGAGTATTCACAGAATTGTATTTTTCCTAGTGCACAGCACGGCCTGTTTCATGTAGTCCTTACATCTGGGACATCCAAAAGCAGTGTCCGTAAGGTAGGGTGGGATCCCCAAAGAGTAACAGCAGGCAGTTCAAACCACTACCGCCTGAAGTACCTTGCGGCCAAAAGCAGCATCAGCTGAGGCCTTAACATCAACCTTGTAGAACTTGAAAAAAGTATGAACAGAAGACCAAGTAGCGGCCTTACAAACTTGTTCAACAGAAGCCTGGTGCTGAAAAGCCCAAGAAGCACCAATAGCACGAGTGGAATGAGCAGTAACCCGGAAGGGAGGTTCCTTCCCTTTAGCAGAATTGGCTTGCACCACCGCCTGACTGATCCACTTGCTGATAGTGGATTTAGCCAGAGGCAGACCCTTTCTAGGTCCAGAAGTGAGAACAAAAAGAGCATCAGATTTCCTAAAAGACTCAGTAGCAACCAAACAAAACTTCAATGCCCTGACAACATCCAGAGAATGACGGGTCCGTTCCTTAGAATTAGCAGGTTTAGGACACAAGGAAGGCAAAACAATGTCCTGATTGAGATGAAAAGCAGACACAACCTTGGGCAAGAAACACTACCTTATCCTGATGCCGCTCAAAATAAGGAGGTTTTACGCCAGCTCAGAAACTCGCCTGACCGAAGTAATAGCCACCAAAAAGGCCACCTTAAGAGTCAGAATGGGCAAAGCAGCCGCACGTATAGGTTCAAAGGGAAGACCCTGTACAGCAGACAACACCAAATTCAAGTCCCAAACCGGTAACATATGTATGTATGTATATATATATATTTTTTCTCCGTGTAGTGTGTTTTTTTTTTGCATTTAACCCCTTGTGAACTGGTAAGGGGTCCATGAGACCCCTATACCAGTTCACAAGGTTGGGGGATGGCAAGTCACCTGCGGCTAGCGGGTGACTTGCCATTAACCCCCGGCACCCCCATTACCTGCCTCCCCAAAGGCCAGGGGGGGGCAGAAGAGCCCGTGGCCATGGGCTATGCGGGCTTGTAGCCTGCAGGGCCAGCGGCCACAATAGCTGGCCTCTGCGCCCTGTTCCTACAAGGCCTGCATAGCTGGTCCTGGGCTGGTTACTTTGGGAAAGGGGACCCCATGTAATTTTTTTTTATTTTTAACCCTTAAAAATCCCCCCAAAATCCCCCGGGAGGGGGGACCCTATGTCATTTTTTCTCGATTTAACCCTTTGTAGTGTGGATGGTAAATTTGTAAATGTAAAAAATTACTTGTTTCAGTTTGGGGGGTCTCCTGGGCAGGAACGGGGGGCTACCGATAAATATGTGGTACAGCTCTAATCGGTAGAAATGGGGCTTTCACGTGCAATATGGTTTTCTTTAATAAAATACATTTTTTATTTAAAATAAAAGGAGGCAATTTTCTAAAACACTTACTTAATAATAATATTGTAAAAAACAGAATAAAATTTACAAACAAGACATTTCATGTTAAAGCCTAAACTCTGCTGCAAAAAAATATATATATATAATTTTCCTGAAAATTCCAGCAAACAATGTCGCAAAACATGGCGCAAAATGGGGAAAAATGACCTGTCAACAGAGGGTGACAAAATCTCAAGTAGGCTGGCAATTAAAAGGGTTAAAAGTAGCTATGCATGTTGGGTATTGTTCTGTTCGGGGGACCTTGCGCTTTCAGGTAAAATTACCGGTAAACGGTAAAATTACCGTTACGCACATGCTTTACTTTGGGGTGTTTGGCAACTCTTTCCTTAACAGTAGCTATGCATGTTGGGTATCGTTCTGTTCGGGGGATGTTGCTTTATCAGATTAAACTTGTTTTTTCTTCTTTGTATATAGTTTTTTTTAGGAAAATGTGGCTTGGATTCTGCTTTTTTATCCTTTTTTTAGGGAAACTCTTTGCAACCAAAGAATACATTGAGGCATTACTTCCAGAAAACTGTGACCCCATCAAAAAGCCTGGTACACCTAGAAAGCTTGGGGTGTGTACTTCCAGAGAATATATAGTTTGTTGGGGGTATTTCAAATGTAAAGGGTTGTTTTTCTGGAAAAACTGCAAGGTGCCCTTAGCGTATCCCCTAAAGCTCTGTTTCAGTTTGGTGGAGTCTCCTGGACAGAAAAGGGTGCCTACCTATACATATGTAGTACTGCTGTAACCGGGAGAAAAACAATATATAATTTTCCTGGGAAATCCCAGGAAATCCCTTCAAAAATCACATTTGAATATGGGGAGCGCAAAATAGTGCAAAATGGTCTGGCAACAAAGGGTGACAAAAACTCCAGGTAGGCTGGCACTTAAAGGGTTAAAGCCAGCGTTTGTAAATTGGGATGGCGCAGCTGTCCCTGAGTGAGAAGATCTGGATCCTTGGGCAAGACGTACCGATCCACTGCGAACTGCACAACGTCTGCGAACCACACCCTCCTTGGCCAACAGGGGGCCACCAGAATGGCCGGTACCCCCTCCTGGGCTATGTTGTGCAGCACCTGGGCGAGCAGAGGAAAGGGAGGAAATACATAGAGGAGACAAAACTCTGTCCAAGGAATTGCTAGCGCATCCGTAGGGAAGGCCAGAGGATCCTGAGACATGGAGACAAATCTTGGAAGCTTGTGATTGTGACGAGACACAAACAGGTCCACATCTGGCAGACCCCTGCGACGACACAGGGACTGAAAAACCTTGTTGTTGAGCGACCATTCCCCCAACCAAGACGTCCCCCTGCTCAGGGAGTCTGCCTCCTGATTCTCCACCCCCGAAATGTAGACCGCCGAGATGCAGGGAACATTCTCTTCCGCCCAAGACAGTGTCAGGGACACTTCTTTGAGGGCTCGCTTGCTCCAAGTCCTTCCCTGATGATTGATGTAGGCAACCGCCATCTGGTTGTCCAAGCGAATCTGAACAGCCCGACCTCGAAGGTGAGGAGTCAACTGGGAGAGAATCAACCTGATCGCCCGCAGTTCTAGAATGTTGATGGGTGCATGGGCCTCCTGGGGGCCCCACTGACCCTAGAATTTCAGAGACTTCCAAACTCCCCCCCAACCGGTCAGACTGGCATCTGTGGTGACAATCTCCCAGCGCGGAGGCAGAAAGGTCCTGCTCACTAGAAGATTCAGCGAAACCAACCACCACGAGAGGGACTTCCTGGCCAGAGGGGACAGAACAAATTCCTGATCCAGGGACACAGGGTCCCAATCCCAAACTGACAGGAGATGCAACTGAAGGGATCTCATGTGGAACTGAGCAAAGGGAACCGCCTCGAAGCAGGACACCATCACCACTAACTGCATCCCCTGCCGAATGGAGGGATGAGGACACAAGAGCAGGGCCCGTGCCTGCATTTGAAGGCCCTCCACTTTCTGCTGAGGGAGAAATACCTTGACCTGAGAGGTATCCAGAGTCATGCCCAGAAAGGACCTCACCAAGGACGGGGACAGTGAAGACTTGGGATAGTTGATCACCCAGCCGAAGGACTCGAGAGTGGAGGTCACCACCTGAGTATCCTTCTCGGCTTGATGAAGAGACTGAGCAGCAATCAGAATGTCGTCCAGGTAAGGGAGGATGCGAAGGGCCATTACGCCCACCAGCACCTGTGAACACCCGAGGGGCCGAGGTGATACTGAACGGTAAGACCACAAATAGGTAATGCTGATTCTCCAGAGCGAACCTCAAGAATCTCTGATGACCTGGAAAGATTGGTATGTGAAGATAGGCATCCTTGATGTCCACAGTGGTCATGAAGTCGCCCGGCTGAAGGGAACTGACAGCCTAGCGTAGCGTTTCCATGCGAAAATGCTTGAACCGGACAAACCTGTTGAGACCCTTCAAGTCCAGGATGGGCCTCAGAGAACCGTCCTTTTGGGCACCGCGAATAGATTGGAATAGTACCCCTGACCCTGTTCCTGGTGATGTACCGGACAGATGACCCCAGACACTAACAGGCGTTGCACTGCTAGGCGCAGCCCCTGAGCTGACAGAGGATTCTGAGGTATCCGGGATCTGAGAAATCTTGGGGGCGGCCAGGCTGCAAACTCTATCTTATAAACGGAGGACACCACCTCCTGAATCCACCGGTCTGAGACGCAAAGCCTCCAGACGTGAGCAAAGAGCCAAAGCCATCCCCCCGCCTGGGCGGGTGAGCGCCTCCTCATGCCTGAGGAGCCTTGAGAGGGGGTTTAGGCTTGGAGGCCCATGAAAGACCGGGACGACCATGGGATCTGTCACGGCCCCAGGAGTCTCTGCGGCTACCAAAAAAGTGTGCGCCACGACCTCCCCTTGAGCCATGGAAGGAGGAGGTGTAAGACCCCCGAAAGAGCCAGGACTTCTTCGTACGCTGAGGTAGCCTACCATCCTTGGCCAGAACATCCAGACGCTCACCAAAGAGACTAAGCCCCGTGAAGGGGAGCCCGATGAGGGACTTCTTAGCTGCAGTGTCAGCTGCCCACTGGCGCAACCAAACAGACCGGCGCATAGCCACCAAGAGAGCCGAAGCCCTACCGCCCAGCCGGACGGCATCATCCATGGCAGCCAGCACAAAGGCAACAAAATCAGAGCAAAGCAAGAGGGCCCTATAATCCTCTCTTCTCCTACCAGCCATGGCGCCATCAGCGAGACGCTTGAACTTCTTCTTAAGGGCAATGGCCGTAATGGCTGCGGCACAAACTGGACGCAGGCCTGCCCCTACAAAGGTGAAAGCATGACAGGCCAGCTGATCCATACGCCAGTCCGCGCTGTCACTCAGTGTAGTAGTGTCAGGGGACGGCATGAGCGAAGTATTAGACAGTCCTAGAACAAGAGCGTCCACCTCAGGGGGACACAGCCAGCGCTTGACCAGATCAGCCGAGAAGGGATATCTTCTGTCCAAACCCTTGAGGACCATATTGGAGAAGTGGCCCTGCTCCGGGAACTCCAAACGTTGTTTGTCAGGGCGAAAGAGCTCACCCTGCTTCATCTTCGCCACCTTAATGGGGGGCGATGTGCAATGTCTCAAAAATGTCCGACAACAGTCTATCAGTGTCATCAGGGAGCCAGGTATCCTCATCAGAGGCAGACCCCAGGTCACTGTCGTAACCTTCCTGCTGGCCCCCAGAGGAGTCTGAATCATGGAAAAGCTCCCCCTCCTCTAGAGAGTCACGGCCGCCAAACAAATCAAGGCCCTCATCCTCCTCGGCAAAGAGGGAAGGCGCGGCGTCAAGATGCCGCTTCTTGCCAGAGGCCTTGCCCGTCACCGGACGGACCAGCTACCTTTCAATGCTGGCCATGCGTAGTGCCAGATCAGATTGGGACCCCCTGCTAGTATCCCCCTCACTGGGGGCTAAATGCAGGCGTGGGGGAGTAGGAGATGTCGGAGGGAGCGCAGAACTGGGAAGAGAGGCACCCATCCCAGCCTGGCCCGCAATAATACCTTGGGAGCACGGCACACAAACCGCGCCACCATCAATCAATGGGGATGCCCCGCACATGACACATAGCCAAGGTTGCCCCGAAGGCTCCATATGGTGATTATCACAGGCACAATAGGTCAGTATAGGGTAAGGCTAATAAAAGCCACCGGGATGCCCCCCAAAGGATGCCCACAGAGAGGACCCGGAGGGAACACGGGGGGAGGGGGGAGGATAGGACAGGGAGAAACCACAATACACTGTTATCCCGCCTGAAAAACATAATAAAAAAAGACAAATAAGTATCCCGCAGCACATGCCCCACAAGAAAAAAACCCCATATGGGACTCACGGACCAAGAGCGTAACACGCGCAGCACCCACAGGCGACTGGAATACAGTCAAAGGATCCGCGGAGGGTAGATCAGGAAAGGCAGAGTCACCGCCGCAGCCCGCGCTGACAAGAAGCCTCCGGAACTCAGAGCACAGGCAACGCAGCATACAGGCAAGATGGCGCCGCAAACGAGCACCTCGAGGGGTGGGCCGCGGGAGCATGACACGATACGCGCCATCCCCCAGCGCCACCCCCACGAAGAGCGTGAGAAGTCTGTAGTAAAAACAGCAGTAAAAGCGCTGCCCGCCGCGGAGCACAGTACGCCCGCGGCGGCAGCGAGAGACAAACAGCGGGACACCACACCACAACCGTCACCCGCCGCCACCACCCCCCCCCCCCAACAGCCGTCGGGAAGCGGAGGCATGCAGCGGAGGGAACGATCCAAAGGGGCCCAGAGGGAGGGGGACAAGAGAGACAAACACTCCCCAAGGAAAAATACAATTCTGTGATTACTCACCTGTAGAATTAGTATTATGAGTATACAGTACGTCCTGCTCCAAATCTAATACTTACAGTTGGGATATACTCTGCCAGATGGCGCTGGACTGCAGAGACATCGAAAATAGGCTCCTCCCGGCCCCTCAAATACCCAGGGACCTCCCACAATCCCCAGCATTGAAAAGCAGTTAAGGAGAACAACTATAACAATGATAACAATCACCATACAGGGGATCCAAGAAAATGCAAACCAAGGGTGGGTTGGAGCAGGACGTACTGTATACTCATAATACCAATTCTACAGGTGAGTAATCACAGAATTGTATTATTCTTAGTATACAGTACGTCCTGCTCCAAATCTAATACTTACAGTTGGGACATCCAATAGCAGTGTCCATAAAGTAGGGTGGGATCCCCAAGAAGAAAGACAGCAGCAGGCAGTTTAAACCACTGCCGCCTGCAGAACCTTTCGGCCAAAAACAGCGTCAGCTGAGGCCCCAACATCAACCTTGTAAAACTTTGAAAAGGTATGAACAGAAGACCAAGTAGCAGCCTTGCAAACTGGTTCAACAGAAGCCTGGTGCTGAAAAGCCCAAGAGGCACCAATAGCACGAGTGGAATGAGCAGTAAGGCGGAAGGGAGGATTCTTCCCCTTAGCAGAGTAGGCCTGAATCACAGCCTGACGAATCCACTTGCTGATAGTAGACTTGGCAGGAGCCAAACCCTTCCTAGGACCAGAAGGGACCACAAAAAGAGCATCAGTTTTCCTGAAAGGTGCAGTAGCCACCAGATAGTACTTCAGACGCCTAACCACATCCAAAGAGTGCAAAACTCTCTCCTTAGCATTGCTAGGATTAGGGCACAAAGAAGGAAGAACAATATCCTGATTCAAATGAAAGGCAGACACTACCTTAGGCAGAAAATCAGGTTTGAAACAAAACACCACCTTGTCCTGGTGCCTCTCATAGTAGGGGGGCTGAATGGACAGCGCCGCCAACTCAGACACACGCCTGACAGAAGTGATAGCCACCAGAAACACAACCTTGAGCGTAAGAATGGCCAGGGCAGCATCCTGCACAGGTTCAAAGGGAGCACCCTGCAAGGCTGACAGAACAAAGTTCAAATCCCAAACAGGCACCATAGGTTTACGTGGGGGATGCACATGAGTGACCCCCTGGAAAAAAGTCCTGATCAGAGGGTGCTGAGCAAAGGACTTCTGGAAAAAAATAGCCAGGGCAGAAACCTGACCCTTCAGAGTACTGAGTTGGAGCCCCATCTCCAACCCATGCCGCAGGAACTCCAGAATCCTGGGAATAGAGAACACATGACAGTGAAGAGACTTAGACTCACACCAGGCAATGTAGGCACGCCAAACTCTGTAATAAATGGAAGAGGAAGACTTCTTCCTAGCTCCATCAAGATGGAGGTTTCAGCAGCCAAGCCGTCAAAGCCAGAGTTTGTAAATTGGGATGGCGTAGTGAGCCCTGAGTGATCAAATCATCAGGGGAACTATCAAGCATATTTCTGATAAGGGTTCTAGTGGCCACAGCAGTAATGGCAGAGGCACAGACCGGGCACAGCGCCGTCCCCGCACATGCAAAGGCGTGGGATGCCAGCTGATCAATACGCCGGTTTTCGGCATCCCGCAGGGTAGTAGAATCAGGGGAATGCATGACAGAGGTGTTAGATAGCCCTAGGGGGGGATGACCAACATTTAACCACCTCAGCAGGAAAGGGATACCTCCTATCCCAACTCTTTGGAACCCCGGGCAGTTTACTGGGGCGCTCCCATTCCTTGAGCACAAAGTTATGGAAATGTGCCTGCTCTGGAAATTCCAAACGTGATTTTGCTGTATGGAAACGCTCCCCTCTTTGCCTGGGAGCCTCAACAGGGAGAGAGATAGACAGAACCTCAAAAATCTGGGTCAATAATCTGTCAGTGTCATCCGGGGCCCAGGGGTCAGAGCCAGAATCGTCATGACCCCTTGGTCTCTCATCAGATGAGCCTGAATCAGAAAAGAGCTCCCCTTCATCAGACGGGGTATAGCCACACAGATTCCAAAACTCCTCAGTTCCCATAGGGAAAACAGTAACATTAGGCGTCAAGTGGCGCTTCTTAGCAGCGGCCTTACGCGCTAAAGACTTCGCAATAATCTGTTCAATAGTAGCCAGTCTAGAAGACACATCAGACTGAGAATCCCCACTAGTATGCAACTCAGCAGGAGTGAGATTTAAGCTTGGGGGAGTAGGTGAAGTGAAACGAGGTGCAGCCACTGGCAGGCCAGATTGCAATGCAAGCACCTGCTGAGCACAGGGTACACAGACCCGTGCCTTGTCAGCGTCAGCATGAGGCTGCCCACACGCTACACACAGCCGGTCTTGTCCCGAAGGGACCCGGGCAACATTATCCTGGGATGCCTCCATATGGTGATTATAGCGGCTCTATAGGCCGATAGGGAATAACGCTATATAGCAACCCTGGATGCCCCAATAACCCGCTAGGGACATGGGAGTATAATTTTTACAAGGCCTACAAGTAATATACTAAAAACAGGGCCGGGAAAAGCCAAGAAGCGCTCATATCGCCTGAAAGAGATAAGCAGACAAGACCTTAAAGTGGACCAACACCCACGGGTGATCGGCCCGTGAATCTTATAGATCCCTTATAGATCTTATAGATATCACCTCCCTCACCGCGGGACATCCGAGATCGGGATGTACCGCGGGGTGAAACCCCCCCAAAACCCCAAAAAACCCTTACCTTCTAGATGTTCGCACGCCCCTCTAGACGTGCGCGCACCCGCGCCGGGCGTTTGTGAATGGCCGGCGCGGGCGCGCACCCTGTAAGAGTGACGTGCGGGAGGCGGCGGCGGCGGACGCGCTGTCTTGTTCGTCGCTGTCAGCCGCTTGTCTGTCAGCGGGGATTGGATGGCGCGGTCACGTGGGAGCGTGGTGAGGTGAGTTTTTGGGGCTTTCTGGGGGGATTCACACAGTGGGGCACCCCCAATCGGACCAAGTCAAAATCATGGGTGTTGGTCCACTTTAAGTACATCGTAACAAAAGTGAAGCAGTTCAAGCCGCCCGCGAGGGCACTTATGGAACGCGGTAGGTAGGAGTCCGTTGCGCATAGGCCAACCAAGTCAGAAAAGATGGCGTCGGTATACCTCGAGGGGCGGGCCAGTAATAGCGATGACGCGGAACGCGCCAAAGACGGGCCCCGCCCCCCCCAAAGAGCGCGAAGCCAGAAAGGCCAACAGCCAATGATGGCGCACCAGCGCCTGAGGTAATGCCGCCGCCAAGCGCGGAACCAAGTCAGCGCGTGGCGGCGAAAAATTTAAAAGCAATAAAGACAAGTCAGCGCGGCGGCTGACACAAGAATAAATACATGTGAAAAGTGAAAGCACAGACTGCATAACATACATATCTATACACACATACACCCCCCCTTCTTTTCCACCGAAGACTACAAGGAGGATGAGGAAGGACGGCGGGTATATGAGGGGCCGGGAGGAGCCTATTTTTGATGTCTCTGCAGTCCAGCGCCATCTGGCGGAGTATATCCCAACTGTAAGTATTAGATTTGGAGCAGGATGTACTGTATACTAAGAATAAAGTCAGAAGAAAAAGGGAACACAAGTCTCCAAGCACAACTCACCCTCAACACCATAGCGACAGCAGAGCTTCTTCATCCTTCAGCAGGCTCACCATAAAAAAGCCTATGGGCGGCTACCCTTTGCTCTCCAGGGTCTGCGGCTTGGAGCAGCGCTCCCCGAGCACCTGACCCCAGTGCTACCATCACCCGATCCGACAGCCGAGGCTGGGAGGCAAATAGGGTCCGGAAACGGGTGGAAATAAACTTGCAGGGCCGCAGGCTTGGTTGCCCCGCTCACCTGCGAAACATAGAGAGCCATCTTTTATCTTCGCAGTATCACGGCAGATGAAACACTGGAGGTCTATGGGTGATTCCTGTTTTTATATGGGGCCGGGAGGAGCCACAAATCTTCTGCAGTGCACTGCGCCGCCTTGTGGCGGAATACCCAGATGTAAGGACTACATGAAACAGGCCAGGCTGTGCACTAGGAAAAAAGCCGCCACCTTGTGCCGGGGTAAAGTCTAGTTCAGGCATAGTGAGGCTTAGGTCAGCACACAGAGCACATGTGTGTGTTAACAGCATTGACATGGATTTAGCGTAGCTGTGCCGCACTGTGCCTGTTAAGAGGTCTAATGACACAAGAGAAAGGTCTAAGGGCACAGGTCCCCAGCCTATGGCTCCCGGACTGCCTGGAGTCAATGAGTTGAGTAGGTGTAGAAGAGTAGCCAGAGTGAGTATTGGAAACTGCAGCTAGGTACCCCGACACCACTGTCCACCTGCCTGGCCATTAAACCTCTTTGGAGAAAGAAGGGCTAGGTTGGCCAGCTAATAAAGGCCCGGCCTCCTGCTGGCCCATTCCCCAGTCTGCCAGCAGGTTATAGTTCAGAGTCTAGGACCGTTAGCCAGCACCTGGGTTTGAGGAGGCTTTATTAGCTGGCCAACCTTCAAAAGCACCCTCAAAATCCATCTTTTTGACCAAACTTCTTGTCCCCACCCTCACCCTTTAAATTGTAAGCTTGCAAGGACAGGGCCCTCTCTCCTAACATACTCCTGTATCAGTACAGGATTGTGTTATGTTGCATTTAAAAATGGATGTATTATATGCATTCATTGTTATATCTCTGTTCTATAAGACGCATAATGCCCTGTTTATTATAAAGTATGGTACTTGTCCCAGCCTCCTGAAATGTATACTTTGTACAGCACCACAGAATATGATGGTTGTAAGGTCCGGGCTTCCACCTTACCCAGAGTCTCGCAGGTCCCCTAGTTCCTGTAATGCCCTATATATTATAAAGTATGGTACTTGTCCCACCGCCTGTAATTTATACTTTGTACAGCACCACGGAATATGATGGCTGTAAGGTCCGGGGTTCCACCTTACCCAGAGCCTAGCAGCTCTCCTAGTTCACCTGCTGGTGGCTCTCTTCCTGTTTTTCCCTGCGTTACTCCTTGCCACCAGCAGGCGTCCCTGCTGGCCCATTCCCCAGTCTGCCAGCAGGTTATAGTTCAGAGTCTGGGGCTGTTAGCGAGCACCTGGGTTTGAGGAGACCGAGCCTTTATTAGCTGCCCAGCCCTCAGCCCAAATGCATGTGCGTTAATTGTCATTTTGAGATGCTGGTTAGCGGCTTCTTCATGAACTTTGCTTCTCAGATTGTTTCCGGACTCTGTTTCTAGTTTTGGAATTCTCACTCCCTGGACTTTAGGAAATTCTTTGGACACTCTCTGCTCACCAATGCCTGCACCTTGAACCCGTTGCTGTGTTTCTCATCCCTGGACTTTGAATGGAGAGATTTACCAGGGGTGAAGGTGTTCAGCCAAATTCAGTTCCGTCCTGTCCAAGCACCCCCATTCCATTCCCTTGTGCTTGTGTAAGAACCCCGTGTCCGGCTGATTGCCGACTGGTGGCTGGCATTATTTATCATCCCATGTGCAGTTCCATCAGCAGAGCCCTGGCTGCCTTCTCTCCCCATCTTCTGCTGCACCTGGTGTGAGGGCTATTTAAGCGGATCTGCCCTCCACCTGGTGCAGCAAGATTTTGTTTTGCTTGTATGCTTTGTTTGGAATCTGTTGTGGCTGTTCATGCTGGCGCTCTGAATCTGAACCTGAGTCTGAATCTGAACCCGAGTCTGTATCTGAACCCGAATCTGAATCTGAATCTGAACCTGAGTCTGTATCTGAACCTGAGTCTGTATCTGAACCTGAGTCTGTATCTGAACCTGAGTCTGAATCTGAGTCTGAACCCGAGTCTGTATCTGAACCCGAGTCTGTATCTGAACCCGTGTCTGTATCTGAACCCGAGTCTGTATCTGAACCCGAGCCTGTATCTGAACCCGAGCCTGTATCTGAACCCGAGCCTGTATCTGAACCCGAGCCTGTATCTGAACCCGAGCCTGTATCTGAACCCGAGTCTGTATCTGAACCCGAGTCTGTATCTGAACCCGAATCTCAATCTGAATCTGAACCTGAGTCTGTATCTGAACCTGAGTCTGTATCTGAACCTGAGTCTGAATCTGAACCTGAGTCTGAATCTGAGTCTGAGTCTGAACCCGAGTCTGTATCTGAACCCGAGTCTGTATCTGAACCCGAGTCTGTATCTAAACCCGAGTCTGTATCTGAACCCGAGCCTGTATCTGAACCCGAGTCTGTATCTGAACTCGAGTCTGTATCTGAACCCGAGTCTGTATCTGAACCCGAATCTCAATCTGAATCTGAACCTGAGTCTGTATCTGAACCTGAGTCTGTATCTGAACCCGAGTCTGTATCTGAACCCGAGTCTGTATCTGAACCCGAATCTCAATCTGAATCTGAACCTGAGTCTGTATCTGAACCTGAGTCTGTATCTGAACCTGAGTCTGTATCTGAACCTGAGTCTGTATCTGAACCCGAGTCTGTATCTGAACCCGAGTCTGTATCTGAACCCGAATCTCAATCTGAATCTGAACCTGAGTCTGTATCTGAACCTGAGTCTGTATCTGAACCTGAGTCTGTATCTGAACTCGAGTCTGTATCTGAACCCGAGTCTGTATCTGAACCCGAATCTCAATCTGAATCTGAACCTGAGTCTGTATCTGAACCTGAGTCTGTATCTGAACCCGAGTCTGTATCTGAACCCGAGTCTGTATCTGAACCCGAATCTCAATCTGAATCTGAACCTGAGTCTGTATCTGAACCTGAGTCTGTATCTGAACCTGAGTCTGTATCTGAACCTGAGTCTGTATCTGAACCCGAGTCTGTATCTGAACCTGAACCTGAGTCTGTATCTGAACCTGAGTCTGTATCTGAACCCGAGTCTGTATCTGAACCCGAATCTCAATCTGAATCTGAACCTGAGTCTGTATCTGAACCTGAGTCTGTATCTGAACCCGAGTCTGTATCTGAACCCGAGTCTGTATCTGAACCCGAATCTCAATCTGAATCTGAACCTGAGTCTGTATCTGAACCTGAGTCTGTATCTGAACCCGAGTCTGTATCTGAACCCGAGTCTGTATCTGAACCCGAATCTCAATCTGAATCTGAACCTGAGTCTGTATCTGAACCTGAGTCTGTATCTGAACCTGAGTCTGTATCTGAACCCGAGTCTGTATCTGAACCCGAATCTCAATCTGAATCTGAACCTGAGTCTGTATCTGAACCTGAGTCTGTATCTGAACCTGAGTCTGTATCTGAACTCGAGTCTGTATCTGAACCCGAGTCTGTATCTGAACCCGAATCTCAATCTGAATCTGAACCTGAGTCTGTATCTGAACCTGAGTCTGTATCTGAACCCGAGTCTGTATCTGAACCCGAGTCTGTATCTGAACCCGAATCTCAATCTGAATCTGAACCTGAGTCTGTATCTGAACCTGAGTCTGTATCTGAACCTGAGTCTGTATCTGAACCTGAGTCTGTATCTGAACCCGAGTCTGTATCTGAACCCGAGTCTGTATCTGAACCCGAATCTCAATCTGAATCTGAACCTGAGTCTGTATCTGAACCTGAGTCTGTATCTGAACCTGAGTCTGTATCTGAACCTGAGTCTGAATCTGAACCTGAGTCTGAATCTGAGTCTGAGTCTGAACCCGAGTCTGTATCTGAACCCGAGCCTGTATCTGAACCCGAGCCTGTATCTGAACTCGAGTCTGTATCTGAACCCGAGCCTGTATCTGAACCCGAGTCTGTATCTGAACTCGAGTCTGTATCTGAACCCGAGTCTGTATCTGAACCCGAGTCTGTATCTGAACCCGAGTCTGTATCTGAACCCGAGTCTGTATCTGAACCCGAATCTCAATCTGAATCTGAACCTGAGTCTGTATCTGAACCTGAGTCTGTATCTGAACCTGAGTCTGTATCTGAACCTGAGTCTGAATCTGAACCTGAGTCTGAATCTGAGTCTGAGTCTGAACCCGAGTCTGTATCTGAACCCGAGCCTGTATCTGAACCCGAGCCTGTATCTGAACTCGAGTCTGTATCTGAACCCGAGCCTGTATCTGAACCCGAGTCTGTATCTGAACTCGAGTCTGTATCTGAACCCGAGTCTGTATCTGAACCCGAGTCTGTATCTGAACCCGAATCTCAATCTGAATCTGAACCTGAGTCTGTATCTGAACCTGAGTCTGTATCTGAACCTGAGTCTGTATCTGAACCTGAGTCTGTATCTGAACCTGAGTCTGAATCTGAACCTGAGTCTGAATCTGAGTCTGAACCCGAGTCTGTATCTGAACCCGAGTCTGTATCTGAACCCGAGTCTGTATCTGAACCCGAGTCTGTATCTGAACCCGAGTCTGTATCTGAACCCGAGTCTGAATCTGAACCCGAGTCTGAATCTGAACCCGAGTCTGTATCTGAACCCGAGTCTGTATCTGAGCCTGAACCTGGGTCTGTATCTGAACCGGAGTCTGTATCTGAGCCTGAACCTGAACCTGGGTCTGTATCTGAACCGGAGTCTGTATCTGAACCTGAGTCTGTATCTGAACCCGAGTCTGTATCTGAACCTGAGTCTGTATCTGAACCCGAGTCTGTATCTGAACCCGAGTCTGTATCTGAACTCGAGTCTGTATCTGAACCCGAGTCTGTATCTGAACCCGAATCTCAATCTGAATCTGAACCTGAGTCTGTATCTGAACCTGAGTCTGTATCTGAACCTGAGTCTGTATCTGAACCTGAGTCTGAATCTGAACCTGAGTCTGAATCTGAACCTGAGTCTGAATCTGAGTCTGAGTCTGAACCCGAGTCTGTATCTGAACCCGAGTCTGTATCTGAACCCGAGTCTGTATCTAAACCCGAGTCTGTATCTGAACCTGAGTCTGTATTTGAACCTGAGTCTGTATCTGAACCTGAGTCTGTATCTGAACCTGAGTCTGTATGTGAACCTGAGTCTGTATCTGAACCTGAGTCTGTATCTGAACCTGAGTCTTAATCTGAGTCTGAGTCTGAACCCGAGTCTGAGTCTGAACCCGAGTCTGTATCTGAACCCGAGTCTGTATCTGAACCCGAGTCTGTATCTGAACCCGAGTCTGTATCTGAACCCGAGTCTGTATCTGAACCCGAGTCTGTATCTGAACCCGAGTCTGTATCTGAACCTGAACCTTAGGGTTTCTGTTGTTTTCTTTATTAGTTATTTTGTTAGTTAGCCTTGTTTTTTGCCCCTTGTTTTTGTATCTGAAGATCTTTTTGTTTTCTTTTCCTTTAATAATAAAACCCTTGTTAGAACATTTTCTTTGTTGTGTCTTTGCTCTGGAAAAACAATCTGCTCCCCTGGCGGAGATTTCATATTGGAGAAATCTCCGGCCTGACAGCTTGTATATTATTATTATTGTCATTGTGTGCCTTTTGCTGTGGTTACTTTTCAAACTGTCACCATTCGTTATTCATTAAAAC